>ML681994.1:52819540-53001006 GCA_007922195.1 Podocnemis expansa | reverse complement strand
AGCGGCTCACCCCCAGGGGGCTGCAGCCCCCTGCAGCAGGTAACAAAATAGCAAGTTCGCAGTGCAAACATGCTATTTCGTTTCCCGGGTTTTTCCTTATTTCGAATTAACAAAATGTTAATTCGAAATAAGATATTTTGAAATAAGGCATTATTTCGAAACAAATTGTTTCGACACAACTTGTTTCGAAATAACCATGTGTGTGTGAATACAGCCTAAGATGTTTGTGTACTGGGACAATGAAGACCTAAGATGCTTGTGTACTAGGACAATGAAGACCTGATCCCTAGTTGGGCCTCTACGAACAATAAATTACAATGTGTGATATTACACTATTTTGCTTAAATTTATAATCCTTCTCTCCTCTTCACACTATAGTGATTGTGGCTGCACTGAAGACAAACTTCTACTATTCCCTTCCTGCTTTGAAAATGGTCATACAGTTTCTTCTTTGTACATTACCAATAACGCTTTTATTCTTAATCAAAGCATCTCAATCATCTTGTCTCAAGCTGAGTTAACTTATTTCTTGTGTGCAATAAACATAGATGTTGGTGAACAATTTAAAATAAAGTGGAATTCTCAGAGCAGCATATAATAATACTAGGGATATAGAAAAACAGAGATATGCTTCAGAACAACGAATGATATATGAGATGTCAAATCTGGCAAGTGCTTTGTTTTGAGTTGTGCGAAATTATACCATCAGTACTCTTCCTGCTTGTATCATGTTTGTGAAGAGATGTGAAAAAGTGGTTGCTAAAGATCCCATGGCACTTTTCAGAAGAAATAAGATGTCACTCCCAGCGCTCTGCAGAGATTCCAGTTTAGGTAATTACTTTCTGTTGGCCTACTTTCCTCATGAAATTTCAATGAGCCAAACAGAAAATCAAGAACAGTCTTCTATCCCTTGTGTACTGTTGCTGCTCACTAATAAAAAGATCTGCGGTCCACTCAGAGATGAATGAATTTCAGTGATATGTAATATGATTCATGTATATGCAAAAATATCATATGAACTGAAACCAATGGGACAGTTGCCTGAATAAGGACTACAAAATTGTGCACATAGTTTGTAAAGTGCTTAGAGATCCTTAGGTACAAAACATGCTATATGTAAACAATTCATCTGAGTGCACGTGCATGCACACACGCACATGTGCGCGCGCGCACACACACACACATCATTCTCCATGGAACCTAGCACCTTGAATATTTGACTTTCTTCTTGAGAGCCTGTCATCTAGTAAAAAAGCTGGGATTCTATCTGTACAGTTGCCCTTGTTTTTTCAGGGCAGATGGATTTGTAATATGGGAAGAAAAGGAAGACACAGGGTGTATCTTTTAAGACAGATGAATTCTGGGTTCTGTTAAACTTCTATGAATCCCATTAAGTGATGTTGGGTTTGATTCCACTGTTGGCATGCAAATTACTACCTCTACCAGGAAAGAGCCATCTGTACCTCCTGCTCAGTCAAAAGAACTGGGGCATAGTCCAGAAAGCCATAGAACTGCATCAATGAGCAAAAATACTATTTGTACACATTTATACTGTGTCAGAACCCACACTGACTGTGGTCTGAGAATACTTCCTGGAGGTCCTAGCCCAAGGTTTCATCTGAAAGTCAACCTTGTTGACTGGCGTGCATGTCCTTCTCATGAAGAAGAAAGAAGGCAGTCTCAATTAACTGCTGCATTTTGAAACCAGTAACTGTCAAAAACTGGTGGTCACTACCCCTGTAGCAGGAAGGCACAGCCCCCCTCGGAGATAGGCTAGAGGGTTCTGCCTCTCAGTAGAAGGGTGGAGCCAGTCGGCCTGTCAATCAGGCTGGAAGCAGAAGGGCAGGACAGGAACAGGAAGTATAAAAAGGGAGGCGGTCAGCTCACTTGAGGACCAGCTGCTGAGGGGAAGGACCCACCTTGGCTCGCTCCCAACCCCGGGCTGCCCTATGGGGAAGCTGGGCTCTGGCCACCAGACCTGGGCCCACATGTCTGGTGGGGCCCACCCGTGGCCAGGAACTGGGAGCTGCCACTTGAGTTCGGGTCCACCCCAGGCCTGCAGGGAGGGTCGCCGCCAGCAAGGCAGGTGGACGCTCCCGAGCTGTTCCCTATGGCGCTCCTTGAAGTGCTGCCACCCTCCTGCGACTTGGAGGAGGTGCCCCTGGCTGTTGGGAGCCCCAAGCCTCCACTCACTTCCTGTGACCTGGAGGAGTTGCCATTTGTGGAGGAGCTTGACGGACTCCCCGACCTGCCGCTGCCCAACAAGATGGAAGGCTTCCATAATCTAACCCTGGGGGATCACCCCAAAGACCCAACAAATGAGGTACAGCGGGAATGTGGGGCCAGGGGTAGCCCAAGAGAGTGCAGGTCTCAGCCTTCAATGGGAAGTCACATCTCGACGGCAGCGTGTTCTGGTTCAGACCCCGCTGGCCCCTGCACCGAGGCCTCAGGCCCCATAGAGCCCACCTCGGGGTTCGTGTGTTGCAGCTCGGACCCCGCTGACCCCTGTCTGGAGGCCTCAGCCCCTGTTGGCAACCTTGGCTGGGACACAGTGGATCTGTGCAACCCAATGCCCTTGTTGACCCCGACCCCTGCCATACGCCACCTCTCGGGTCGTAACCCCGAGAGGCAGCCTTGTACTTTCCCCTCACCCTAGAGACAGGAACTAACCCGGTGACACTTTTGCCCAGCCAAGGGGCTTAAAACTTGGCAGTCCCACACCACAAGGGACCGGGGACCTGAACGAGCTGCCCCTCCCCCTCGGGAGGGTGGGCAGCTTGCTCACAAACCCTCATTCCTAAATTACTGGATTGTGTAGAGGTTGCCCATATATTCACTAAGTTGGCCCTTCAGAGGGCTACAACCTCATGTGAGTCAGGAAGAGAATAAGTAGAAGACTGTTTTCTGAACTCAGAATAGTCACTATGAAAATTTGATAGTTTCCTTTGTGCTGACCAATGCCCTTGCCCTCTTCCAACATTTTATAAAATAACATGTTTTGAGATAAACTATTAGGTACTGGTTCAGTGTATCTGGCTGATATATTGGGCTTCAACTCTGAACAACATACTGCTCAGTTTCAAACAATCCTACAATGATTATGGCAGCATGGCCTTTACACCAAACTCGAGAAGTGTGCCTTTGAGCAGATCATCTTGGAGTTCTCAAGCTTCATTTTATCTCTGGAAAGGATCCAGGTGGACCTGCATAAGGTCCAACTCATCCAACACAGTTAACTTCTCACATGATATGGAATCTGCAATACTTACTGGGATTCACTCATTTTGTCAATGATTCATCTCCAAATTTTTTCAAAACAAGTTAAGCCTTCATCACCCTTCTCTGAAAAAATGTCAAGTCCCATGAGTCTTCCAAGGCCCAGCACAGTTTCAATAAACTGAACCATATTGTCTCAACCAGATGTCACACAAGTTTTTTTTTTAGAAGGTGATGCCTCCAGTTCAGTAAGTGGGGATGACCTCTCCCAGTGACTTTAACTAAACAAATATTACACCTATGCACTTATGCAAGGAAGCTCACCCTTGCAAAGTTAAGCTATAAAATAGCAAGCAAGTTGCTCCTTGAGACAAAGTCTACCTTTGCAATCTGGCAGCAGTACCTGGAAGAGCTAGTCACTCACTCAAGATACTCACTTGTCATAAAAATCTGGAGTACCTATGTGGAGTGAAATGGCAGCTCAGATGAACCTTATTTTTATCATGATTTGATTTAATCATCACATATCAACCCAGAACCAAAACCACAAAGACTGACATCCTGTCCTGAAGATCTGGTATCAATTCATATGGCCTCAGCCAGGAACTGACCTTCATTCTCAAATCTCATAATTTTATTAGCACAGTTCTTCACCATCATATACTAACACTGACACATGATGTCCCTGCCTCCAAAATTCCACCCATTGAGCAAATTATTATTGATAAGCAACTGCGTGACTGCCAGGAAAGGATCACATATGCAAGCCTGCACCTATGTCCTGGCAAGGTCCTTCAACTGTTCAAAGACTTTCCTCTAGCAAAATTCGTGAGGTCACAGCAGCATACTGGACCGGATCTGGGGAGTAGCTTATCACAGGCTCTCCATCACAATCCTGGGCACCTGTTATTGAAGACTTTGTTATACTATTGCCAAAGTCCAACAGTTACAGCAGTTTGATGGTAGTGGACCACTGTGTCAAAGTGACTCACTTATTCTCTGTACAGGTCTTCCCTTCACTGATCAGCTGATCCACACAGTCCATCCCTACAACCTTTCGGAAAGCATCACTTCAGATAAGGGGTCCCAGTTCATAGTCCAGTTCTGGCACAAGGCCCTGTATCTGCTGGGGGGTCCATGCTGTGTCAACAAGCCCAGCTTGTCTTTGGCCTCAGAGGGCAAACTTCAACCCGAGTCACCCGCTGACATAACCAGTCAAAAGGGACTTTTGAGTATAAAGCATAGAAGGGACTTTCCAGCCCTGGTCACGTGACATGTAACATGCAGGGCCCATGAGGCTCAGGCAACATCTAATAGGTTTGGCCTCACTGTAAACGAGCACCAAGGCATGATCGAATTGGCTAATAACCCCAGGCTAGTGATTCAACCCTTAAGCAACCAAGGGCAGTGTGCAACCGCAACACTGGGTAAAACCGGTTTTACCCAAAACAGGGAGGAAGCAAAAACCCGGGACTTTCCAAAAGTAATATGATGTAGTCAACTATCAAAAGGTATAAAAATGCCAGGTTTAGGGACAGCAACTCAGAGCAGCGCCTGTTGGGCCAAGGGACTGATCACACCAAGGACTCCCCTGCTGAACCAGCCACCCATGTCAGGACAGATGCCGCTCTGCAAGGTCAACTGAGGGAAGAAGTGGACAACCATCATGGGAAGAAAAAAATCCAAAACCAACACCCGGTGTTGGGGCACAACATCTCCAAATGACAAGAGGCCTAAGTTGCAAGTATAACCGAACAAACAGGCCATGGCCCTATAAACATAAAAGTAGGATGCCGAATGATACTCGTTTAATTCCAATTTGGTTAAGCAACTCGTAGCCAGCCTAGAAATCATTGTAACATTTGTGTTCTGTTGCATCTTATTTTGTCTATTTTATGTCTCAAGGTATTTGAATGGATTTAATGTACCTCTTTTAATTTCAGAAAGTAGATGTTTTAGAATATAGAATACATTTCTGTTCAGAGTAGTTTAAAGCCATGTTATTTTAAGTCTTCCCTCATCTGTCACCAAAATACTATATAATAAAAGGCTACTAAAACAATTTGCTGCTACTTATTATTGCCAATAAAATTGCTTTGTATCAAACCAAGCCTCTTCCTTGTGTCTAGGACCAGGCGGAGCACCCTTTCCCATGAATCAGTCAGAACCTGGGCCCCCTCTTATTAGTTTGAGTGGGCCAATATTCTGGGACACACACGTTTCCTCTATATACCATGCTCAGTGCAACAGCCAAATGGAAAGGGCCAAATCAGATCTATGAGCAGTATCTGTGATGCTATGTCAGTCACCACCATGCTGGGGTGGGGCGGTGGGGCTTCAGGTCCTTTGGCCAAAGGCTGTGGCCCACGGTACTCCTGCTGGAGCAGACCAGCCCACCTGGGGGTGGGGTGGCCAGGCTGATGGTGGGTGGCACCAGCACACCACTCAGGCCAGTCAGCTGGGGCTGGATTTTGGTGCTATTGCAGGGCTGCCCTATAGCCTGAGGCTGCAGCTATAACCCAAACCTGACTACAGATACCACTCCTGATTCTGCCCACAAATACCCACGTTCTTCTGCAATATGGCAGCCTTGGACCTACCGCAGCAAAATCATCAGACCCAGGTATAAGTGAGGGAGCACCTTGAGAAGAGTAGATTATAAATGGTACACTGATCAGCACTGATATAGCAAGGCTGCAGCTACTCAAAAGGACAGAATATGAGATGTTAAACGGCCAAAGCAGACCACATACATACAAATAAATTTAGAGTCCATAAAAAGCAAGTCCTTGAAGAATCTGAAGTTTGCAAGTTAATCCAAATCCCCCTGTCTCTCCACAGATAACCTTCACACACAGATAAACTCTCTCATAGGCTGGGATGTTTGATTCCTTGGCCCTTTCAGGATCCTCTGATAGGTCAACACAGTCATTTCTGAACTTCAACTAGTTCACAGTCTAAAGATTCACCGTCTATTTTATGTACTGTATCACTTTTGAAACCCCACATGGAAAATCCTTTCTGCATAGGTCCCACCATTTCCTCCACCAGTACACGAGGAACATGTGGTGTGATACTGTTTAGGTCTAGGGGATTGTTTATGGTTGTCTTTCATATTGGTGTTTTATGTTTGCAGTGATCCACATCTGATATGCCACGTTTGGTACCACTAGAAATGTTGTAGTGTGCTAGGAACGATTATACGGTTTATATGTAAGTGTCATATCTGTATCAAAAGTTAGAAATATGTTTTTCCTATTTGTATTCCAAGTTATTTGATTCGAAGGGCAGACCCAGACTAGGTGTCTGCAAAACCACTGTCCTCTTAATGGCACCTTAAGGAAGCTCCCAGCTACAGTGGGTCTAGTTAAAAAAACCTGCTCAGTCAGTCACCCAGATTGACCATGTGACTCAACTCCATTTTGATTTTGTGAAGACTGCAGAGCATAGGAGAGGCAAGAGGTGATGGAAGGCAATGGCCCCATCTCCATTTTGTCTTTAGTCTTCAGCCTCCAGTCTACAACCAACACCCTACTCTGGATCTATTCTTCTAGGACTGAACAAAGGACTGAGACCCACCCAGGTGCTGAGTGTCTACCAGAAGATTTGGATTAACCTGCAAACTACAAATTCTTCAAGGACTTCCTTTTTATGGACACCAAGTTATTTGTATGTATGTGGTTCACTTTGACCCTTTAATCTCTCTCATATTCTGTTTCTTTCCTTTTTATATTAAACCTTTAGTTGTAGTTACTAAAGGACTGGCTGGCAGCATGGTATTTTGGGTGAGATACAAGCCTATAATGTTTTGGGTGATGTGGCTGGCCCTTTGGGGTCAGGAGAACCTATTTCTTTAAGAGACGAGTGGCTAAGTGGCGACCAGAGGAGCTGATGTGCAAGAAAGGGGGCTGTTTTTATTTTATTATGCTTTGTGATTAACAATGTGGGGAATCAAAAGCATGTTTTGTCACTGACTGGGAGACTGGTTTAAGTACCACCCATCAGTGGTTTGGGGGTTTGGCCCCTGGTTTTGAAGTTTGCCCTGATTTTTGCACATTCAAGAGGTTAAACCAGGAGGCCCAAGTCACACATGGTGCTTGAGATTCTGCACTGTAAATGTGGCAAACTCTGTTAATTTGTCAAGCAGGAGGGATATGGTTTTAAGGACAAGCAGAAAATCTACATGCTTTTGCACTACTACAAGCGTTCCATAGGAACCATCCTCAGAAGCCTGAACCAACATTGCCTAGAGGGCACCCCTCAAGGTGATGGTGATGTCAAGACCATGGATCTTGAACCCTATTCAGCAGGGCTCTTGGGAGAAAACATGTTCCAGTCTGCCAAACCATTGGACCCATTAACAGTTACCATAACTTAAGCTTAATTCTGGCAGAAGACAACAGTTCTAGGCTCTGACTGGTGAAACAGAGTCTTGCATGGTTCCCTGTCTCTATTTAATCAGGCAAAGGAACATGAAGTGATCCATGCAAGTGGGTTTCCTGCTGCTTAGAACTGCCTTCCCTGTGCTACCTGATGTCGTGACCTGGCCCGCCTCCAGAAACTTGACCTCCAATCTGCCCTTCGGCCTTTTCCAGATTGTAACCTCCTTAATGCCTGCCCACTAGCCCTTAAATTGTTCTCTGGCAGATTACCCAAATCCCAGTCATGACAGTCTAATGCTGAACAGACATCACAAGGATCTGTTTATGTAACATATTATATGTACACATATTGACAAACAACCACTATAGATGTAGAGGAAATACCACATGATAAACTGTAAATCCATGTTATACATGAATATATCATGCACTTTTGACTGTCAGATGCCCTGTGCTTGCTGATCCTTCTCTCTCGGATTTATTTTAACATTCCAAGTCTCTGAGATGTTTTAAACAACTGCCATTTTACTTAAACAGTCAGCCAAAAATTTAACCTTGCCCAACTTTCAAAAAAGGCAAAATTCAGTCTAGGGATCGGTAACAGGTTTAAATATTTAAAATGTTAATCTTTAAAGTCCGTTATTTCATACCCTCACAGATCTGGAAACCAGAGCTTTTTAACCACTGGAAAGGAGAGATTCCCAATGGGACCACATGCTCACTCCTAGCTCTGAAAGGACACAAGATAATCGATTCTGAAAGTTTTTACATCAGTTAGTCTAGAAAAGCTATTCCAAGTCATTTTCATAAGTATATAATTAGCTTTAATTGTCTCTTTGAGCCCAGACAATTTAAAATTATGGTAAGGTAACGCTCAAAAACATGCCTTTGTTTTTTCTGGAACACATATAGCACTCCTATACATACATACATACATACATATAGATATCATACCCCCTGTGAATAATGAAGTCATCTGAAATTCATATTGATAAAACCTTGATACCATACTCTATTATTATATAAAACATTAAAACACACCTATTAGCTGTACTACACTTTCTGAAGTCTCGGCTTTTCCATGACTGTGAGAATTTTGGTTTGTTTCATGGAGTCAGCCATTTTCTGGCTAACAGGCCAGAAGGAGGAGAAATAAGGACAGAAAGAAATGTATTTTACAATAAGAAATGCTGGAACTTGACTGGTGATTCAGATCTTCTATATGTTGAAAGGACATTTAAAACTTTTTTCCAGATACATTACATTTAACTTTTGTTTCTTAATTTTGTTGTCTAACAAATATGTAAACTTTCAGAAAACAGATTAATTTAATCTTGTTTCTTAAGAAGTGGCATGCCCCTGATCTTGACAACCCTTCTTTGTCTCTCTAACTCAGTACTCTCAAACCTGAGCATTTCCCCACATCATCTTCTCTCTCATTCTGTAGTACTAGTCAACTGCAGTCCATCAATTGACTTCCGTGGTCTTTGGACTGGACCCCCGCCTATTAACATGAGATTCCAGCTATTTTCTCACACTGGAAAGGTCCTCCCACTTATCCACTGGCCGGATCGCAGCCCCCTTATCAAGGGGCAGCAGCTGCAGTGATGGATGCAACATGGAATGTAATGCCAAGATCAGAATGCAGAGGGAAAGGATGGCTCTTTAAGTGATCTCTTTCTGTTCTTAATATATGAGAGAAGAAAATATGACAGATTTAATCATTCTACTTAAGCTAGTATATAGAGCTACAATAAGATGGGCACAAAACTGGTTCTGCAAGTTCCTCCTCTTCAAAGCATCTGACAAAGTGGGATATTTTCCCATGAAAGCTCATGCGATAAATAAATGTGTTAGTCTTTAAGTGCCACAAGACTCCTTGCTCCCAGGAGTAGTTACCAATGATTCACAGTCATGCTGGAAGAATATAATGAGCAGGGTACTGTGGGGATCAGTTCTGGGCCCAGTTCTGTTCAATATTTTCATCTATGATTTAGATGACAGCATAAAAAGAGTACACTGATAAAGTTCAGAGGTATGACCCAGCTGGGAGGGGTTGAAAGTACTTCGGAGGATAGGATCACAATTCAAAATGATTTAGACAAATTGGTGAAATGGTCTGAGGTAAACAGAATGAAATTCAACAAACACAAGTGCAAAGTACTCCACTTAGAAAAGAATAATCCTTTTTCGAATATTCAAACTGGGGAATGATTGTCTAGGAAGGAGTACTGTGGAAAGGGATCTGGACGTCACAGTGGATCACAAGTGAAATATGAGTCAACACTGTAACACTGTTGCAAAAAAAGCCAACATCATTCTGGGATGTATTAAAAGGAGCATTGTGCATAAGACATGAGAAGTAATTCTGTTCTACTCCATGCTGATTAGGTCTCAACTGAAGTATTGTGTCCAGTTCTGGGTGCCTCATTTCATGAAACATGTGGACAAATTGGAGAAAGTCCAGAGAAGAGCAACAAAAATGATTAAAGCTCTGGAACAGTTTGACTTATGTGGGAAGACTGAAAGAGCTGAGGTTGTTCAATCTGGAAAAGAGAAGACTGAGTTGGGCCATGATAACAGTTTTCAAGGACCTAAAAGATTGTTATAAGGAGGAGGGAGAAAATTTGTTCTCCTTAACTGCTGATGATAGGACAAGAAGCAGTGGGCTTAAAGTACAGGAAGGGAGGTTTAGGCTGACGTAAATGGGGGCAGCCCTCAGTTGCGCCGCCTCCCAGTCAGAAGAGCGGGACCCGCAGCGGGGTCCACCCCAACTCCCTCTATGTCCACAACCTTTTAGCCCCTACTAGGGCGAGGCAGAGTCCAAAAGTCTTTGACCTTCAACCCCTCAGGTAGGGTAAGGCAACGCCCACAGTAAGAATTCAGGCCTTTAACCCCTCAGGGAAGCTAAAGCAAACACACTGTAGTAGAGTTCAGGCCTTCAATCCCCCCCAGCAGGATAAGGCAAACACAACTACTAGCCTGGACGGCAGCAGGGGAATGGAGAAGAATGCAGGTCCACCCACTGCACTGCGTTCCAGCCCAGGCCCTATCAATGGCAGTGCAATGCCACTGGGTCAGTGGGCTCCGCCCAAAACACTGACCCCACAAAGCAGCTGGACACTCCCCAGCTGTCCCTAGGCTACCTCCTCCTGCTTTCTCCTTTGGTTACCTTCACCTTGCTGTACTCCAGTTCCTCAGGATATGTACCCCAGGGCATTCCGGTCGGATTCTCGCTGTCTACTGGTGGCAGTGCGGGCAATTCCTCTGGTCCTTCAGCCAGCAGGAGCTCCTCTAGGTCGCAGGGGCTCTGGGCAGCCAGCTCACTGGTGTCCTCTGCTAAGGGAAGCTCCTCTAGGTCTTCATGAGATCCGGGTTGGTTCTCTTCATCCAGGCTTTCCACTGAGGGAAGCTCGTCCAGATCATTGCCTGGGGAAGGTGAATGTAGGGGAGAGTCCCAGCAGCGGTCATCCCCTTGGCTCTCCTGGGGAGGGAAATCTCACCTTCAATTGCTGCGGTCGAGGAGGGCGGTCTGCTAACTCCAGCAGGCATCCTCCTCTCTGTTCCCCCCTTGGCTGGCTGGTCCGTCCCCTTATATAGTCCTCCCTCTCCCACAGGCTGTCCCTTTGGTTCCAGACTGGGATCTTGTGCAGGGTTTCTTCAGGCCAGCAGGGGGAGTGCTGGCGACCAGCTAGCTCCCAGCCGGATGGTAACTGCTCTCCCCCGCTACACTCCCCCACTCCAAGATCAGCTCTCGGGGTCTGGAGCTGTGCTCGGCTCCCACTCCTACAAAGGACAGCGCATCTGCATTAGCATGCTGCTTCCCTCCCCAGTGCTGTACCATATAATTATAAGGTTGTAAGGCAAGGTACCAGTGTAGCAACCGGGGATTGGTGTCCTTCATCTGCTGAAGCCATTGGTGGCCTGTGTGATCTGTAATGATGGTTACCGTATTCCCTAGTAGGTAATATCGTAAGGCTTCCGTTGCCCATTTGATCACCAGAGCCTCCCTTGTAGTGGTGACATACTTTTGTTCTCTAGGGAACAGTTTTCAACTAAAGTACGGCACAGAATGTTCCTCCCCATTCACCTCTTGAGCTAGAGCAGCCCCAAGGCCCACTGTTGAGGCATCCGTTTGTAGCAAAAATGGGCACTGGATGTAGGGCTGTACAGCACAGGCTCAGAGCACAATTCTCTTTTTAACACCTGGAAAGCCTCCTCACAGGTATCAGTCCAGCGTACCCGCAGTGGTTGCATCTTCTGGAGGTCTGTCAGAGGAACTGCAAGGGCTGCAAAGTTAGGAACAAATCACTGGTAGTACCCGGCTAGGCCCAGGAACTGTTGCACCTGCCACTTGGTTACAAGCTATGGGTATTCACGGATGGCTTAGACTTTGTCAACCATAGGCTGCACTTGGCCTGGACTGAAGGTTTTATCAAGATATGTTGTCTCCTGCCATCCCACCCAGCACTTCTGTGGGTTTGCAGTGAGTCCAGCTTCCCTAAGTGTACGCAGAATGGCTGCTGCTTTAGGGAGGCGTTCTTCCCAACAACAGCTGTGGATTACCACATAGTCAAGATAGGCGGCAGCGTATGCATGGTGTGGTTGGAAGAAGCAATCCATCAGTCGCTGGAAGGTAGTGAGTGCCCCATGGAGACCGAAGGGCATTTGGACAAATTGGTAAAGGCCACTAGGCGTGGAAAAAGTAGTTCTCTCTCTGGCAGTGGGTTCCAATGGGATTTGCCAATAGCCCTTTGATAAGTCTAGTGGCGTGAAGTAACACGCTTCATCCAGGCGGTCAAGAAGCTCATCTATTTGAGGCATCAGGTATGCATCGAACTTGGAAATAATGTTCACCCACTGGAAGTCGATGAAAAACTGGGTTGACCCATCAAGTTTTGGGACCAGTACGATGGGACTACGCCATTCGCTGGTCGATGGTTCGATCACTCCCAGGTTCAACATGTCCTTGACCTCTTGTTCTACCGTAGGCCATAGACTTTGGGGAAATTGGTCAGGTACAAGTACAGACGATTGTTCCGGGGGGGGGGGGCGGTCTGAATATTATGTTGAGCCCAGTCAGTCTGTCCTGGAACCAATGTAAACTTGGTGGCAAAGGTCTCAAGTAGATGCTGCACCTGTTCTTGCTGCTCAGTTGTAAGGTCTGGCCCAAGGAGTGGGCTCCCTTCATCTTTGGGGCCTGGGATCTGCGGTCCTAATTCAGGGTCTCATAGGTACAATGATATGAACAGGTGTTCCTGCTCCCTCTAGGGTTTTAGTAGGTTGACATGGTATATTTGTTTCTTGTGCCATCAGTCAGGCTGTCGAATTTCATAGTTCACTGGTCCCACTTGTCACAGCGCCTCATAGGGGCCCTGCCAATGGGCCAGTAGCTTTGACTCAGTGGAGGACAGCAATACTAGGACTCAGTCTCCCAGTGCAAAGCTTTGAATTCAAGTGTTCTGGTTGTATGCCTAGGCCTGGGCCTGCTGGGCCTTCTGAAGATTCTGTCAGGCCAGCTGCCTGACTTGCTGGAGCCTACCCCTCTGACCTGCAATGTATTGAAGACAACCCTGCGAAGGTGGCAGAGTCTGTTCCCACATTTCTCGGACTAAGTCAAGGATTCCCTGGGGCTGCCGGCCATAAAGGAGCTTGAATGGAGAGAAGTGGGTTGAAGATTGTGGAACTTCGTGTATGACCATAAGGAGAGATGGGATGAGTTAGTCCCATCGCTGCAGCTCCACCGGGAAAACCTCCTCAGCATCCCTTTTAGCGTTTGGTTGAAACATTCTACCAACCTGTCTATTTGAGGGTGGTAGACGGAGGTCTGAATTTTCCGGATCCCCAGGACAGCATACAGCTCTCGCAGGAGCCTCAGCATGAAATTGGTTTCCTGGTCTGTTAGGAGTTCTTGAGGTAGGTCAGCCCGGGCAAAAAACTTTATCAGCTCCCCAGCAATCATGTGCGCCGAAGTGTTCCAGAGTGGTATCGCTTCAGGAAATCTGGTGGTATAATCCACAAGGACTAATAGGTGGTAATAGCCCATGTTACTTGCTGGCAGGAGTCCCACCAAATCCACTGCAACCCACTCAAAGGGTTTCTCCCCCAGAGGAAAGGGCACAAGGGGGGCTCAAGGGACCCCAGCAGGAGCAGTCTTTTGACAATCTGGACAGGAAATACAATATTTCCAGACATCCTCATGGATCCCTGGCCAATAGTAGCAGGAAGTAGTTTGTGCAAGGGTCTTGTCCTTGTCCAAGTGGCCCAACACCGGTATATCATGAGCTAATTGTAGCACAGCCCTTCAGTGCACTCAAGGAACCAGTAACTGTGTACATGTTCATCTGGTCTGTGGGTCACCGTCCACTCTATACAGGTGGTCTTGCCAAAGTTCAAATGGGGCCAGAGCAGGACCCTTTTGGGGTCTGTCAGTACCCCATATATCTCAGTTACCTGCTCATAGGCCCAGCGTAGGGCCTTATACTGCTGCTGATCACGGCAAAAGTTGGTGCTGGCAACGCCGATGGGGTCGCTAGGTTTTGGGTCAAGAATAGTCTCTTCTCCTTGATCCCCCCCCGAAGTCAGCTGGTGGTCCAATGCTGGTGGCCTGTCAGGGTGGTCCAGCTCCTCCGGCTTCCCCAATGCTGCCCCAGGCTCCCTGGGGTATCCCACCATGTGAAGAAGTAGTCTGAAATCTGGTCAATCCCTCCCCAGGATTATAGGGTATGGGAGATGGTCTGCAACCCCCACTATCAGGCAATGTGACTTCCCGTCAATTGTCAAGAGGACTGGCAGGGTGGGGTACATCCACAGGTCCCCATGAATACACCATAATTTAACCTGTCCAGTATTGCTTTTAGGATTAGGTATAAGTTCCTTTTGAACCAGGGTCTGGCCACACCTGGAGTCCAATAAGGCCTCTATCTCCTGGCCAGCAAGATCAACCCTGACCGTCAGTTTGGGTCTACCTCTTATCCAGGCCCGACCCTGCCCTGCGTAGACACTGCCGAAGAGAGATCCCTCTCCTGGGCATTGTTGCCGGAGATGTCCATACTGGCTGCAATTAAAACAGGGCCCCAGGCAGGTGGGCTTGAGTGGTTGAGAAGTTGGGGTTGTTGTTCGTGGGCTTCTGGGTCTGGTGGACGTCCCTTCATTGGGGCATTCCTGCCCACCCATTGGGGCCTGCAGTTCTGGGCCCCTGGCTTGTTCTCCAGGCGGTGCCACTCTCCACATGATTGGGACATGTGGTTACTGGCGGGGTGGGTCCTTCTGCAGCCACAAAGCCTTCCATTAACTGCACAGCTTGACCTAGGGTAGTGGGCTGATGTCTCCTCACCCAGTTCCTTCCCTGAGGGGGAAGGGCATGCAGAAATTGCTCCAGAGCCACCTGTTCTACTATCTCAGTCCCTGAATGAGTTTCCGGTCTAAGCCAGTGAGCGGTGGCTTCCTTTAATTCCTGTGCAAAGGCCAGGAGTCTGGTATCCATCTTATAGGTCATGTCCTGGAGTCAACATTGAAACTTCTTGCAACTAATGTCTAGCGTACCTAAAATGGCGGCTTTTACTTGCCCCTAGTGGTGGGCTGCTTCCTCGGGCAGGCCACAATAGACGGCTTGGGCTACGCCCGTCAAATAGGGAGCGAGTAGCATTGCTCACTGGTCTCAGGGCCAGCTGGCCACTACAGCAACCCTTTCAAATGTGGCGAACAAGGCTTCTGGATCATCTCCAGGACCCATCTTCATCAAGTGAATTGGGGCAGAAGCTGATCCAGAGCTGGATGCCCCAGAGTCGTTAGATGGAACTGGGGTGGGCTGCAGGGCCCTGAGCTGTTGCAGTAGCTGTCATTGTTGCTCCATCTGCTGGGCTCCCATCTCCCAGATTATCTGCTGCTGCTGCATCCTGAGGTCCTATAGTAACTGCCATTGTGTCTCCATCCACCACGTCATAAATTTCTCCAGATCCATGGTTTGGTATTTCCCCTACAGCAGAGGTCTAGTTCGTTGATCCTGTCAACTACACCAGTGTAAATGGGGGTGACCCTCAGTTGCGCCGCCTCCTGGTGGGCAGGGCAGGACCCGCAGCTGGGTCCACCCCAACTCCCCCTGTGTCCACGACCTTCTAGCCCCTACTAGGGTGAGGCAGAGTCCAAAGTCTTTGACCTTTAACCCCTCAGGTAGGGTAAGGCAATCCCCACAGTAACAGAGATCAGGCCTTCAACCCCTCAGGGAGGCTAAAGCAAACACACTGTAGCAGAGTTCAGACCTTCAATCCCTCAGGGAGGGTAAAGCAAACACACCGTAGCAGAGTTCAGGGCCTTCAACCCCCCAGCAGGATAAGGCAAACACAACTACTAGCTTGGACGGTGACAGAGAAAGGGAGGGGAACGCATGCTCACCCACTGCACTGCGTTCCAGCCCAGGGCCCGATCAGTGGCAGTGCAATGCCATTGGGTCAGTGGGCTCCGCCCAAAACACTGACCCTGCAAAGCAGCTGGGCACTCCCCAGCTGTCCCTGGGCTACTTCCTTCCACTTTCTCCCTTGGTTACCTTTGCCTCGCTGTACTCCAGGTCCTCAGGATACGTACCCCAGGGCATCCCAGTCAGACCCTCACTGTCTATTGGCGGCAGTGCGGGAGCTCCTCTAGGTCGGAGGGGCTCTGGGCAGCCGGCTCACTGGCGTCCTCTGCTGAGGGAAGCTCCTCTAGGTCTTCATGAGCATTGGGTTGGTTCCCTTCATCCAGGCTTTCCACCGAAGGAAGCTCATCCAGATCATCATCTGAGGGAGGTGAATCTACAGGAGAGTCCCACCAGCAGTCATCCCCTTGGTTCTCCCAGGGAGGGAGATCTCATCTTCGATTGCCCCCTTTCTGCTCCTGGGGAGGGAGGTCTGCTAACTCCAGCAGGCATCTCCTTTTCTGTTTTCCCCGGACTGGCTGGTCTGTCCCCATTTACAGTCCTCCCTCTCCCACAGGCTGTCCCTTTGGTTCTGGACCAGGATCTTGTGCAGGTCTCTTCAGGCCAGCAGAGGGAGTACTGGTGACCAGCTAGCTCTTGGCGGGTGGGTAACTGCTCTCCCCTGCTACAGCTGGACATCAGGAAAAAGTTCTTAACTGTCATGGTGATTTACCACTGGAATAAGTTGCCTAGGGAGGTTGCGGAATCTCCATCACTGGAAGTTTTTAAGAGAAGGTTAGAAAAACACTTGTCGGGGATGATTTAAGATGGCACTTGGTTCTGCCATGAGTGCAGGGAACTGGACTCGATGTCCTCTCATGGTTCCTTCCAGTTTCTGTGATTCTATAAACTCAGGCCAAAGTAAAGGGCAGCACGGAGCTCTACTGCCCCTTGAGAAGCACTGCAAACCATTCTTTCTCCAGGAGGTAGAATACCAAGCTGAACTCCTCCAGTATACAAGGTCACTATTACAACCTTTTAGTTCATATATGTTTACTGTCCCCAATGCACTGGTCTGACTCTATCCCTCTAAGGGCAGACTATCTTCTGGCGACCTATTGCTGGCTTCTTGCACTTTTCTCTGAAGCGGCTGGTACTTCTTACTACAGGTTACTACAGTGTTTCCCAAATGATGTGTCTTGGCCCACCACTGCATTGCAAGAATATTCTAGATGGGGTGTCATGCACCAGACAAACATGCTTCTCCTAGTCTGCTGCAGAGTTGAAGTCCTAAGAGAAAGCCCTCCTTGCACTCATCCCACACTGGTGGCTCCTTTCCTGCAGGACTGGACCTGGCTGCCTTCTCAAGACCTTGTGACCTGATGCAATGCCACTCACTAACCCATTTGTCATGATTATGGAGTGATCTGGCCAAACCAGACTGGCACTGCAATTCCATATGCCAGTTAGCATTATCAAGGCAGCATCACTCTTCAAAACTGAAATGCACTGTGGGGATTTTGAAGAGTGGTCCAGGATTAAGGTTGTGGTACTGGACTCAAGGTGCATAGATATAATGGTGTGTTGTAAGAAAAAAGTCCCTAAATGCAGTTTGTGGCTCACCTTAATAAAATGCTTGGGAACCACTCAGTTACATGACTAGATAGACCTTGATCTGTAAAGAGGGGATGGGGCCATAGCCTGCTTCCTCTCTGCTCCCTTTTGAAAAAAATCATTCCTGCATTCCATTCAGAGTGGAAAATGCAATTACTCCTTTCACCCCTCTAAGCCTACATAAGATGGCCAAGAGTGCAGGGGGAGGGAATATTACTTTCAAGTCTCTCAAAATGTTGGCTTAGTGATATGAGTTTATTGGTTGTGTTACAGTTTCCAGGAATCCAAATTGCAACAATCTAGTGCTACATTTGACATTGGCACCTTTCCTAGCAATTGGCAAAGAAATGCCAACAGCTGAAGAAGTGGAGGAGATTGTACTACATTCTCATCCTGAGTAGTGGTCCTTTCAGGTCAAAATGGCAGCATATTGGGGAAACCTGCACTATCAACAATGTTTCAACAGCCAAAACATGCTGCATTTCTTCAGATCTGTGTAGCAGCCATATATGTCAATCAATAATTCAAGAAGCATTTTGGCCTTAGATTTCATTTTCCTCTCAGAAAAAAAACCAAGCAAATCACTGAAATTTTAAAAACCTTAAAAAACCTACATGGAATGTGAATTCTAAATAAAAATGCCAGTCTCTTCACTCCATATTTCATTTGTTCCACTCAAAGATACATCAAGAGTACGCAACATTTCTGATAGAACAATGTATTATATGGTCCTGAGAGCACAGATGAAAAACAAAAGCTGTCTGGAGACAACATGCCTCGCATTTGTAATATCTGCTTAAAAGTATGCCTTAAATGGCAGCGAAACAGCACACCAGTCAAGGCAGATGAAATCTCATTAGTGTAGGTTATGTAGCTCTAGCTATACACACAATAATGCTTATCTCTAGGACAGAAAATCAGTAATGAATTATTACTAATAAATCCAGATAGATTTTTAAAACAATGACACAGATGTATGGACTGATGGTTAATCATATGAGTGGAACATGTATTATAAAATGTATTTGCTTAATTAAATTAGATTGACTATAATAGGAAAAAATAACACGGATGCTGCTTTACTAGCCTGGTGATGAGGCAATGTGTATGAAACTTTAGTACTGGCATCAAACAACTCCATCTGAAAAATATTTCACCATAAAATGTTTTCTGGGGTGTAGGAGTTGCAGTTACATACCCAACAAATGGACAAAGCAGAACAGAGAATAGTTGGGTTGCACTCAGTTTATTAAGTACACCAATAGTATTGAAAGAGATGCTTTGCATCTCATTGTTCTCTGTTCTTGGTTGTGTTGCCCAATGTATTGAAAATGGAACCTGTTACTATGGCCCATTGATTTCAGTAGGTCTACTCATGTGAGTTAAGAAATGAAGTACTGGTCTGTAAGGCAGTTAGAATTCTGATATATTCAGACACAGTATTGATCTTCTCTTACATGTGGCTATTTTTCAGATGGTGCCACATCAGTTTGCTGTGTCTGGGGTACAGTAATTTTCCAAGTAAAGACAGCTAAATTCTGCTGTTTTACAGAGAGGTAAATCTGCAGTAATTCCAGTAAAATCACTAACTGCTGCAACAGAAAGCAGAATTTCACCCTGAGGAGTTTTGATGCAGCTCTGAGAAATCATTTCTTTTCATGAGTGCTTATGGCACATACCTGGTTGGCCTTACCCAGTATTTGATTCAAAGCTCCACTGGAAACCCTATAAGACAGCTCCCTGGGCTCACAGTACAAAATTTCTTCCAAAAAGGATGGAATTTGGAACATTCCCATGGCATGTAAGCATGATTTTCTCTTTGATGCCACAATACTTCCAGCAACCATCAGCTTTGTGGGTGACAAGGATACTAAAGGCTAGATCATGGCATTTATAACACAAACCTGAGTGGAAGGCAGTATGGAGCAACCCTGCCTAGAAGCAGTAATGGGAGACTGGGTCTGTCTGAGGCACAGTCTTTCTGGTGGCTTCTGTTTTCACATCTGGGCTAAGCCCTTTGCCTCAGCCATTAGGCAGACACACTTTGCCTCACTTCTGTGCACCAGCCTTTCTCCATGTTGCCATCTCTTTTCCATCCCTGTTTTGCGTATCCTGCTTCTAAGCAGGCATTCTCTATTTTCCCTTAAGCATGGTAGCTACTGCTTTGGAAAAAGCTTTTAAAGCTTAGCAAGCGCAAGCATGATGTAGAGGAATGGAGGAGTGCTTCTTATGTGCCCTTCTCCCCCCGCACACCCACACTAATCTGTTCACAATCTGGTTCTCAGTGAATTCTTAAATTGGCTGGCTCTGATCTTATATCTAGAATAAGCCTATAATTACTGTTTTTACATTCCAATTTCTTTCTTCAAATCATGTTCCCAGACTCGAGAGAGTAAGTTATAACATTTACTCATTTCATCTTAAAAAGACCATTCTAATTTATCAGAGATTTTAATCTGAGAGTTCTAACTTAAATCTAAAAAAAAAATCTAGTGGCCAGAATTCCCATTGGAGCTACATTGGTTTACATCTGTGGAAGGTCCCCATGTTGTCTTTCTAGTTTATTTGTAGTCTCATCAGCTGTATGTGATATACACTTTTTCACGGGCAACTGGGTTAGTATAGAAGAATGGGCAATTGACTACAGTTTGCAGGAACTGTTTTTCTAAACCTAACATTAAACATTATATATTCTGGTTATGAAGACATTCGAAAGGAGAAAAACACCTCAATTGCTTTCTGCTGGAAATGCTGCACAGAAACTTTATTTTGAAAGACTCTGTCCAACACAAACTATCAAGGAGGTGCAGATGATCATTCTATTTTCATATGCACTATACACACAAATAATATAACACACACACATCCTTTAAGTTTCTCCATATTGGCAAAATTCCACTGAGAGAAATTTTAATGTTACTTTGTAGTTAGTAATTCAAATAAGGACTAAGCCGCATCCCAGGAGGATACATACCAATCTTCTTTACTTGAGTTTCAGATGAGCTTTTGGAGGTATTGGAAACACTCTTGGGAAGAAGGGGTTAAAGTAGGCTGAAATGCACCAGAATGGCATTCTGGGGCCCCTAAAAATAGAAAATAGAGCCAGAACAAAGCCTTCCAAGTCCATTTTCTATTTTAAGGGACCCCAAAACATTGAGCCCCTAAAAACAGCAGGCCTCAGAACGCCATTCTGGTGCGTTCTAGCAGGGCAGGAGAGAGGGGGGAGGTGCGACAGCTGCCCTGGCTCCCCTGCACGTGCACAGGCTGAGCTAGAGGCAGAAGCCTCAAAGTGCAGCTTGCAGGGAAGGGAGTTAGGGATGATTCTTCCCTGCTCCAGGGCTCAGCTGCCGGTGAGTGTCAGGGTAGCCCCGCTGTGCTCCCCTTCAGGAGTGGGAAGCTCGCACTGTGGAGGGGGGATGCTGCCCCCATCACAGGGCACCCAAGTTGGGGTTGGGTATTGGAGGCAGGTGTGGATTTTGGGGGTGGGTGTTGAGGGCAGTAGCTGGGGGGGCAGGCATTTGGGGGGGCAGTAGATGGGGTGGGTGAAAGGGGCCTAGACCCACATGAAGGGGGCCCGAAAATTTAGGAGGATTCTGGGGCCCTCCAAATCATATTTTAACCCCTGTTGGTAACAGACAGAGTAGGACCCTTGTTTTTGCTGACTGCTCAAGGCTAGCAGGAAAGTATTGGTCCCTCCCTCATTAGAGATCGTCAGTGTGTTTCTTCAAGATATGGAACAACAGTGGCTCTTAAGAAAGCTACTACAAGAATTTTGCTCAAGAAAGCTTGTCTTAATTTTGACAATCCCACCAAGTCTTGAGTAGAATTGTTTGATTCCTTGGGCCGTCAGGACCAGAATTTTTTAACCTTTAGGACATTCTGAGAGAATCATTCTCTCTCTCAAGATAGAAGACATGGATGGTTAAAATCAAGGTTATTAATTAGGTAGGTTTTATTCTAGTCTAGATAGTTTTTCTTAGGCTATTTACAGTGACTGTATTTTATTATTTGCTAGTATATTTTAAGTCTGTTCATAGAATTCATGAACAGACAATGAGGCTAAATAGTTAATTGTTTGAGTAGCCTAAGTGATGCAAATAGTTCACAACTTCTTGCTCTGTTGCATCACTATGGGTTCTCACTACCACTTACCATTTTTTTCACC
The DNA here is from genome assembly GCA_007922195.1 of Podocnemis expansa. Lineage (NCBI taxonomy): Eukaryota > Metazoa > Chordata > Testudines > Podocnemididae > Podocnemis > Podocnemis expansa. Next base: position 52,979,237 of record ML681994.1, on the reverse strand, counting down.
AAGAAAACAATGGCTTCTGATTGTCTTTAAAGATACTAACTTTTCATTGCATCATGTCATACCTGTTAACAAATAACCTATGCCATTACTCTGTGTTGCATCTTATTCAAGTCTAATGAAAATAAAAGGCTGATAGCGACTTGTAACCAGTTAGTACAAAATATAGGTTCTACTCCTGCTCCGAGAGCTTTCTGAAAGCTGATTACTGTTGCTGCACACTGCCCAACACAGCAGTGGGGCCATAGAGGACCTAATTCTATATTGACTTCAGTGGAAATTGCAGACACATCTGAGAGCATAAGTGGATTTAAATTTGCTTTCCATACAATTGTAATTGACAAAAATATCTAAACTCAAAGCAATTGATATATTTTTTTAAAAAGTAGAAATTTGAGAGACTTTTATGGTGAAAAATTTCCAGCTTCTTTGCAAATATATATCCTGATATTATTGGAGCACAAGGAGTAACAGAAGATTCTTTCTGTAGCAAACCCATTTCTCCAATAGGCAGTGCAATACTTTTCCATTACAAAGAATTGCTTAAAAAAACCACTTTATAGAATCAATACTACTTTGTTGTAGTAATATCTCAATTTAATAAAAAAGACTAGTTTTTTTCTTTTTTTCTTTAGAAAAACTATTAGCAGCAACTGAAATTAGGGAAGATATTATTAGTAAATGTGTTGATGGATATCTTAGCATCCTCATAGACAGAAGCCAGCTTTATGTATTTTGTACATTGGAATGGAATACTTTTATGAAAAGCCGCAGTTTCCACCACAGAGCAAAACAAAAAATGAAACATATAATTTATGAGCAATCAGTAGTGGCATATGAAATTTACTTTATGCTATCTGATGAACTGTTATCACAAAATCATCATCCATAATCCACAACTATAGACTGGGCACCAAAAAAAGTTCCATAATGACATAGGATAAATAACTAATTCATCTACCACTTCAAGTGCTTGCAGGAGAAGTCTTAATTGCTTAAGGATAAGCTGACCGTAATACTAAAAGTCAGGAAGCTTAATAGTGTGGTGACTTGAAGGACACAAGAATAGTAACAGCAAACTCCATGAACCCCTGACTGAAGCATGGGACCTGTGCCCATTAGCAACTTTCATGGGAGCTGTGCCTGTTACACCAACACTAAATATGCCTTTTAAGGTTTTCCATGCTCATTTTTCTAAAGTAAATATTCATCAGAATTGCACAGGACATAAGATAGTAGTATTTAGCTCATTGTTGTCTTCTGCTTTTGTGATCACCAAAGATTTTTAGATAAAGACTATCATCCAAATACAAACTTTCCAATTAACTTAATAAACCAAATTAAATTTCCCAAGGCAGTTATACATGTTAGTTAAACCCGTTTCCATTAGTACGATGGAATGATTAAACAAGGCAGACATAGAATTAAGAGTGCATTTTAGAATTAAGAGTGGATGAAGATTTGGAAGGCATGTTACACCAAATACAGGCTGTACACTAAGTTTATACGGATAATCATTTTAATATTTGTTTCTGTTAAAGAACAACCTAAAAGCAACTTAAGGATTTTCATAAAATGGATTTTAAAATGCTTCTTCTCTTTTAGTCAATAATCTCCATCACACATGTGATATAAAATAGTATCACATTATTTTAATAACCTACCATAAATACAAAGGAATAAGACCTGGTTGGAATCTTATTAAAGGTAGTCTGGGTTTACCATTGCAGAAAATACTAATAAAAGGAGGGAAACAATTTATCATGACTAGATTAAACAAGACGATGCCATGTCCTTTTATCTAGCTTACTAAATAATGTATACAACCATTATCATAACCCAACAGCTACAAATTATGCATAACTGTTACATTTGTAATGGCATTAATTAACCCTGAAATGCTCCTAAAACATTTCATCCTATAATAAAACAAATTCAAGTTAATTGCATACAGAAACTCTCTACTAAAAAGATGGTTTGTGGAAGCAAAGGATGGCATATGTACTCACATACTGTATTCATAGATTGCCATAATGGAAGGGACCATTGTGAATATCTAATCTGATCTTCAGTATAACACAGAATTAATCTGACCTTCTATATAACACAGAACATAGAATTCCTCCCAAATAATTTCTAGAGCAGATCTTTTAGAAGAACATTCAATATTGATTAAAACGTGGTCAATGATGGAGAAACTACCACAACCTTTGGTTCCTAATGTTTAATTACTTCCATTGTTGGTAATGTATGTCTTCTCGGCAGACTCAAATTGTCTCGCTTAAACTTTCAGCCACTGCATTCTGTTATACCTTTCCCCATAGATACGTGAAAGTGGACTGTAATGAACTTAAATGAAGTTATAAGTAGGGTGCACCAGCCATTTTCTATCAGAAGTACAGATATGGCAGCAGTCTGCAAACACAGAAACACTTTAGTTATGTTCTTGAAATCTACATTTAATTATTTCTTCAGCCCATATTTTCTATCTTTCTAAAAGAGTGAGAATTTAAGCTAGCATGATAGGAAGTAGGGAAAAGGCCACAGGAGAAAGTGTGGCTTTCGCACCAATTAAGCCATATCCTTTTTTTCTCCCCCCAGGAGAAACACAGCAAACAGTTATCCAAGTGAAACTGCTGGCCAGACTGAAAAGCTCCATGTAATACAGTTCTTCATTAACCACATTTCTGAACGATGTGGGTAGCTAAACAGGCAGAGGTTTTATTAACGCAGCTGCAGGAGCACTGCACAAATGACTGCTGTCGCAGCTGAAATTTTGCTTTCTAAAATCCCACAGCCATGCTTGACTTCAGGTCTCACATGGAAAAGAGACTGAATGTATGTAAGCATCCCCCCGTTTCCAAACTTGGACTGTAGTAGAGAAACCTATTGTGGCTAGCAGTATTCTCCCCAGGACTTGAAATTGGGGGGGGGGGTCGGTGTAGGGGGTACTCACTAATTTGGCATAACACTGTTACTAGCTGACAATTAGGTGGTGTTGGGAAATTCAGGGAGGGTGTTAGGGAAACCCCTGGCACCTAGTGCTCCAAATCCCAGAGCACCAGTGACCAAGGATTGCAGGAAGTGGCTGTAGCGGGGAGAGCACCTGAGGTGGCAGCAGCGGAGGGTCTGCACGCTGTGCCATGCAAATACCCAATTTTTGATCATTAGCGACGCCTCTGGGAGCACCAGGGCGCCCTAACCCATTGGAGCGACACCTGGCCTCGCAGCGGATTTAGCGCGGTGGCTGCTGACCAGGGTGCTGAAACACCGTGAGGCTCCTCGCTCCCAGACGCTGCTGGAGGCGCTTCCCCCGCCGAGAGAAATGGCCAAAGGGGCAGCGGGTCTCTCGAGGCATCCCGCTCAGCGAGACAAAACAGAGGCAGCCCTCCCGCCAGGCCAGCACCAAAGAGGGAAGCCGCGGCAGCTAATGACTGCGAGCATCGGCTCGCCCCCTGCCCCGCTCGCCCCAGGTGCTCCGCTGTGCGCACAGCTGCACCCACGTTCCCGCAGAGAGACGAGGAGAGAGGCCCCGCGGCCGGCCGGCCAGCCTCTCTCAGGCCCCCGGCCCCCGCCCCGCCACAACAGGTGCCCAGCCCGCTCCGCCCTCGCCCGCAGCAGCGGGGGGCTCCCCGCTCGGTCCCGCGCTGGCCGGGCGGCTCACCTGCAGCCCGCAGGCAGAGCAGCAGGCAGGCGGCGGGGAGGCAGGCGGCGGGGCGCCGCATGGTGCCGGCCGGGAGCCGCCGCCGCGGTGTCAGACTCGCCTCCCCATCGGCTCCGGCTCCCGGCTCGCATGCGCGGCAGCCCCGCGGAGCATGCGCAGCGCCAGGGCCGCGCCTCGCGCCCTGACCTGCTCCCGCGCTCCGGAACGCTGGCGGGGGCGGGGGCGCGCGCACTGCGGGCAGGGGCAGTGAGCGGGCGCCGGGTGCTTTCCCCGCCCGAGGAGCTGCAACGAAGGGGCAGGTGCACAGGTAAAGCGAGGAAGGCAGCCACCGTCCCGTTTCAAATTTCAGCCGCCTTCAGGATCCTTCCCCGCAGCTCAGCTGCCGCGGTTGCTTCTAATTCTGCGCCCTGTCCAGGGCCACGAGGGCTCCTAGTGCGCTCAGGTAGGCAGGGCTGGGGCTTCACATAACAGCATGGCTGCAGGCGCCTTGGTCTGCCAAGATTTGAATGAAGACAGTCACACCAAACCTGCCCTGGCTGGGGTTACCAGATGTCAGGCAAAAGGAGGACGTCCTCCTTTTTACTTTCAGGCCCCCCCATTTTAAAAATGCCTGATGTGTCTGGCTTTTTACTTACAGGGGTTAAGGTATGCTGAAACCCCCCAGAACACCCTATTTTTAGGGGGAAGCCTTCCAGGGCCCCCTAAAAGCAGAAGACTATTACATTAATACTACATTTTCTCTCTGTGTCCTCTTTTTCATACTTCCCTGTCTTCCTTTCCATGTTATGAATCTGGTAACCCTACCCCTGGCAGATTATGTAACCCCCACCCTCTAAAATAAGCAGTTGAAAGTATGTAGCAGAGGTCATGAGGGATCAGGAAATAAAAACGATGGGGGTCTAGGGTGGCCCCAGCTCTATGTACTGGCTCAACCATGTTCATAGTGTTAACAGAGCCTCTTAAGATAAGATGCTTCTCTTAACATCCCAACCTGCCAGATCTTGAAAGCAAATTTTACCAGTTAGGCACCCAAGAATTTGATTTCTCTCTCACTCACTCTCCCTCCCTCAGGGGAGACACAACATAAAACAGCCCTAAGACCAAGGTTCAACTTAAAAGTTCCATTTAAAATGATCAGAAAAGCATTTAGAGACTCCTAAACCAGGCAAGAAATGAAAGGTGCTTTTCCACTTTTGACAGTCTCTCCATGAACCACCATTTGATACAGGGGAAGGTACAGTCTATTTCAGTGATCAATTCTGCAATTAAAGCCACATTGCAGGGTTTCTACTGTCAGTGAACAGCACTGAGAAGAGAGGGTGAAGGAGAATTTCCAGTGTTATTTTTCCTAGGTTCATTTAAACTGATCACCATTTTTTTCTGTAAAGACTTTCTTCACATAACAGTGAGAAGAACTGCAAAGGACCAGCCTCCTGTTAGATACTATTGTTTTTGTGACTGTACCAGTCCTAAATCTATCCTCCTTGGCAATCCCTACACTGGTGTTCACATAAGTATTAAACAGTTCACTCATTTTCTTTATATCGTCATCTGTGGTAGAAAATGCCACATTTTAAACATTTCACATTTTACAAGTAATCTGCAAAAACGCATTGATTTCGTATCGCCTTTTTAACTAAAAAGCAAGGCCAGGAAGGCATTTTGTTTACTCATTTTGAACCCCATGTTTAATATATTCTATATATATTTTTTAAAAGCTATGGACAACTGGAGAACTAGCCCATAAGGATGGTAGTCAGCTTGAATTGAAGGCAGTTCCACAGCTCTTGGGCAGCCATCAAAGTGGTTTTCCCCATATTTTGTATCAGTTTTGGCCACAGTTTAATTGTTCAGGAAGATTGAAGATTGTGTTGGTGATACAAAGAAAGAAAATCCCCCTAATAATTTTCAAACTGCTTATGATATGGGTCCCCCTTAACACCAGGCTGTGAAACTTGAAGTTCAATTAGAAGCTGAATGGCTGAAGAGATGGACTTTTGAGTCTTGTTGGCTGATGTTGGCAAAAAGATGAGCTACTGTATGTTTCATCAGCTTAAGTTCTTTAGTGACCACAGCTTTGTTTCCAGATATAGCATGAGCTACTAAACAGCCCTGGAGACCTGTATGTAAGAAAGAGGACAGTATATAGTCTCTGGGCCAGGTGAGGATGAGTGTATGAATTTTCTTCTGCTGCTAATATCAGGTTATCCAGGGTCACTGTGGATTTGAGGACAACTCTTTCACTGAGTACTATTTTAACAAATGCTCTCTACTGCACTAGGTTAGCTAAAGAATTTAAATTATTAGTATTTGACGTAAAGGCATACAACGTCATTTGCTTAAACCTGTAATTTAAATCATTGGTATCTTACAGTCTTTTCAGGAGATTGACACAAAAGCATTGGAGGAGAGCAGAGAAATGGAGTCTTAGAGCCAGAAGCACAGCTGGGAGTATTTCAAGAGTACTAGATGGAAATGTTAATTTTAGGTGGCTAAGAAATAGCTCTCATGGAGGCAACCACTGACAAACCTGTGTTACTTGAGGGCCCAAGTATTTTTATCTTTCACCAACCAAGGAAAATATGGGTCAGGCTCACAGGTAGTGACTTAGTTAGAAGAAAATGTACCTACTATTTCATCATCTAGATTAAGCCTATTGTTTGTTAGATATCCTTTGAGATCCATCTCTTCTGTACTTTAAGCCGCTCACACCAGGAGCTAGTGAAAAACTCATCTCCTGCAATGTTCCACCAGAGGCAGTAAAATTTATAAAGGCAGATTATCTTTTTGCTGCTACAGTATACTCAGGAAAAATATAACAAGATTCAGAATATTTTTAAAAGACCTTTAGTACAGAAAGGAACAAAACATTTCAAAACTATACATGTTTACCCATTTGTATTACACCAGGATAATTTAATACAATAGGACATTTTAAAGGATTTCTATAAGCAATAGATAAACTAATGCTTTTAAAGGTTATGTTTGAACTTATGATTACTATGAACCATTTCTCTAAACAAAGCAGTAAAAGTTAAGATTTAAAATAAATAGGTACAATATATTTATAACTCTGGATCCCAAGCTCCCAAAGGAGAGGGAATTTTGCTTCTGGATCCAAAACTCATTATGTTGGCTTCTACCTACAATGAGTCAAACCAGATCCAAGCAACAACTTCACTAATTCAGAACTAGCATTTAGGGGAGTTTGGATTCAGATCAGATTACAGGCACAAACTTTGTGACTCAGGCCTATGTCTAATGGATATGTCAGCCTCCCACAAACCACTTTAAAAATATTCCAGAATGTCTAGCACAATATAAATATTAATCAAAATGGCTAAGATTTTACTAACAGAAGATATAGTATGTTCTAAAGCAGATTTTTTAAAATTTTGACAAGAGCAAATGACATTTTCAAAAGACCTGCCCTCTCTCAAAGTGTTTAACATTCATTAAATCTTTTATGCTATACACAAAGCTTGCTTATAAAGAGAACTTGCTTGATGTGACTGAAAGAAATCATGCTAAAAAGATGTCTTATTTGTCTTTTGAACCATTTTGTTAATATACATTTGAGACAAATAATCACAGTTCCAAAGATGCTGAATTACCATTTTAAAATTGCAGTACAATGGTATCCATGAAAGGCCAACAAGGACAGGTACTCCTAAATTGTCAAAATCAGACAGCAGCAGCAGCTTATATCATATAAGAAGGGGAAAAACCATGTATATTCACAATTCATCCTGGTGCTACTGAGAGGCTCAGGGAGCAGAGATATTGTTCTCTCTTATTATCCTTTCCTCATTTGACTAGTCTTCAATTAGTCATATGAAACAATGTGAACTTTTAAAGACCCTAAAACACGGGTGTCAAATTCATTCAGTGTAGGGAAACACATTGGAGGGCAGGACACCTGACAAGGGCCATGTGCCTGCACAGGCTTCATAATCCTTTCCTCTGCCACATTCAGAGTGGCATGGGCTCCCCTTTCCCTTCCCCTCCCTCACATGCTTGGATACCTTCCCTTTTCCCTGCCCTGGGAGCTACTCTTCCCCACGCTGGCTCCTAGACCCTCTCCTGCTGGGCAGCTCCCAGACACCCCTTCCCCTTCCTTTTCCACTTCCCCTACAGCGTGGCAGCAGGCAGTCAGTCTGTCACAGACACAGGCATGCTGGGCTCCTGCCTCTCCCCTCCCCACTCACTCACTATCAGTCATTCAGCATGCTGGCTTTTGGTTGGACCCAGTCCTAGCTGGCCTTTGATTGGCTCATTCCCACATGGGCCCCTGATACTTTTTCTTTTCTTATTTGTGATTCATGCAATGTGCTGTCAATCAAATTAGCATGCTGTCTGACTGACAGGGCCGTCCCTAGGGGGGTGCGGGACCCTGGGCGGATCATCCTCTGCAGGGCCCCCTCTCCCCCGACAGGCACTTGAGGGTGGGGCCAGCCAGCCCAGGGGAGGGGCAGTCCCCTGCGCCAGCAGTCCCATGCCAGGGACCAGGTGAGCCAGCAAAAAGTGGTGAAACAGGAGTGCAGGGTCTGATTTCTCAGCCACCCTTAAAGCCAGTGGTTGTCACATTTTTTTCCTCAGGACATAGCTCTGGGGCCCTCTGCCAAGCAGCAACCCTCCACTGAAAAAAAAGGAGCCACCGCCAGAAAACTGAAGAGTGACCATGGCTGGGGGGGGGGTTGGGGGGTGGCAGTCCCTCATGGCTTTCATCCCTTCTCTTGAGGCTTCCATTACATCTCTGAAATCTACACATCTAATTTAAGATCACCTACATGGAACATGCAGAGGGTGATCCCACATGCCGTACTCCTGTCTCAAATCAGGAAGTATGTCAAGTCTCTAAAACTGCATGTAGTAGCCTGGAGTGTGCATGTGGGAGCTCCTTCCAAATGGGGGGTGGTTGAGGTTGTGACTGGGTGGAGAACTGACATGGAAGTGCTGAGACAGAGGAAGGAGAAGAGAGCCAATGCCAGGCTGGAAAGAAAGGTCCTGGAAGATCCTGTCTGCTGCTGAGTCTGTCCAAGTCCTTCCAGGTCCTGGTCCCTTCTTCCCTGCCAAATCCCAGGAACTGAAGCAGCTCCTCTGGGTTCCACTTTCACCTCTGCACTTCATCTGCTCCATGAGTCTGCATGAGTTTTCATGAACACACAATTGCCCACAATATTGTGATTGAAGGGGTACTAGCCCTCTCTGCTTGGTCTGGTGACCCCTGGCAGTGTGCATAAGCCAGCAACACAATGGAGCTATCCACTCCCCCCCTTCAGATTAGGACCTTGTTATAAACTTCTCCTTCCAGCAGATCCATCCCTGAGTTGGATTTTATAGTTAGTTACTTGGGCTTTCTAATTGTAGAAAAAATACCATACCTTGTACCATAGGCTCCTACTAGAACAGTTTGCTTTTCTCTTCTCTTTTTAATTGTCAGCCAGAAAAATCTCTGGAGTTTTTATTAAAATCTACAAGTTATAACTTTTGTTCAAGCAAGGGAATTCTCAACCCAAGTCCTAATTTGCAAAAATAACTGCAACCCCCATATCCCAGAAATGGTGGAATAAGGGGTGTTCACAGTTTCTTTTCTTCATTGAGTCTATTGCTAAAAAAAAAAACAAAAACCCAAAAGGTTGCTTGCCAGTGACCTCAGTCCTTTTCATATGAATGAGAGAAGCCCAAAGAGATACTGACTCAGAGAGGAGACAGAGGTTGTTTGAACAACAATTAGCACCTCATTGTTAGTCCTAATAACATCTTTGTTGCAACGATTTTCTGCTGTATTACAACATGCTGCCTTAAGCAAATTTCACACCAGGCCACTCCTCTGGCCTCACAGAAGCCCTGGCCCTGTGAACTGGGCTGCCACTTTTGGCTGGCTCGCCTAGTCCCTGGCACTGGGGGAGAAGCAGTGGTGTGGCCCCACGGGGTCCCCCAAAGCTTGGGGCCCTGGGCAGCTGCCTCTCTTGCCCTACCCTAGGGACAACCCTGCTGACTGACAGTGAACAGTTGGGGTGGGGTGTAGTGCGGGGGGATCTCTGGGAGCCCAGTCCAGCCTGCTGTGACTGAAACTCTGATTGGTTGGCAGACCACAGCAGAGCTGAGCCAGGATTAGCTGGAGCGCTTCCTTTGCTGTCCTGTGCTATGACTCAGATCATGTGAGTGAGCAAGAAGCAGGGCTAGCTTTGCTCTGCCTGGGGGGCAGCCTGTCTTTGCTGTTTGCTGCTGCATAGAGCTCCCAGACACAGTCCAGGCAGCAGCTCCTCAGACCGGTTCAGCACGCTTGCTGGGCTGGATCTTGCCTGTGGGCCATAAGTTTGACACCCCGGCCTAAAACATGTCTTAAGATGATAAAATTAACAATTATATAAATCCTCACATTGACTTACAAAGAGGGAGGGAGTTTAAATCAGGCATAAGATTATTCCATGTGACATCACCTGACCTACAGAAATCCAATTTATGAGCTAATCATGACATCAACTAGTCTTCCCAACCCCATCTATTCCCTCCTCAAGTCCTATGATGATGGATGAATGCAGTGGTTAAAGTATAATTTGATGGACCCCGGAACCCTCAGAATCTCTGGGCCCCCTTCCCATATTGTCTGAGCCCCAGCCCAGGTGGGCACTTGGAACCACTTCTCAGTACCATATGCAGTGGTTATTGCTCCATAAAAATATTTATAATTTTATATGGCATTTATGTCTATAGTAATTATTGTCACAAACTAGCAAACACTGCATAACCCAGTAAGTATTGTGATTAATGTTGTCCAGCTGGGACAAAGCAAACTAGATCTAGGGGTGATGGAGCTTCCCTGGTTCCTCTGCTCCAGCTGCATCTGGTGCTGGGAACCCCACAGGGTGAGGGGAATGGGACACTCTAGCTGGGTCCTAGCAGGTGCCAGCCCCCCACCTGCGTGTTCTGCACAGAGACGTTCGCCTGGTGCAAACTGCTCAGAGGTTTGTAAACGACTTTATCTTTTTCATATAGTAGTAAAGACTGTATCTGTCTGTCTGGGTATGCTTAGGAGTTTGTGGCCAAGCACCGCAGACCTGACAGGTGTCCTCAGCCTCGGAGGGCACATGAGATGCTGGGCTCTGCCCTCATTCTCTCTACTGCTGCCCAATCGGTCAATTTTGTACCTTGCACATTTTTAATAAAGAGAATGCTCTAGAAATCTGGCATGGAGGTGCTGCTCTTCATCTGTCTGTCCATTCACCAAGGTCTGGCTGGGGTGGGCATGGGAGGTGTTCTGTCCAAGTGGGATGGTGCTGGGACCATGTCTCCTGGCACTGGGCTTCCCCACAGTGGTTCCCTCTGGGGTGGGGGTGCCGGCATTACACCACAGGCCAAGTCAGCATGTTGCTAGGAGAGGGATGAAGGGTGACCTAGAGATACTGTGGACAGGGTGGTGAGAGGCAGTTGCATCATGGGCTCCTAGCATCCCCTGCTCAGGGCAGACTCCAGAAGCTCAGGCAATGAACCCTAAAAATCACAAGTTTCACCCACAACACCAGGGTTTCAGTTTCTAGGAGGCTGGTTGGTGATGGGTGTGCCCATCCTTTCAGGGTCACAGTTCAGCTCTGCTGGGCATCCAGATGCAGCTTGGCAGGACTCTGCCCCTCTTGCAGCACCTGAGCTCTGCACTCCCTTCAACATCGCTAGCCTGGCACCCCCCATGCCAGCCTTCATCCATCCTCCCCCCACTATGTACCTCTATCCAGGTCCTGTCACTGCTAGCGGCCCTGGAGGGTCTGATCCAGCTCCAGATGCTGCTTGCCAACCAGCAGCACATAGCCCGGGCTTGGGACCCAGCTCCTGCCACAGCTGGCCCCAGCCACTGCCTGCCTGCCAGCAGCAAACAACAGAAGCTAGATCTTAGCCCAGATTGTTCACTGTTGGCTGGCAGGCAGCAGCTGGGGTTGGATTGGGCCTGCCCAGGCTGCCTGACACTGGCCAGTAACAACAAGTGTTGTATCTGAGCCAGCCAGCAAAGCCCCTGCCCTCCCCTGCACCCCTTCTGGCTGCCCAACCCCCTTCCTGCCATCTCTCCATTCCCTGTGCTTTCCCCAACATCTCCCCGACTCCTTTCCACTGCCCCATCCCCACTGCTCACCTGCTCTCACCATCTGTACTTGGAATATGCACACATTAATGGATTGCATAATTGTGCATAGCAGCAGCTAGACCAAAGAGGAGAACTGCTTTTGTTGCTAGAAAGCTGGTCAGATATAACATCTGGATAGCAGCCCTGAATGAAACTCACCTAGATGAAAAAGGACAACACACTGAAAAAGGAGTAGGCTACACCTTCTTCTGGAGTGGCCATAGCAAAGAGCAGCAACATGAAGTTGAGTTGACTTTGTCATTGGAACACAGTCAGCAAGTTTACTAATTTCCCAAAAGGATGTGAATCTTCTGCTATTTGGGAAAAGACATTCAGCTATCATCAGTGCCTCTACACCCACCATGCCCAACCCAGATATGATCAAGGACAAATTTTACAGAGACATCAGGCCACTTATAGCAGAAGTGTTGAAGGCAGGCAAACTTATTCTTAGTGACTTCAGTGCTAGAGTTGATGCACATTACCTGGCTATAGCCAGATGTGATTGGAAAAACTGACCTTGGAAATGCAACAGTAGCGGGTTCTTTCTGCTGAAGAAATGCATAGAATAGGACCACTTCATCACCAATATGGTCTTCCACCTGTCAAACCCTAACAAGACATTTTGAATACATCCATGATCTAAGCACTGGCATCTCATTGACTATGTGGTCACCATCAGAAGAGACAGCAGACTGTTACAATGGAAAAAAAAGCCATGAGAAGTGCAAAATGCTAGACTGATCATAGGATCGGTCTCCAAACTGACTATCTGGATACATCCTAGTAGATTACCACAACGTAAACAAAAACCAAGCAAACAAAATACCACCCCAAAAGCTTAATATCTCCAAATTGAACAGGAAAATGAGAAAGTCTTTTGTTTAAGAACTGTGCCATCCAGTGTTATAATCAATGCAAAGTCCAATAACAGAGGAAAAAATGAGCACTCTTTAGAGTACTCGGTTACATACGATACCTTCAGTTTCATCACATCAAAACATTAAGATCAGTTTAAAGAACACAATATTGATATATGGGGACTGCTGAATGAGAAGCATCAGCTCTAAGGCTTATATATGACAAAGCACATCAACATCTAAGAAGGCAGTCTTCAACATCAAGAGGACTGACCAACACAAACTTAGGCTATTGCTATACTTTTGCCACCATCAGCCTGGCATTACAGGAGCACTTAGCAGCAAGTCTCAACTCACTGCTGCGCTCCCAGCAGCTGGCTCCATAAGTCCTGGGGGCCAGGTGGCATATGGGAAAGCCGACTGCAAGGCATTCGCAGTCAGCTTTCCTGAGTGTGTGCCGGCAGCTAAGAAAGTCGCTGGCATTTACACAAGGCATTTATGCAATGCCAGTCCACTGCTGCTGAAAAACAGCTTGAGTATAGACATAAGCACCACGCTACACTAAAAACCTACTGATTGGTATAGTTACCTACCTCCATTGAGCTTTCATCCTAAATGCACCATACAGTCCATTGCCTACAGCCAAGCCCTAAGATATAACCGCATTTGCTCTGATCCCTCAAATAGAGACAGACACCTTCAGGATCTCCATCAAGCATTCTTAAATCTACAGTACCCAGCTACAGAAGTGAAGAAAAACTGACAGAGCCAGGCAGGTACCCCAAAGTCAATTACTACAAGAGAAGCCCAAGAAATAAAAACAACAGAATGCCTCTAGCCATCACCTACAGCCCCCAAGTTAGACCTCTACAGCACATCCTCAGGGATCTACAACCTATTCTACAAGATGACCCCTCACTCTCTCAAGCCTTGGGAGACAGACTTCTCCTCTCTTACAGACAGCCCCCCAACCTTAAACAGATACTTACCAGCAACTGCAGACCTAACAACAGAAACATTAAAGCAGGTACATATCCTTGCAACAAACCATGCTGCCAGGCTTCCCACATATCTGCATAAAAGACACTGTTACAGGACCTAATAAAACCAGCTACTCAATCAAAGGCTCACTCACAGGCTCATGCACCAATGTGATTTATGCCATCATGTGCAAGAAATGCCCCTCTGTCTTATACAGGGGACAAACAGGACAGTCTCTGTGCAAAAGAATAAGTGGACACAAATCTGACATCAGAAATCACAACAGTCTAAAACCAGTGGGTCAGCTTTTCAATCTTCTTGATCTCGCCATTAACAATTTGCTAATTGCTGTGCTCACACAGATGAACACTAAATCAAGGCTTCAAAGAGAGGCTACTGAGATTGAATTTATTTACAAATTTGATTGCATTTCTTCAGGGCTTAATAGGGAGTTTGGATTTCATCTTCCTCTATATGCCTTTCCCCAGCTTTTGAATCTTCACAGCTGCTTTGATTTGCTGTTACAGTGTGACCTGTTCCCATGACCTACACTTCCTTGCTTTTATTGCCTCCCATTCTGTAAATCCCCTCATCTTCAAAGCATCTGACGAAGTGGGATTTTCTCCTATGAAAGCCCATGCAACAATATATTTGTTAGTCTTTTAAGTGCCACAAGACTTCTTGCCTGTTTTACTGAACTAGACTAACACAGCTGCCTCTTTGGATTTTGTTTCTTTGTCTTGTTACTGTAGTTCTTTATTTTATTAGCTACTTTTGAAATCATATATCCTTCCTACAATACAACTAGTGCTACTTATTATTCTCATCACCTTCTTTCAATAGCTATTTGGGCTTTGTTTACACTACACATATATCCTTCAGCTAACTAATTTTTACTTATCCTACAAAAGAACAACAAGCTTTTATTTCTAAGCTATTTTAAACTATCTTATTGCTGTCTACAGCAACACCCAGTAGGGAAATAGGCTCCTTTTTTGATCCACTGCTATTCCTGTCCCTTGTTTATCTTCCTTCCTTCGTTTTTTTTTGTGACTCTCTATTCTTTCTTTCTTGGTGCAACTCCCAGTTCCCACTTTTATCCCAGCCCATCCATTAGAACAATTAACAATTAAATAGTGCTTAAAGTGTTATTAATAGGCTTTAGAATAGAGATCTCAATGAAGTTAACTTTTGGAATAATTACTTCAGTCTCACTGCAGACTCAGGAAAACAAGGTTGAATCAATTGCCTTCTGTTCATATGTGGATTTTTTTTTCAAAATCATTAGGAATAGAGAGTTTTACCCTTTAAGAATAAAATCGTAGATTCTGCAGAAACAATTTTTTTTGTGAAGGCCACATGTGAGCTGAACTCAAAAGTCAGAGCTTGAGGTCAGATGCTGTTCCCCTAGAGTCAATGGAAGATTTTGCCTTAAATGGATGCAGAGTTGTCCTCCAGACAGATGATATCCCTGCCCTGCATGGTAGTAATGATCCTTAATACAGATTGTTGTATGGGGTATTGAAAAGCTGTAATGTGTAATAGTCATGAAAAAACAATCTTTCATTGATAAAACACATTCTCCTACTCATAAATTCATTACATTATACTTTGATTAACTTAACACAAAGAGTGTCATCCATTTTACACAGGTCACAGCTCTTTTTTTTTTTTTGTTAATGTATATGGGCAATGAAAGCTATTCATTGATTTCTGAAACCCAGCTACTCCAGGCAGTTTTACCAATCCATAGGCTGTTGCTCTCATGTTTAGCTGTATAGACAAATGCACATATAAGGTAGACTTAGAAGCTGTGCCTAACAGCTTCTGAGGGGTGGGGGACATCTAATCTGCATGGTTCCTATATTAGCATGAACACAAAGAGCATAATTAGGTATTAGCATACTGGGTGCAGGACATAGTGGGTAATGGTATTTGGAGTTAATCTGATCACAAATCTGTCAATATCTGTAATTCTACTGAAGGGAAATATAAAATACTGTCTTTTGTGAATTGCTACTCTGTTTGTTCCAAATCTGACTGGGTTAGTTAAAGGGTAAAATCTACCCTTAGTTAAAAGCAACCCTTAGATAAAAAGAGACTTGTAAGAGAGGCCACTGCATGTTTCAGCCTGAAAAAGTTGAATGACAAGTGTGGGGGTTTGCATAGCTCCTTCTGGTGCAGTGCCTGAGGCATTTTGCCCCCCCCCCCCATGGCCCCACTGTCAATTGATAGATCTACCTAGGCTTCTTCTGGGGCCTTTGTTATTTTAATAGAAGTAGCTGTTTGCAGCTACTTAAGGTTTAAGAGCTGAAATCACTAGAGAGAGGAAACCCTCTCTCTGAGCTGAAACCAGTGACGAGGAGCAGCAGATGGACAAGCTAGTGGATGGTAAAAGTGGCAAGTTGGGCAGTGTAAGTGACTGGTGGACGGCAAGAGCAGCGAGCTGGATGGTGTGAGTGACTGGTGGGCAGAGCTGGTAGACAGTGTATCGTGAGAGTGGCTAGCAGTGAGCTCGGTGGTGCGAGTGACCATTGGTAGAGCCAGTGGCGAGTTGGGTGGTATGAGTGACCGGTGGGCAGAGCTGGTGGACAGCAGGCAGAGCCAAGTGATGGTGCAAGTGACCAGTGTTTGGTGCCAGCAGCCAGTTGGCGTGAAAGACACTCCCTATGTACCCTAGGGTGGGTCGGGAGCCTAGTTAGCACTGATTCTCCAGATCAGTGCCAATTTTCCTAATGGGTTTACATTTGCTGTTATGATACATGGGATCATGTTGGAAGGTTTTGCATTAAGTCTTGTATGTTGTTATGCAGTGTGGGTTGTTGGGAACTTTGCTCTGTACTGATTTTCTAGATCAGTGCTGATCTCTGTTATTTGGCTTTTTACATTTGATTTTACTACTATTAAAGTTCTGTTCACTACACTCAGACTTGTGCTTGCAAGTGGAGAAGCCTTACCCCTTTGGGTGCCCAGGGCACAGTGCAGGATTCCCAGAAATCTGGGTCGGTGCTCGAGCCAGTTGGTAATGTTACATCATTAGGAAATGCCTAGATATAGAACCCGGCCCTTGTTCTGCCAGCCTGCCCTGGCAGAAGAGTTACACACATTTCCATATCACTTCAGCTACCTGTTGACATGTCAGAGGTAACTGTTCATTCCACCAAGTGTCAATGAATTGGCATAAAAATCAAAATATTTTTATTATAACTCAGGGGGAAAATTGCCACAGATGAGTTTTAAGATGATAGCATAGAAAAAAGATAAGTTTCAGAATTTACTGCTGTGCCTACTCTGCCTAAACTCCCTTTTTGGAGGTGGAGGGAAGGAGAAAAGAGTTGCTCCCTGCCATTACAAAGGTAGATTACATCCAGATCCAGATCAAACAAATCAACATTTAATGTAGAGATGGCTAGTATTCAGAATTCATCCTGCTTTGGAGGACAGTGGCTATAGCATAGGAGAAGCACAGGTCATGGGCAAAGTGGCCAGCTGTGCCTTGACACACACTGTACATAGTAAGAGGGCTCTCCACACAGGACAATAAGGAGGCTGGGGATGGGATAGACACAGTTGGAAAGGGAGCCAAGGGAGCCAATGTTACACAGATCAAGTGGTCAGCACATTATCTGAACAGGAGAAAGGCTAGCTTTGAGGCCAAAGGCTTTGAAATGGTACTCGCAAGAGCTAGGTTCAACCAAGCTAGCTTCATACCAAGTCTAAGGCACATGACTTTCTCCACATGTGCCTCAGGTTTTCCCCATCATTAAATAGTAGTAATAGAATGGAGAAAATAATGAATTCTTTGGTTAGAAGTTGTTTGGGGGGTGAACATAATGGTGTGGCATCTACCCCTCACAAACCTCTCCTGATCACGTGTCTGAAGTTATTTAAACAGTCCCAAATCTGGTATCAGACCATACTTCCAAGGCTTCTTCTCTGGGAGCAATGGTTTCACTCTCTGCGAGCCCCTTTGAACCCAGCTCTCCAGCTAGAATTCTTAACAGTTCAGACTGTTGGATAGAATACTGTTTTAAGATAAAACAATGTTTGTTTTACATTGATTTTCGTTAACTTTGTATTAAATTTCATGGCACACTTGGACAGTTCTCATGACACACTGATTGAAAACCATTGCCTTAAAATATGTGCTAACCAATTATTCTAAACAATCTGTTCCATCTTGCATTTAGCTGTGATGTTGGGAGTACCTTTCTCAGAACAGCTCTGCTTGGTTTATTCCAGAGAGGTAACCACGTTGGTCTAGTTCAGCAAAACAAATAAGGAGTATTTGTTGGTCTTTAAAAGTGCCACAAGACTCCTTGTTTGTTCTGTATGGCTTGAACACTGTCTCCCTCAGTCCAATAAAATATATTACTTCACTCACCATGTTTTCCTAACCCCCTTGGAAACAGTAGTAGGCCCAAAGACTGTGATAATTCTTGTCAGTCTTAATAAATTAACCATGTTTATCACAGTAGTGTCAAAGGATCAATCAGGTAAGAGACCTGATTGTACTAGATACTGTACAAGCACAAAACAGAAGTTTTTTTCAAACTGAATAATTAAAAAAAGTCACTAACACTTATTCCCTATACTGACAAAAAGAAAGGATTGATTATTCTTATTTAAGACTTAAGTACCACCAATGCATAACTGTTTGAGACACATACACACTCTCAATACTACAATTTGATGTTGGCAAGAACATTTTTAAATGCTTGACCTGACCTTTGTGGTTACTCATGGTCGCTTCAGTTTATTTTTTTATGCTTTGTAAATATACACTAAAAAGCAACCACCTTCTATTTTAAATGATGAATGCATTTGCAACTATTACTATGGAAAATTAGAACTGTATGAAATTATCACAAGAAAACCAGAAACTGGATTAGAACCATCCTGTTTTGCTGTAATCCTAGAACTTGTTGTGACTCAATCCATAATTGAAATGGAATTACCCCAGGATAGTGGTTCTCAACCTTTTGCGGGTCGTGACACACTTGGTGGTGTGTTGGAAGCCTACAGAACACCCCAGCCCACCCACTCCAGGCAGAATCCAGCCATCCTTCTGGCTCTCCATGACACAATTACCATCATGTGATGACACAGTAATGTGTCCCAACACAGTGATTGAGAACTGCTACCCTAGGGAATAGTCAATTCACACAATAGAACCTTTCCAAGCAGCAGAAAGTCTTCAGTATGCCTACTGGCTTTGCATGCAAAGAATCATAGTGATGTGGGGCTAAAAGGGATCTTGAGAAATTATCCCCCATGTGAGGGGGCAGGATCACAGATAGCTGGATCATCCTTCACAATGAGAGTCCTGTGGCACCTTAAAGGCTGAGAGATTTCTTTGGGCATAAGCTTTCACGGGCTCCAACCCACTTCATCAGATATTTCACGGGTTGGAGCCCGTGAAAGCTTATGCCCGAAGAAATCTCTCAGCCTTTAAGGTGCCACAGGACTCTTCTTGTTTTTGCCTGACACAGACCAACAAAGCTACCCCTCCAGAAATTTGGATCATCTTTGACAGATGTTTGTCTAATGACCTGTTTTTCAAAGTGTCTAATGTTGGACACTGGACAACCTCCCTTGGTAAGCTTTCTAGTCCTTAACTATCTATACTGTTAAACATTTTTTCCTAATATCCATCCTTAATTTCCCTTGCTGTCGATTAAGCTCATTACTTCATGTCCTACCTTCTGTGGACATGGGGAAAACATTATCACCATCCTCTTAGGAACAGTCCTTAATAATATTTGAAAGCTATTACCAGGTCCTGCATACATCTTGTCTTCTTAAAACTAAAAATACATAAGTCTTTTTAAGAATCTCTCTCATAGGTCAGGTTTTCTAAAACATTTGTCATTTTTATTACTTCGCTCTGCACTGCCTCCATCTTAAAAGGAGGAACTCATAACGAGACACAGTATCCCAGCTGAGGCCTCACCAGTGCCAACTGGTGCAAAAGAATTACTTCTACTGTCATATATAACGTTAATGCATTCCAGAATGATACACTTCCTCCAGGGCTCTCTGGGCCTCTTGTTTAATGTCTTCTAGCACAATGTGGCAAGAAAGCAAGGAACACAAGCTTAGCAAAGGAATTTCTGAACTATAGAAATTTTATTCTTAAAGCACTTGAGAGTTAGAGATATTTGAAAACTACGAAAGTCCTGAGTTGTGCTTCCTCTAAATTAAACTTCTGTGAGACTGAGGATAGTCAGCAATTCAGGCTGGGTGGAGTCCCTCATGCAAGTCTCCTTTCCATGTGGTAATGGTCAATCTTCTGCATAGAGGAGCTACTGCTTAGGTAAAATTATGGACATAGTTTGGGGAGTAGGTGGGCTTTGCCCTCCAAACAAAGGTGGGGTGTGTGCAGGACACAGAGGGACAATGGCTGCTCTGGCTTGGGGACTCTACAGTTGGATGCCATGTCCTGGGTCAGGATGCCTGTTGGCTTCCCCTTCTATGTGTGCTGGGCATGGGACATGGCCACCATCCTGTTTTCTGTGTAAAGGTATTGTGGTAAGGCAAAGGCGATGTGGTAGGCAGGGGAAATAGGTAAAGAGGATGGGTGAGGTGGGATAGAGAGCAAGGGGAAGAGAAGGGAATAAAGGAATAAGGCAGTGGATATGGGACTGGGGAAGAGGGATAGGAGCAAGGACAGTGGGGAGAGGAAGGGGAAGAAGGAGGTGGTGGTGGGCTGGGGAGGGAAAGGGAAAAAGGTATGGGCAGAGGCAGTGGGGAAGAGGGATGATGTGGGAGTTCAGGATGCAGCATTCACTTATCTCCTAGGCAGTAGCAGCAGGCCCATTCCTTTTCCTCCCGCCAGCACCAGAAGCCCAGGCAATCACTTCAGACAGGGGGAAAGAACTAGTGAGTCATAGGCACAGGCTTCAACACAGGCATGCACACACATGCCCTTCACCTCCCCACCCCAAATATAGCACTCACACTATGCATGAGTGGAATCTTTCTCTTCTGTATCGACACACACTAGTCCCATCCCCCAATCTCATATCCTATCTACAGCCAATATCTAGAAAAACATTGTCACCAAAGGTGGACCAGCAGCTGAGAGACAAAG
The DNA here is from genome assembly GCA_007922195.1 of Podocnemis expansa. Lineage (NCBI taxonomy): Eukaryota > Metazoa > Chordata > Testudines > Podocnemididae > Podocnemis > Podocnemis expansa. Next base: position 52,958,523 of record ML681994.1, on the reverse strand, counting down.
TTGATGGCTTCTCAATAATGCTTCAATAAGCCTCTTGTCTTGGGGGAAAAACTCAAGGAAAACCTACATTACACAATTAAATTCACCCATTCTGTTGGCACCGTATACCACTTAAGACCTTCTAAAAGTCCTGTTTTTGGATTTATGTGTTGTTAGCATCCATATTTAGTGTATGGATCTTGAATTTCACCTTACAATCCATTAGCTCACATTACTGTCAATGAAGGAGCTGAAGTTCTTCAGAATCTGAGAGAAGAAACCCTGAGTTCTATCTTGTAGCAGTTTAAATGCAAAAAGACTTCAGTCTGTTACACTGCTGTAAATACAGTACATGTTCACTGACTCCAGATTTACATATTTTACCCAATAGCAGAATTTTGGCCCCACAGGTTTAAAAACACAAATAAAATCAGTGTTGGCCCAACCATATAAATGAACTAGGCAGTTGCCTAGGGCACCAGACTAAGGGTGATGAAGTGAATTTTTTTCTCTATTTAAAATATATATTAATACATATCTCTTATAAATGAAAGTAGTGCCCTCTGACAGCGGCATCAAAGTCATAGTTCATCTAGAGCACCAAAACCCCATGGGCTGGCCCTGAATAAAATAAATAGACGTTGTATAACAAGAACACTATTTCATCCTGGGCTGCTAGGATGGGGCGGGTGGGAGGAGAGTTATGTGTAGCACACCTCTACATTTAAAAAAAAAAAAATCCTATCTACAATATATTGTGAGTGACCTCTGTTGAAGCATAAAAGACTTTGAGGTTGAAATCTGGTCTTTGAGCCCTCATAAGCTTTTCCACACTACATGCTCATCATTCTCATTGATAACAGGTGCTAGAGAATGTTCTTTTGAGCACCATATCAATTTTCCATTTCTCATTTATGGCATGGCATTCCAGCAGTCACAGAGCCAGTCGGGACTTTTTTCACTAGGAAATGCCAGCTTTCTAAAACTTCTGATGGGATGGGAACATACCAAGTGTTTTAATTAGGAAAGGGTTCTCAGGCACAGGATGAGATCTCTCACTAATGATCAGACAAACAGGCCAGTGCTTAGAGCACTCAGCTGTGATGTGGGAGATCCAGCATCAAGTCCCTGCCCTGCCATTCTTTCATATCCCAGGTGAGTGCTCTAACCACTGGGGTCTTAGCTATTATGGGGTGCATCTCTCTCTCCAGAAATTCCACCCTGGACCTGACAAACCTCATCCAATAAAAGTTACGTTGAACATGATACAGTCCTGGAAAAAGCTTCTGTTCTGAAGAATTAGTATTTTTCAACAAACGACAAAAACATTTCACTGAAAAATTCTTAAGCAGCTCTACTGTAAACACTGACAGAGTCTCCACAGAAGCCCAACAGCAGATACTGTGAAAAATGTACTGAGTTAATGCATTCCTCAGCATCTGTAAATCCTGGCCCTTAAGTACTTGGGGTATGTCTACAGTGCAGTTAGGAGCATTCCTCCAAGCCTGGTTAGTCAGATAAATGCTAATTGTGCTCAAGGTAACATATTAAAAATAATCATGTGGCAGCATGGGCTACCTACACAAGTGCAATCCTGCCCCACCCCCTAGGTCAAAATGCAGATGGCAAACCCTTGCTGCAGTTGTTAGCATACTAGCCCAGGCAGAGGTAGCACTTGTCTGGAGCGAGCTCCCTGCAGCTTTGTAGCTGTGCCTTTGATGGTGTGTTTGCAGGGCTGGTTATTACTTTGTTTCTACATCTTAACATATTTCAAGGGTCCCTCCTCAGTTCTACCCCCTCCCCCACCACAAGTATTTTTAACTCTGTACCATATCTACTTTTCCAGATATGTTCAGAAGAAACTGACAGCAGCATGAACAATTGAGGGCACAAGTAATTCTGACTTCAGAAAAAGGTAGTGAATCTTAAAGAAAATCCCTAGGGCACACTCATTATAGCCCAAGTGATCACTAGATGTCACTCTTCTACAGAATTAAAAGTGCAATCATTTTTTTCTGGCTGTAAATATGGTGGTCTTTAAAACCTTAGATCAGAAACTCACATTCACAGGGGTTGAACACATCTGTGAGTTTCACACAGTTCATTGTAAAATGTGATTCACTTCAAATAACTTACTTTAATATAACATTAAGACTGATTGCTTGATTCTTCTCCTCTCCTTTATCCTGATGTAGATCAGGAGTACCTACACTGAAGGCAGATGAGTGATGCTAGTATACAGTGTGGGATTAATCAAGCCATATGTTCAAACTCAAAGGCACAATCTTCTCTTTCCCTTTACATGTGCACATTATGAGTGTCTTTAAGTCTCTGGTTACATCAAAATGAGCAATGGAGCACTGTAATATCCACCAATACTTATTTTTTACATTTTGCAGATAAAAACTACAGGCTGATGCCACCATTTGTGTCCAATTTTAGTTCAGAAGTTATGCCAGTTACAAACAAGTGATATGTGGGGTCTGTCATCAATACAATTATCTAATCTCTGTGGGCAGTTTTAAATGTTTTCATATCCACTCATTCCTGAAATAATCCATTTTAGTTTTATCCATACTTGGCTGTGTTTAAAAATACATAATTTTAAATGTTTATGAAAAGTTAACACTATTGTTTATTGGAGCAACTTCTGTTGGTGAGAGAGATGGGATGCGCTTTCAAGCACACAGTTCTTTCAGTCTTGGAAAAGTCCTAAGACTATGGCTACACTGCAGTAAGACACCTGTTGTTGGCCTATACTAGCTGACTCAGGCTTGTGGGTTCTCTGGCTAAGGAGCTGTTTAATCACCTGCAAATGTTTAGGCTTGGGCAGCAGTCTGAGCTGTCAGACCTTCCCAACTCTAGTCTGAGGTCAAATGTCTGCACTGCAATTAAATCACCCCTGAGCCCTGAACTGGCAACCCCAAGTCAACTGGAATGGGCTAGCTACAGGTTTTTTGCAATCTACACATACCCTAAGAGTGCCACAGGGCAATACAAACAAGGAGTCTTGTGGCACTTCTAAAGACTAACAAATTTATTTATAGTATGAGCTTTCACGGGAGAAAATCCCATTTTGTCAGATGCTTGAAGATGGGGAGCTTACAGAATGGAAGGAAAAATAAATGCAGGGAAGTGTAAGTCACATGATCAGATCAGGCTATTTCAGCGAATCAAGGCAATTGTTTAGATCCAAACAGTGTCAGTGTAGATCAATATATTAAAAGGAGGGGAAGCAGAGAGGGTGGGCAAAATTACCTTTTGTAATAAGAAAGCCAACTGATGTTTTTGTTCAAGCCCAAGGTGATGGTATCAAATCTGCATACAAATACTAACTCTGTAGTTTCTTTTTGAAGCTTTGCTTTGTAATTAACCTGCTTATGGGTGGCATGGAGTGAGCAGGGAGATTGATATATTCCCCTACTGGATTTGGAATGTTGTTATTTCTGATGTCAAATTTGTGTCCACTTATTCTATTGTGCAGAGACTGTCCAGTTTGTCCAATGTACAAGGCATATCACATGGGATCCCATAGGGATGGCTTATTGGTCTTGAGTTGTTCAGTATCTTCATCAATTATCTAAATAATGGCATAGAGGGTGCACTTATAAAATTTGCAGATGATGCCAAGCTAATAGGGGTTGCAAATTATTTGGTGATTATGACTAAAATTCAAAACAAATCTAGAAAAACTGTAGAAAATGTCCAAAGTAAATAGAATGAAATTCAATGAGGAGAAATGTAAAATACTACATTTATAAAGGAACAATCAATTGCACACATACAAAATAGGAATTGTTTGCCTAGGAAGGAGTACTATGGAAAGGGACCTAGGGGTTATAATAGACCAAAGGTTAAATATTAGTCAGTGCAATACCTGCAAAAAACCAAGCATCATTCAGGAATATATTACCAGGAGCGTTGTAATCAAGACATGAGAAGTAATTATTTCACTCTTCTCTACCTGAGACCTTGCCAGTGTGAAGTACTGTGTCCAGTTTTGGGTGCCAGAGTTCAGAAAAGATATGGACAACTTGGAGAGAGTCCAGAGGAGAGAAAAGAATAATCAAAGGTCTAGAAAATATGACCTCTTGAATACACATATGATTTAGTCACAGAGGTCATGGATTCCATGACTTTCTGGGCCCTCCATGGCTTTGGGCAGGGCTGGAAAAGCTGTCAACCCTGTTACTGAACAGCTGTTTGGAGGTGGACTTGGCCAGTGCCACCAATCAGCTGATTGGGTGACCAGCTGGTCCCCACCACCAAATGGCTGATTTGAGCCTGCCACCTTGCTGCCAAAGAGCTGATTGGGAGGATGGGGCTCAGGCTGCCACCAACCACTGATTTGGTATTTTCAATAGAAGTCAGGGCTTCTGTGAATTTTTGTTTATTGCCTGTGACCTGTTCCTGATTTCTGCTAAAAACAGATTGAAAAATGTGGGTTTGTTCAGTCTGGAGAAGAAAAGACTGAGCAGGGACATGCAGGAGGATATTGTTCAAAAATAATACTGAACATACAGTATTTGATTATTTTTATACCATTTATTGATGTGATGGACACAAAGGATGTGGTATTAAGCAGGGCAGTTAAGTCCTATGCTGTAGCTGTTTTTATAAACAGTGTGCTAGTCATGTTGGTCTCTGGATGGATGACAAACTCTCTTACACATTTTCATCACAATTATAACATTCATCCATTAAACTCTCTCTGTAATAGCATCAAGTTCCTGGACACCATGATCACTTTCAGCAGTGGAACCCTACAGATAAGAAAACCATGGACCCCCACACCTACCTTCATAGACGTAGTAACCAACTCAAGCACACCCAGTCTGTTATCTACACCCAGACACTGATACCACAGAATATGCTCTGAGTGGACACTGCAGTATATACACCTTAACACAATCAAAACCACCCTCTACCAAACAAGGATGCCCCATCAAAGAAGTAGATGGCATTCTAGAACTGCCCACTCAAATACCATGAAAGCATCTGCTTCATTACAGAAATAAGTGTCCCTTTGACTCCACACTCCTAGTTGTCACCTACTTCGCTACACTGGAACCCAAATGGGTATCATCAAACAACCACCCCCCATACTTGGGGATCCCATCTGGAAAGAAATCTTTCCTGAACCCCCTCTTTTGGCCTCCAAACAACATCACAACCTCTCCAAGCCCATCACAACCCAAGCAAGCTCCTCACAGACTAGGACTCAAAGAACAGATGCAAAACCTGCAGACATATCTCCATTGCTACAATGATCAATATGCCTCACAATGCACTTTTCAAGTTCCATGGGTCCTGCACACACCTGTCACAACATGTGATATACTTCATCTGCCACAGGAACAACTATGTGAAATCAGACAATCACTTTGTTCTTCAGTGAACTCACACAGGAAAATGATAAAAGACAAAAAAAATCCTGTCACCTGTGGGTGAACATTTTCACTAAACAAGCACCCTATATCTGACCTATCAGTCTTCATCCTCAAAGGAATTCTGAACAACAGGTTCAAAAATGAGCCTGGGAGTTTAAGTTCATAACATTTCTATACACTAAAACTGTGATCTTAATAAAGACACTGGACTTATCATAGAAGGGTGGGACTGGAAGGAACCTCAATAGATCATCTATTCTGTTCCCTGCACTCAAGGCAGGACTACATTATAACTAGCTCACTCCTAACAGGCGATCCTCTAATCTGTTCTTAAAAGCCTCCCTAGGTTCAGGTTCTACAGCCTTCCTGCCAGGGCTGGTCCTAGCATAGAGGTGACCTAGGCAGTCGGCTAGGGTGCCAAACAATAGGGGACTGTAGCAAGGTGGAATGCCCCACCCTCAGAGAGGGAGCCTGAGCTCCCACACTCCCCTTGCTAGCCAGGGAAGGGTATAGGCCCAGTTCTGGCCTGGAACCAAAGGGACTGGACTAGAGGAGGGGAGGTCTATTTAAGGGAACGGACTGGGCAGCCAGGGAGGAGAAGACGCGCAGCCGTGAAGGTGGATTTGCCTTGTCGGGAGGTGCAAAGTAGTGACCAGTGCCTCAATGCCCCTGACTACTCCCCTCTAGGTGAGGACCTGGAGGAATTACCCTCAGCTGAGGACCTGCCAGAAGGAGGGGATGAGCGAGGCCTGCAGGACCTTGATGAACTGCCCTCAGCAGTGGTTGCTGTTGACCCTGGGCCACCTAACTCCTGTGACCTGGAAGAGCTACTGCTGGAGGAGGTTGCAGATGGATTCCCCAGACCAACCCACACCGACTGCTGAAGGCTTGATAGGCATTCCTCTAGCAAGGTACTTGGGGGTCTGGTGAAGGGAAGGTCCCTGAAGGGGGGAGGAGGAAGTAGCCCAGAGGGGTGCGGGCTAGCCCCACGTGGCCAGTGTGTTTTGGCAGGCACACCGCTAGCTGGTGTCCCCTGCCCACCCACTAGGGCCCTGGGCTAAGATGCAGTCGAGTGGGTGGGCCTGCATCTCCCTCCCCTCAACCCTCATTGCTCCAAACCCGACACTGAACCCCGTCTAGTGAACCTTGACTGTCTATTGAACTGAGCTTGCCCTGCGGGAGGGCTGAAGCCCTTCTAGTGTTTGCTGCCTCACCCTGTCCAGGCTAGAAGGCAGGGACTGTTGTAGGACTGAGCTTGCCCTGTGGCCGCAGCAGCCAGCAGCCAGCTGCCACCGTCGAGTGGGGCATGGACGGCCCACCGAAGAGACGACCTGATTTGCAGGGGGACCAAAGGCACTCTCTAGAAGCAGGGACCTTCTGGGGGGGGGGGGGCAGCAAGAGAAGCAATCACTCCTTGCCCTGTGGTTCTGCGGGTCCCACCCTGTCCTACCCTGAGCAGGGCAGCATGGGCCCTGCATTGCTGCCCCCATGGCCACCCTGTCCCTCTCCCACTCCCTGCTGCTTTTGGCACAGAGTTGAAGGCAGCAAGGAAGGGGGGTGCAGGAGCATGTTGTCAGCCTCTGTGCTGGGCTGAGTCGCCTCACCCCCAGGACAGGGAACAGCTGGCCCGGGGCGGAGCAGGCCAGCCCAGAGGCCAAGCTCCTCTCTCTTACCCCTCTCCTGGGCTGGCTGTTCCACTGTGGGGGTGTGGGATTCAGCTAGTAAATAAAGGAGAATCCTGGGGGTATAAAGCTGGCTCTGTGCCGTTCATTTACACTCCCTGCACCTCAGGTACAGTGGATGTTTCTTGGTGGGCTGGGAACACGGGTAGGATACAGCTAAGAAGAGACCCTGGAATGCAATGCTCTGCTCTAAATCATGCTTTTAGGTTGCTCAGAATTATGCTACAGGTAGTTTTCTACATAGTCAAGCTATGGATTATGGGAGCAGGAATGTGGTTTAGAGCTGCTACCTTTTCCCCCCTTGTCTGCTGCCAAGCACAGCTTAGACTGCCCCAGGGATCCAGTCCTATAGTTTTTAAATGAGGCAAAGCAATTAATCTTCATTAACAGCTTGCCAAATTTAATGTTAAAAGATCAATCTGTTTTCCCGTTATAGGAGTAAAATGAAAAATCAAACTAACAAATTTAAATAATGTCTTATTTTGGTGGGAGATTACCATCTGCGTTAGCTATAATCAGAGTCAAATCAAATCATAGGGCTAGAAAGGACCTCGTGAGATCGAGTCCAACCCCCTGGGAATTGAACCCAGGGCCTTCTGCATGTTAAGCAGAGGTGCTAGCCACTACACTATTCATTTATCTGTCTGCTCTCATTTTGTCCAGAACTATATGTTGTTCCTAACAGCACATCAGACTGTTACATGGTCTTTTTCAGCAAAAAGCACCAAATAGCATAGCAGATCCATTCATCACACTGCTGAAAGCAACAAGACAAAAATTTAGCCTTTTATCAAGCCTGTGGCATCCAGAATTTCACATGAACTCTAATTCCTGTCATGTAGAATTTCTTCTAATGATTCAAAAATCTCATTGAAGTAACTGCAGATGAAGGTAACATCTCTCGCTTTAAATATCTGCCCGGATTGTCTAGCCCATGCCCACTGGCACTTGGTTTGACTTCACAAAGTATTTTCTTGGATTCAAGAGCACATATACACAAATCATTAATCATTTGCAACGCTAGCATACACATCCATACTTTTGAGATGCTGGACACTATATCTCTAGTTCACACTGCTGTATTTTGAATATACTGTCCCATTAGAATAAGTTGGGTTGCATTAGAGGTTAGGAGAGGTGCATGTTTATTCAGAACAGCAATTTTCAAGCTACTGTCTATGGAGACTTGTCCATGATCTGTGGAGAGTTGGCTGGTCACAGGATGCTGGTTCAGCTGCTTGTTTCCACCTGCCAAATTGCATTATTGTTATTTTTTCCACACAGGCGGTTTTTTTCCCATCATTCAGATATCGCTCCATTACTAGAAAGGGGGAACACAGTCCATGTATCTATTGACAGGCGGAATGGTGGTCCATGAGACACTATCCCAAAGTTTGTTTCACATGGTGAAGAAATTGAAAATTCATGATTTAGAAAATGCTTCGTCTTGTAATATTACATTTACAAACACGTTCCTACATTCATAGAATCAGGCTAGAAGGGGCCATTATGATCTAGTCTAACCTCCTGTGTAACACAGACCATAGAATATCACCCAGTAATTCCTGCATCAATCCCAATAGTAAAAACAACCAGAGTCCTGTGGCACCTTATAGACTAACGTTTCTTCAGGCACAAGCTTCCATAGGCTCCAACCCACTTCATCAGTTGCAGTCCCAATAGGCTCCACTTGAACTTCTGTATGTCTTTCACAATGACATCCAATCTACTTCAGTGCCAATGGCTCAGTATTTCTGGACATTTGTACACTTATGTCTTAAAGTATTTTGTTAAATTATTGATTACAATGGTTTCTCCTGATACCTAGTTCAGACTGTTTTATCATTAAGGAAAATCTTATACGTGATATTTGTAGAGAAATTTTTTAATTTTATTTCAGTCTAGAGAGTTCCAATCCCAGCAAATTAGTAGGGATTAAACTAAATGGGAAAAAAACTTGGAAATTGCTTTCTCACTCTATGCAAATCCACCTCACTCCATTCACTAGCCCTGTCTCTTCAGCATAGATGTGTATATTTGAGATCTATTTGGAGAAACATACAACTTTTTTGCTAAAAGTCATACACTTCTACCAAATACTCGGGAGTAAGTGATGGGGTCCATAAGGACTCGGGGCAAAATGACTGGTCTTTCTGACTGAAAATCTTTTGTTTTTCTGCAATTTTCCAAGATCCTTCTCTCTATATATAATTTTTAACAAGAGCCATTCAGCGATGACCTCAGTGGTTCAGGAGGCCAAATAATTTACTATATCTTCTGTGTATTCATGTTTTTCATCAGCAGCTTCCTTCTTGAGCTCTGTAAAGTGCAATCTGCAAAACTGCTTCAAGAAACCTCGTATGTATAAACATCATCCTTATTCCAACAAAGTTACAAGGTTTCATGTTTGTTCCCCCTACTGTTGGTCAGATGATGTTTCATATCATTGTAACCATTTTACTGCCCAACATGGGCAGTTTTTTTGATGTCTGAATATGTAACAACAGCTCCAGAGATGAATTCCATCACTAGTATATATCTTACAATTTATATCTTTTGCTACAATTTGCAAGATTTCTTGAACAAGGGGAAAAGAGACCACTAAATTCAGGGCTGACTCAAGTTCTCAGGTCTGAGCTTATTTCTAAGCATTAATAATATGTTCTAAGCATTAAGAATATAATAGAAAGATGAGGAAAAGTTAACAATGAGAAAGAAAGATACAAAAAGAATGCAAGTACTTCAATTAAATTTTCAAGTGCCATATCACAGCCCCCCCATCAGTGCCTTGATACTCACCATGTTTCAGACCATTCTCTGCCATGTTGAATATACACTTTAAAAAAGTTCTTTTTGTAAGATGTGCAGATTTGTGATGTGAAATGCATGACTGGCTACAGCTTAACTTGATAAAAGATGACACTTTTTTTTAAACCAGCTTGTCATACTTTGTGCAGTTCAAGAACTTCAGAGATTGTTAATGACTCTGCTTTGATCAAAAGATCATGTAGGACAACTCTTAAAAATTTCATAGTGTGCCAAAAACATTAACCTCTAACTTCTTGAGACTTGCAGACGCAGGAACGCCTCTAGCAGGATTCTGAGGACAATGGTCATTTCTATACTTCTGTTTTCGTTCTCTTGAGTGGCCCTGAAAGACTTTCTAGGCCATCAGGATAAATGGTCAATTAAAACTTATTTTGTCCTCCAAATTTCACACATTTTGTAAAACAAACAAGGAGTCCTGTCACACTTAAAAAATAAACTTATTTATCCCACTGGGATTTTCTCCCATGAAAGCTCATGCGATAAATAAATTTTAGTCTTTAAGAACCACAGGACTCCTTGCTTGTTTTTACTGAATTAGTCTAACACAGTTGCCCCTTTGGAACTTGGCATACATTTTATGAGGGTTCCTGAAGTTTTTTTTCTCGAAAGTTCATGAATTGTAGATACAGAACTTTTAGTAAACATGGTTTCAATAAGGACCAACCCCACGCTTGCAACCCTTGCCACGTGACTAGTTCCTAGTGAAAACAGCTGTGTGAGTGTGAGTTAAGAATGGATTCTAACCTTTATGAATATCTGAAGTGTTGGCAGTAGATGTTTCTATAGAAACTGGAGACAAGGGGATGCAAGAAAGTAAGTAGTTACTTAAGAAGTATCCTTTCAAGGATATTTCTGGTCAGAAAATGAGGTTCCTTCCAGTGGAAGAAATTCATTTTTTAGCAGAAAAGCTTTGGTGCCTCATGGAAGTTGTAAATTGGGAATCTCTTGCTTCCATTTTCCTTTTGAAGGCCAAACTTGCTGGTTATTCTACAATTTCCTTGATGCTCTGCCTCTTTTCACCAGAAGAAGAGACCACAATGTATTAAAGGAATCTTATGGCTGCAGTGCATTCTGGAATATGAAATCTAGTTGTGGAGCCTGGTCCATAGAGGAGAATGGGGATGTGAAGTAACCAAAATTACACAAGCATCTCAGAACTGAATATTGCATCTTTGGCCCAAAACCAAATCTTTTCTGTTTTCAGGCATTTGCTTTCTTTGATTTAAAGTCAACATTTTCTGGGAAAAGCAGGCACATATCACAAAAAAATACATATTCTTAGCAAAAACCAAAATTTCTGTTGAAAGGCTGTTTTGATGGAACATTTTGGCCAGTCCTATTATATGCAACTTAAATCCACTTACTATTAAGCAGTACACATGACAGCTGGATAGTCACCATGTCCACTAGGATTTAATAAATAATAATCAATTATGACCTCAGCATTGTCATTCAAGATCTCTATTATGCTGATTTTATTTAACAATATTCCTTTTTATTACAGTAGTGCATGGTGCTTCAGCATGCTTGTCATTGTACAGACAAGGCCTGCCCCCACAGACTTTACAAAATAGACAAGTATTATCCCCATTTTACAGATGGGAAAAGTGAGGTATAGAGTGGGTAATTGGCTCACCCAAGGTAACATAGGTGGTCTATGATGAAGCCAGAATTAATTCCAGATTTTCTGAGTCCCAGTCCACCACTGTAACCACAACATATATTGCTCTCTGAAGCCTTTCAGATTTGTTCTGTTTAAGTCTTATAATTTAAACAGAAGATATTAAAAAATGCTCAGTTTATTAGGACCAATGCAATCTGAAATGCCTGCATCTGACAGACAAGATGGCTGAGAGGTAATATCTTTTATTGGGCCAACTCTGGTTGGTGAAAGAGACAAGCTTTCAAGCTACACAGATCTCACTTTTTAGACTTTGGACTAAGCTAGCTGGCATTGCTAGAAAAAACTATCACTGTCATTTTTCAGGTGTTTGCAGTCTTTGGAAGTGTTGTGGTACTACTGCATAATGGAACAAAACGTTCCCTTTTTCAGTACACTTATTGCATGATTCTGGGCATGTTCCACTGGAAAAAGATCATTTAATGAAAAACTGTTCTGATTATGAAAATACTCATTACTGTCTTGGTGTGGGGGGAGAAGAGAGGAAGGTACCGACTGTGAGATGATTTGTTTGGCAAATGAGCAGTTTCTCCATGCTGTGAATTTCTTCCCTGAATCCCAGACACTTTTGGAAAGGTTCTTTCACATCACCACTGCTTCAAAATATATGGCTATTTCAGGCTTTATCTTCCCACATTGGCATCAATGCCTACTGGTCTAACTCACTCAACTGCTGGCCTAAATTCTGCTCCTTGTAGCAGCTCATTCTGCAAGTTTTCTGGCAACAGTTGATGCCGCCTTCTCACAGGAAAAATGACTAACTCCAGCCTGAGTGTGTTGGAGAAAGTACAAAATGTACGTACTGTACTTTTTACTTTGGGAGACAGACATGCCCATATTTTTGTTCTTAGAATAAATATTCTGCCCACATTTTCATTCTTGGAAGAAACATTCTGATATTTTCTGGCAGGTGTGAATACTGCAGTGTACTGGCTGAGTGAGAAGGGAGGAGTGTTTTCAAAATGACAGCTGGTAAGCTCTCAAATGTGCAATAAATAGACAGTTGGCACTTGTCATTGTAAAATTCCAAAGCCTAACCAGATCCTGACCAAAACCCACCACTTGAAGTGAGATTCTTAGTTGTCTCCCCAAAGACCAGAATGAACACTGTCCAGATTCCAGTGAGGCCTACTTGTTCTTCAACTGAATCTGAAGAACAGGGAAGTCATTAGACAGCTACATAATAAATGTTAATTTTAAACTTCAGCTCATCTCTAGCCAAGCACTTTGCCAACAGCATGACAATCTTAGGCCTAATGTAGAAGCGACAGCATGCAGAAACCCTTCTCAAATGACTTTCAACTGTTGTCTTGTCAAAAGCGCAAGGAGTCACTAACATAGCAGCTCAAATCTGAAGGAACACTAGCCAAAAGTTCTTTCATTCTACGGTCAGTGAAACATAACTTTACATGGACACATAGTCAACAACTTAGGGTTTTGAACCATATAATAAAACTAACTTTAATGCAATAATAAATACTGATGCAATACTTTTAGTCCTAGTATATCAACAAAAGAATATGGGCTTGACTGTGGAAAATTTAACTTTTAGTATTAAGGAGTTAAAGGCTATGAAAAAGCAACCATTAAGTAGTACAGAACTTCATTTATCTCCTTTCTAAAAATAATAGTTAACACTGTTACTCTTGGCAACTACTGATGACTTGAATGGCAATCTCCTGATATTTTAATTTTGCAGCCATCCTTTGATTTTTGATTAAGAGGAAAATTTGGTATCACTCAAACCTGAAAATCAATTGGAACAGGAACCAATAGAAACCTGAACCAAAATAGGGAGATTTTTATAATAAGAGTGCCTAATGGCCCTAAGCAAATGAAAGTACATTCTCCTTCAGATGATATATACATACTGTACTGACCTCTGTGCCTTCCATTTCTATTTACATTCTATTTTTGAAGTCACAATCCAATTTGAAATCACAATCCACCAGACTCCACCAAATCTTGAAAGCATGAGAGACTGATATCATTCTGGATAAACGGAGACCTATTTGTGTAAACAAAATGGATAATCTTTGTAAAGGTAATAACAAACAAGGACTTTTGTGGGACTTTTAAAGACTCATACATACATTTATCATATGAGCTTTCTTGAGAGAAAAACTGCAGTTTGTCAGACACTTGGGCTATGTCTACACTTAGTTTCAATTCAAATTACTGACTTCAAATTAGCCAATTCAAACTAATAATTATTAATTCAAATTGACTGGCAAAGCTAGAAAATCCAGTTTGAATTGGCATGTCCATGAACAGGACTTGCTAGTTCGAATTAGGTTTGGGGTGCTATTGTATAGGGAAAAAATCAAGCTGTGGCTAATTCGAACTAATAGTGAGTTTGAATTGATATGGCCACACCGGGCCAATTTGAATTACTCAGTTCGAATTGACCAGGACTTTGAAGTCAAACGAGGTTTGACCAATTCGAAGTCAGCTTTCATCAATTTGAACTGAGGAGTTCCTCAGTTTAAACTGAGGAAAGCCAGTGTGTCCATGCACTTAATAAAATTTGAATTAATGACAATCATTTCAAATTCAGCTCAGTGTAGACATAACCTTGAAGATGGAGAAGTTATAGAATGAGAGGAAAATACATGCAAGGAAGTATAAGGCATAGGATCAGGTCAGACTGTCACAGCAAATCAGGCCAGTATTTACAGGCCAGGCATGCTAATTATTCATATGCCCCTTCATGCTCTGACTTTAGGCTCTTAATTATTACTTTGTTTTGTTTTTGAGTTCAGTTATGTAAAAAATAAATAAAGTCTTGTAATTAAAGTACTGCCTTGGGCTTCAAGAGACTGACAGTCAGTTTGTGCCCCAACACACCCCTGACTATGTGTAAATAAGACAATTTACTTTTTCTCTGTCTACATTTACAGCCTATAGAAGAATGGGATCACATTACTCTAGGCACTATCATCATAGAAATAACATATCCACTCTGTAAAGTAGACACCAAATGGATGACACTGAAAATAGAACATGAGCAGGTTTTCCCCAGAAGCATGTCATGTCCAAGCACATCTTATTGAACACTCTAAAAAAAATTATACTGGCTTCACTGCTGTGTCTGAATGGGTTGTGTTATGGATATGTCCACTATAGCCCCATAAATAATTTTTTGTTCTACTCAGGTTCTCAACATTTATCCATATACTAGGGCCTTCAAAATCAATATTAAGCCTAAACCATTCATGCTATTAGAGAGAACAAATAAATCAAATGAATTAATTTGGAATGCCACAAAGAGCTCTCATTTCAGTATTCTAAGAATATCCCACAAACAATTAGACACTCATGTTAGAGAGACAACCTGATAAAATGATGAGTCTCTGAGGCGCCAGCAATGCTGTTGGCTAAAAGCCAGCAGCAGCCCAGCATTTTAAATCTTACACAAGGTCTACTGACCCAGCAGTGGATAAAGTAAGGAATAACTTTCCTTTGAATGCCATGACTGATTTGCCATCAGCTCTATAATAAGTGTTTGTTTATCCTTTTGGCTTCAGAATTCAGCTCAAAAGTTCGAATGAGCATCCAGCTTTGTGGGTCTGTGGCAATCTAGGGGGAGAATGAGAGAGAGGATGAATCTCCAAATAAGCATTTAAATCAACTAGTTCCATACAGTGTTAAAGTGCTATAAACAGATGTTAAGTTAGGTCTTAACAGAAGCATGAAATGTTCCAGAGTTGATAGTCACTATTACCTGTGAATACAGACTGTATAAACAAACACATAGCTGCTTAGCCACAGTCAGGACTTGTAATACAATTTCAAATATACCTCACAGCAGGGAAGGACACTTTCCAACCCACTGAGCTAACCCACCACTCCACCGGACCTCTTTCTTTTCCCTCACTAACAAAAGGGGAGATTCTTCCCTTCTGATTTATTGATGTCTGTTTCAACATACATCCACATACTCTGTCTTGGTTGCAGGACAATGACTCTGTATACATTTTGGGATGCAACTGCTTCATCTTCTCACATCATCATTCAGTGTATTTTCCCTACTTCATTATTTGATGACCAGAACCAGTATTTTGGCACAGCTACTATGTTCTTGTACCTGACAAGGCATTTTATGTTTTTTGTCAGCACTTACTCAGTTACAATGAGCTTTTATAGCCATAGATTAATTGGGATTTAGCAGGAGTCTCAAACTCAAATCACCATGAGGGCCACATGAGGACTAGTCCGGTAGCCCAAAGGCCGCACTACTGAAACCTTTTCATACAACTGTATTGCTAATATTGATAACGATACTGTCATTGTGGGCCAGGAAATAACTTCGGGGGCTGCATGCAGCCCTCAGGCTGCAAGTTTGAGACCCCTGGGGTACAGTGTAGATCTCTCAGCTGTAGCACTAAGCAATGACATGAGTACCTGCATTCCTATGAATGAGCACTCACCAGCATGAGTAAGGGCTGCATGATCTAGCTTTTTGTACTGGAGCCATTTGTGACCAGCAGTGTGGGGTGAATCCTGTTCCAGCTGAATACATGGCAGAACTGCTGTGCGCTTCCACTGGTGCAGGATTGGCTTCAGATTGCTTTCCAACTCTCACTGCTCAAACAATTATCTGTTATTGTAGAGATGGTTCTGAGATGTAGAAACAGATCTAAAACTGAGCTCTCCAACCTTCCTACATCATCCCTCCCCCCCCGCCAAATTCTGGCACAGTTCTAGAAGACAGAAAGCTTTTACCGTTGCAGCAGGATCTTTCCCATTTTCTACTATAGCTGTGATTTGCCACAGAATAATTGATTGCTGGGAGTTATTTATATTTAAAGACGTTCTGTTCTTTACCAATTTCTTGTATGATCTATTCCCTCAAAAACTCAGACAGGCTGCTAAGCTGCTTGGCAAATTTTAGCAAGTGGAATCAGACCAACCTGAGCCATACCTTCCCTCATTCCAACTCTCAAAGAACACAAGAGGTACACAAGATGTCATCTGGCACAGGTGCAAGATTTCACTGTAAACTCGAATGGTAATCACCACAAGAAGTCATTTACTATTTGGGTGAATATAAAGATATTATAGTGGCATTTTCTTTAAGTTCTGCTAGTTTTAAGGTCTCCCATAAAAGTGAATTATGTTGTTTCAATGTACAACAAAACAGCAAATAATTTAAACCTAAGACTGCAGATAAGTTTGTTGTTGTGGGCAGGTCAATATTTGAAGAAAAAAAAGTCTTGAAGATAAGGTGTACTTAGAGTAAAATAAAACTAAATAGCTTCTAGTCTTGCAAAGAATCATGTTCTTTCATAAATAATGCATGATGTTTTTACACACAGAACGATTGCCAGAGTAATGCACACTACGCTTTAATTCCATTTTTGTACTTGTTTTTACTAAGTGCCCACAGAGTTTAGATCCTTTTTCATGTAAATATTTAACAATCTGCAGTAATGTTTTTGAAGTTACATATTCTATAAAAATGAAATATCTAATGCCAGGTATCAACTTCCTTTAACAATTTTTTTTCAGGTCAAAAGGACTCAATAGCAGTGATGGTATTTCTGTTTATTGAACTGATTTTGAGTTTCTTTGCCAAATCCAACAAATTTTAAGTTACTGCTTTGATATCTTACCATTCCCTCTGCTTGACATGTGGTTTTCTCCAACATATGGATGTAATATTTCCTATTCCACTTAATACTTTAATAAATCCCCAATTTTCCTGCAGATCCTGATTCTTTCTGCTTCTATCTCATTTTTAAAATCCTATTTTACCCTGTTATGGCACACTCAGGGCCAACATAACTACTTCTAAAGTCTTGTGCTAAATCATCATTCCATTCTGGTTAGGTTTTCTACATTTCAAAATAAAGATTGGCTACATGAATATCTACTGCTTTCCAATAAGGCTAACATCAAAAAAATAAGATATGGTGTCCTGAGCTTGCCTCACTATATCTGGTAGAACGACTGCCACAAAACAGATTTCAGATGTTCTATTGCTCAGGAACTCTCAGATTAAGCCAATTGTGTGAAAGTTTAAGTGACCAAGTTGTCCAGAATACTGATTTTTAGATACTTTCTGGAGACAATGCTTCCAGGGCCTGATCCTGAAAGTGCTGGGAGCCCTCAAGACCCTTCAAAATCAGGTGGTTTAGAAACTTTAGAGCTTTGATTTTTCAGGCCACTAGAATTTAAGCTTTGGGACACTGGTAATTGAGGATACACTACTATTAGAGACATATTTTAGACAGATACAACAGTTGAAGACATTAGAATAATTGATGGGAAATCATTTTAATACCCACACATTAGATCAGAATTATCTTTGAAGAGAACATATTGGTTTCCAATAGTCTTGATGGCTGAACAGAAACATCTGCTAACAAAACTACCCATGCTGAATTGATTGTTTTAGAGAACCAACTGAGATGCAAAAAGATTAATACACTAAATGATGAGTCCAAGTCCTCTATATTAATTGGATGTATGAAAGGGGTCTCACAACACATACTTTAAGTACTGCCCTGATGACCTTGCACCTTTGGAATGAATCCAAAGTTTTCCATAAAGCTCTATGGAAATAGGATCAGGCTCTAAGCATTCAATCTACTACTTAATTACATGAAAGTCTTTGAACATTGGTGGTTGCTGCCACTCCCCCATGACCAAGGATGATATTTCTTCACCAGCTAAATTGCTGCTTCTGTGTATCTTATTTAAGGCACAAAAAGAAAGTTTATGTGCTCATAAGATTTATTTTAGGCAGAAAAATTTCCACCTGTTATTCCAAAGAGACTGAAGCTTCCTATTGATCTCCTGGGAGTCAGTTTTCCAGACTTCAGGCCTTCTCCCAAATTCTTCCTATAACCAATTGTCTACATTAATTTATTTAAATAAATACCTAGAGAGCAAAACAATGACTGGCAGTCTCCCTGGGTATGTCTACACAGGGTTCTTATTTCGAAACAACAGAGGTTGTTTCGAAATAAGAAGTGGCATGGCCACACGACGCACGGCCATTTCGAAAGAAGCAAACCGCTCCCTTATTTCGCAGACATGGTTTTTGTCCAGCGAAATAAGTTGTTTCGAAATAACATTATTTCGAAACAGCTTGTTTCGAAACGTGTTGTTTCGAAACAAGCACTCCCTGTGTAGACATAGCCCCTATGACTTCAACCCTAGCACCTCTTTAAACATAACTCCATCCACTTGGATATTTGTTCTAACCCTTGTTTGCTGCCTCCCATAAAGTCACCTTAAATTGCTCATTACACTTTCTCTCTTAGTTACTGAAGACTATCCTAGACTTTTCACCAGGGCTTATTCATTTTAAATTTGTACTGTGGGCATTTCACAGATTCCTTAATGGATGGTTCTTATTTAAATGCCCTTTGCTAGTTTATTATTATTTTTATTGCTGTAACAACTTGAAGCCTCAGAGGTTGCACAGGACCCCATTGTACTAGGTGGTCTACAAAAATAAAACAAAAACTAATCCTTGTCTGAAAGAGCTTGCAATTTTAGGCAGTAGTATGGGGACCTCCTACTTTTCCTCCACCTCTCTTCTTCCATTTGCAAAGTTTCCATTTTCTGAAATCATATTTGTTTGAAACTAGATTCCACCTTTCTCTATTCCATTAATTATACAGGCTTTTCAAGCTAATTATCTAGTCACAAGTTCATGGAATCGTAGGGTTGGAAGGGCCCTCATAGGTCATCTAGTCCAACCCCCTGCCAGAGGCAGGACCACTCCCACTAAACCATCCCAGTCTTGGTTTTGTCCAGCCGGGCCTTAAACACCTCCAAAGATGGAGACTGAAGTTTATGCAAAGCATTAAATGCCACTCAGTGTCCTACCTAGGATGGGTCTCTGAATTAGTGAGAACAGACTTTGGGATTTTCTTTATCACCTCAGATTTATGGGGAAGTGTTTAGGTCTATTCTGTTAATTTTCATCTCCAATTTTACAGAACCAATATAGTGTGTGTCTAGGACTTTAATTCCTCAGCTCTAGATAGGCAGGGACAGATCCTTGGGCTTTTAGACAAGCATGTTACGTTACAAAAATATTTCAGACTGCAGTTTAGACAGATATGCAATATTATTCATGGACTGCAGTTGTGCCTAAGCTCTTTGGCGGCACATCTGTAACTTTTTTGTGAATGGCATTCAAGCATGAAAGTCTGTTGACCCATATATTTTTCTCCTTGCAGAATACTGGCAGCTGAATAAATAATCTAGGTGGTTTCTATCATACACTTTATTTATAATATATAAAGTTAAACTTCTTTATAAGACAGATTTGTTCTGACATTATGCTTTTTGATCTTTATATTACGTAAATTTTTAAATAACACGTTGATTGCTTCCATTGCTATTTGCTGGACCAGTTTCACATGGAGATGCAAAGTGTGAAACTCCATCACTGAATTTTACCAAGGAAACTTCATCCATTCTACTGGTCAAAAGCTGTATTTTGGAATAATAAAAGTAAATTTAATTGTGCTCTTTGAACTTATTTAAGCTACATTTTTTATAAAGACAGGAGGAAGAAAAGGAAGAGTTGATCTACAACTCTGAAAAAAATGGTGATTGAACTGCATCTGAAGGAAAGAGGGGGAGAGCTGTAAGTGTATCAACAGCAATGACCCTAACAATACACTCAAGAAAATAAGAATACACCCAAGAGTGGAATCATCTGCCATCAGAGGTACCCGGTATACATCACTGATGAGAGCTGAGCTGACAAGACCTTACACCAGATGGGACAAGATGTTGGCACAAGATGTTATGAATTTGGTGGTGTGTAATCAGTAAGGATGAGGACTGTGACCTCACCCCCCCCCCCCCCGAAGGAAAGAAACAAATAGATAACTAGGTAGAAAATACAATGCTATTGTATAAATACATGGTCTACATGTTGGGTATGGCATTCAGCTCTGCACTCACCCTACCTCAAAATAGGTATATTAGGATTGGAAAAGGAATATCGAAGTGCAACAAAAATTACCAGGATTCCAGATTCCATATGAGGAGAGGCTAAAAAGACTGGGATTGTTCAGGTTTGAAAAGAGAACTAAAAAGGGGTATGAGAGAGGTCTATAAAATTGGGAATGGTGTGGAGAAAATAGGGAAATGTTTATTTACCCCTTTACATAATATAAAAGCTAGAGTCTCCCATAGGAATTTGATTGGTGTTTCTAATCCTCTGACTTCTAGAAGGTGGATAACAGACTAGCCAATATACAAATTTCTCAGTTGTTTATTCCTTTTAAAGCATCTGGCATTGGTCACTGTCAGAAGACAGAATGCTAGGCAACATGGTTCGTGAGTCTGACCCAGCATGGCCATAGTGTTACACTGGAATCTCACGTTCATTTCATTATGTACCAAAATGTCCTAAACCTTTCTCAGAGTCACTGTTTCTAATGATAGTCTCCCATCCTGAAAATCTGGCTTATATTCTTTGTTTCTAGCTGTATACATTCATATTTAATCACATTGAGTACAAAGCGTATTTTGCTGCCTCTTGTGGGTTATAAATTGTTGAAGATTTATCTGGTTTTTGAAATCCCATTCTACTGCTTGTGTTCTACAATAGATCAGTTGCTAATAAAAATGCTTTTGACTGAGCCAGTGGCATCATTAGGCACAGGCCCATGGGCCCATATCCCAAATCGACTGAGCAGTGCCCCGAGCCACAAAACCACTCTCCTCTGCTCCACCCCCCCAACCATATGCAATGAGGGTGAGGTAGGGCACAACAGGGCAGAGGGTGGGCTTGGTCATGTGAGCAGCCACTTTGTCCCCAGGAGAGAGGCAGAACTGGCACTAAGGGGAAGGCAGTGTTGTGGCATGATGCACCATGGGATGGCCCAGCCTGGGGGTGATGTGGCCAGGCAGTGGTCTGGGCAGCCAGAGCCACTCTTAGCTTGGGACCAGACCCTCAGTCCCCAGGCTAAGGGGACTTCCACTGGTCCAGAGCACCACCAGCCTGTGCCAACCCACAATGTCAGTCCACACCACTCCAGTGGTGATCTGAGCTGGTGAGACCCCCTCTTAGCCTGGGACATTGGGCTGCAAGGCAGCCCCAGGCTAAGAGGGGCCCTGGCCACCCAGACTACCACATGGCCACACTGCCCTTCGGGTGGGCTGTTCTGCAGTGCATGGCATTGCAATTTTAAAATGGATAGCCGTGTTAGTCTAGTCCAGTGAAAAAACAACAAGGAGTTGTGTGGCACTTGAAGACTAACAGATTTATTTTTTGCATGAGCTTTCATGGGAGAAGATCCCACTTCCTCAGATGCTTTGAAGATGGGTGAACTTACAGAACTTGCATATTAATTCGAGTTCAGCTGTCTCTGTAAGCTAAATTCTGTGAAAGCAGGACTGAATTGAGACTATGGATTCTTTTCCCATTACAAAGGGTAATTTGTTCAGGCTTCCCATGGTTTGAGCCTGTAAACTGCTCTGATTTGCTGTTACTTTATGACCTGATCCTATGTTTTACACCCCCTTGCATTTAGTTTCATTCCTTTCTGTAAGTTCACCCATCTTCGAAGCATCTGAGGAAGTGGGATCTTCTCCCATGAAAGCTCATGCAAAAAATAAATCTGTTAGTCTTCAAGTGCCACACAACTCCTTGTTGTTTTTGGCATTGCAATGCCACCTGCTCGTGAACAGCAGTGCCACCCCCTTCTGAGGCAAAGTAGCTGCCCAGCAGCCAGGCCCACCCCTGTCCCCACCCCACCCCACCAAGGATGGTGCCCCAGACTTTTTTTTTAAATGGTAACACCCCTGTACTGACCCAACATGGCATGATGAAAGTCTCTCTCTCTCTCTCTCAGAGCCTTGTCCATCATTAGTAAAATATGCAGACCACAAAAAACAACTAAATGACAGGTTCCTTCCAAGTGCAACCAAACCAATTCCACTATCCAAAACCGTATAATCTATGGGCTTTAACTACATTAGGAGTTGCTCTCATTCATCATTTAGTGTAATTGCAGTGCTGCTGACACCTAGGAGTGCAAAAGGATGAGCCAGTTTGTACCAAGTTTGCCTATTTCAAGCAAGGATAAATTGCATTTAGCTCAAACCCCAACTACTTCTTACAGACACTTATAGGGTCCAGCACCAGAATAGATATGCTGGTATTCACACAACAAAAAAAATCCCGATTAAGCAAACCTTCAAGCATGTGTTTAAATCCATCCCTATTCAACTTCAAGCATGTGTTTACTCCAAGTGATGTCAATGTACTTAAAAACATACCAAGTGTTAAGCATTGTGATTTGCTAAACAAGAATGGATTGCTGAATAAGGGCTTCTCTCAAGTGCAGGCATCAAGGCCAGTATGTGTAGTGACCAACAAATTTAAATGTATATTGACCACATCTGGTCAAGAAATGAGACTTTAGATTTTGACCAAAAGTTCCGCAGACTGTTTGATTTCAGTAAGATTCCCCCAGGAGACAGACAAGGGTTCAAAAGAACCTTGATTGGCTTTCTGCCAGCTTTTCCACCTGGCTCCCTGGCAGACCCAACTAGCACTCTGTCTCGCAGTCAGAGATCCCAGAATGCCCAGTATCCAGTGGAGGTGCACTGCCCTGGAACCAGGGCTTTGTTTCCTTTTGCAAGGAATTTCAAAAGATTTTTGTTTATGTTTTTCTTCCAAAGCTGGATGGAACCAAATATCAAAATCCTTCACAGAGAAGGGTTACCTTTCTCCACACATTTGTAGTGAAGACTTTTCACTAAGACTTAAATAGAATATAATTAGACTGTATTAAACTAAAGGGTCTCTCTTGCCAAGTCCAGGAGGTCAAAACAGATTTTGCTTCATGCTACCCAAATGAGCAATAACTCCCTTTTTCAGAGTGCCATAATTTTTTTTTTTTTTAACTTCAGTGGGATCTCATTACAAACTCTTCAAATATGTTGAGAAAGAGCAATCCTTGATGGACTGTCCATGGCATTAGCTCCCAGGAGAGCTCACATTTGTCGGTAACACATAGCAGCAATCTCACGTTTAGCTTAAAAAGCTCTATATTTATCATATCTTGATTTTGAGAGCTCAACATTCCCTCCATCTCAAAATTAAATTTTTGAAATATGTTTAAGCTATAGTATTTAGCATCCAAAGTCTATTTCATGTTTTATGGATAGATAGAGTGGAAGCAGCATAGAAAAAAAGTGTCTTCTTAGGACTTGTCAATTCATCCAGTGCTGTTTGTTTTGGTGAAGATGAAATGAAATGCTGGTGAACAAATGATGGCAATATACTGACAATATCTAGGCTAAGGTATTATGGCTAGCCCAACCTGACATTCTTCTAATCCCCCAGTGTTAACTGATTGGTTAAACCACTCAACACAGGCTTTTCTGTCACTTCCACAATTGTCAGGGTGTCTTAGACAAGAAAAAACAGTTGTAACCATCACACAGATTAGCAGTATGCATATATTACATCCCTTCGCAAGAATGGTGGGATTCCTGATCCTTGGAACAAAACCTATCAGCATGTTCCTTTGCTCCTGTTTCCTCTAATTGCTGAAGCAATGACTTCCAGCCTTTGTGACTGACATTGTAATTATGAGTTGTCCACCTATCTATCTTTCCCTAAGGCACAGCACCTCTAGGCAGACTTTTAGGGGGATCAAATGATCCATTTACCTTGATCAAACACTGTTCAAGCCTTATAACGTCTTTCATGCTCATTAATTCCACTATGGAATTCCTACAAACTGCGACAGAACTCTCTTGTCCTGCACCAATCCATTGTTAAAACAAAACAGACACTAAAAAGTATTCCAAACTCTTATCTATCCATAAAAGTTGCACTGGTTTAACTAACTCATTCAAAAACCCATTTATTTAAACCTCTCATGTGGGCTCTGATTGGTTTACACCAGCTTACATTGACATAGTTTATGTTGGTAACTTTAAAAATTAAAAGGATGTATGGGAAGAAAATAGCATAGAAATGTAGTGCTGGAATGGGCAGACTCTCCTTACCACAAAAACCCAGAAATGATTGCTGCCGCCAGCCACTTAGCATAGGTGACCCATGCTGCTTGTCCACATTTGCAGATTTTTACATTCATTTGTAGATGGTAATATTAAAGTTATAGGTCTCCTCAGGATGAGAATAATTTATGACGAACATGAATTATGAGTTTGGCACCAGTTGCATGCAGCACTTCATCTTTTAATACCAGACTAATTTATGAGTAAGGTTACAAGAACAATATAACCACAGTTCAGTTCCTGATTAGCTGATTATTAGCTACTAAAAGCATTTAAATAGGATTCTAGACAACTTATGAGATATGAATATACATGGATTCCTATTAAAATGTTCTCATTCAGCATTGTAACTCAAATGAGAGGGTTGGGAAGCATATTCAAGGTCGTCTAGCCTCGGTCCCACTACAGTAAGGTGGAATTGTCCTCTATAATTTGTCCTGTACAGGCTTTGCCCAGAGTATCTCTGTTTTCATGTGGGAGTCAGTGGGGGCTGGGGAGCAGTAGGAATTATCAGAACAGATGATAAATGCTAAACCCTAACCTACGGCATTCTCCAGTGCTGTAAAGCAGTGAGGATCCTCTGGCACTATCCATTCACAAGCCCTGCTCATTGTGCTCTGGACCTGTACAGAGCTTTGCCACAATCCTGAGTCTCAGGCCGTGCAGTGCTGCATCGACGCTGAGATTTCTACTCCCTCAAATCCTGTCCCCCACCTCAGCTACACACTAGAGTTAGTTTTGTTCTGTTGCCAGGAAACAACACATTCACAGAGCAGGGGCAGCGCCTACTCCCGTGCCCTGCTTCTGAGATCAGCTGTAGCTTTTCCACTGACTTCAGGAGGAGTAGATTTGGGTCATGCGTATTTCATCTAGTGCATTGTTGACTATCCCTAGTAATGGTACTTCCAGGAGCTTCCTCTGGCAAGTTGTTCCACTGTCTGATCTGTAAGATAACATTTCCTGAACTCTAATTTAAATTCTCTCCTGGTAAGTAACTCTTCCACTTTATTATGCCACACACAGTGTAAAAGTAATCCCTCCCCCCCAGGATCATGACGCCCTTCACTTTTAAATATTTCCATGCTTTCCCTTAATGACTTTCTCACCCATAAACATTGAGTTCTAACAAACTCATTTAGTCATGCATTTTCATCCTTTACCAGCTTTTTGGCACTTCTTTAGATTCTTTTTTGCTACTGATTTATTGATTTTTAAAAATAGCGATAAGCTTAAAAATGCAAACAGTTTTCCCAAAAGTGAATGTAGTGAGCATAAAGAGAATTACAATGTTGACTGCCCCCATCTTATACAAGTCATACATACCTGTACAGAACACATTTTTCATCAGCATCATGCACTAGTTATGACTTTGTAGCATAATTTGAGTTTAGTCTCAGATTCATCTTTTCTCTATTCCTCTCTCTGAACATTCAAACATTGTGCTTTTAACCATGTATTAGGACTAGAATCAAGAACTTCCCAAAATGTGGCAGAGCCCATTTTCCTCAGAACAGGTGCATAAATTAGTGGGTGAGGCACAGGGCCAAGTTTCATGAGATGAATGTTCGATTCATGGCTCTACTATGAATCTTGGGCAAGTCACATTCATTATCTGTGTTTCTACTTCCCTACGAGTCTCTTCAGATGTACAGTTCTTTGGGGGCAGGGACTTTCTCTTATTACACATTCATCTAGTGCCTTGATCATGGGTGATACCTTGAGGCACTACTGTAACACAAACAATAAAACTCATTTTGTTTCATATAAGGATTCTTTGCAGTTCTTTGGATTAAAGATTTTAGCAGGGTACACAGAGATATAGCAGAAACAGACTTTCTGTGGCAAAAAGCACTTGAGGTTATTTTAGAAAATATGCAACTTTTTTCATCCTTGACTATTTCTATTTATGATTCCCAGAACAAGGAAGCATCAAGTTGATAGCTTATTTTGCATTCGCACTATTAAAAACTGGTCTTAGTCTTGCTTTTTTCATCTTGAGAAAGGTCAGTGTTTCCCATAGAAGACTATTTCTGTAGTTAAAGACACAGGGTATATCTGTCTTTTGAATTTAATCTCACATTGTTAATAAATGCCCATATTATTAAAACAATTTTATTCAGCAGATTTACATCATCTTCAAGGTTCACCAGCTCCAGCTATTGCTAATCCTGAATATGCAATATCTCCAGTACTGTTTCTCCTAGTAGGGTTCCTAGCAAAATTTTTCCTGTACTGAATTCTTTACAGGCTGCACAGGAAACTAAATCTAAATTCTTCATCAAAGGCCTAATTTCTGTGGCATACCACTGCAGCAACTTAGAGGTGCTGGGACAGCTTCATTTAAATAAATCTACAATGTGTGTGGGGAGGGAGGTGTTTAAGAGTGAAATGTTAAAATGATAACTTTGGGTTATACAAAATTGAACAAAGTATTTTTCAGTCCCAGTATTTCAATTTTGTATCATGCTGTATTTTTTTAAAAATGATGAAGCATCACAGCATTGCTGAAATAGTAAGAGGGAAAGCTGGAGATTTTGGAAGCTGAGTAAGGGACAGTTGAGTGCTTCAGCAGCCAGAGATGTAGTTTGGTACATTAACTAGGTATTTGAGCTAACGAGGTAAGGGACATAATTATTTTAAGTCTTCCATAGGTTTCAGAGGTAACGGACAGATGAACAGGGTAGTTCTGCTATCAGAGCTTTTGTTTCAGGTGATCTACAGCTAGGGTTACTAGACAGCCAGTTTGGGGGGGGGGGGAATCACAAAAGGGGTATAAGGGCAATAGGGGCCTATATAAGACAAAGCTTTGCATAATAGAATATATGGTCACCTTATCTTCAGTTTCAGGAAGGTAACATAGTATTAGTTTACATTTAAACTAGAAAATATGAGGTAGCTTAATGATCATGAAGGCTAGAAAATTTAAAAAAAATAAATTTAGATTGAAGATATTTTTTGTCAGCAAGTTAGCAAAAAGTGCAGATTCCATGACAACAGGATGTATAAGGCCTGTTTTATGAGAAAGATGGCCTGCAGTTGATTAATAGAGCATATTAAGAGCTACTTGTGAAAAACAGAGCCTGTCAACTATCTCACACTAAGCAGAGGACATCTGCAATTTGACAGTTCTACTGGCCAGTGTGCCAAAATTAGGAACATTCACCTAAGAAAAGCATG
Source organism: Podocnemis expansa (assembly GCA_007922195.1). Taxonomy (NCBI): domain Eukaryota; kingdom Metazoa; phylum Chordata; order Testudines; family Podocnemididae; genus Podocnemis; species Podocnemis expansa. The sequence continues at coordinate 52,930,771 of ML681994.1, read as the reverse complement.
TAGTTTGAGACAACAGACTGGAGAACTGCTTTTAAGTGAACAATGGCTATGTCCACACATACATCATTATTTCAAAATAAGTTAATTCGAAACAGCTGTTATTTCAAAATGGTTATTTCAAAATAAGGCTGTTTGGACTTGTTGTTTCGAAACAACATGTCCAAACAGCCTTATTTCAAAATAACCATTTTAAAATAATAGCCATTTCGAAATGAATGGGGTTTAAGCTGTTTCGAAATGACAGAACCCATCATTTGAAAATAAGAAAATGTTGTGTGGACTTAATCTTTTTTATTTTGAAATAACCAATGTTATTTTGAAATGAGAGATGTGTGGACATACCCAATGAATAATAATTGAACACTAGATAGAGAGACTGACTAGATCTTACTAAGTCTTTTCCATCAGCAATGTCTAGGAGTGTGAGTAAGTCCAGCAAGAAGATTCTTTGGCCAGATTGAGTGTTTTCATACATAGTAAGAGAAGGTCTGAAAACACTATATTGCTTTCCCAGAGTTTTCCCACAGTAGCAGACTTCAGAAAGTTTGCACTGAACAGAGTCCAATATATTTATTTTAATTTGATAATGTATGGAGTGTTAGTTTCCATTACTAAACAAACTTAGTTCTGGTGCCTCAATAGCTTACATATTAAAGTTGTGTGTGTATCTATATAGATATAGATACACACACACAGAAAAGTGATAGAATAGCCTGCTCCGGTCAACTTTGTAATGCACTGATAAAAAGGGGAAGAATTGTAAAAATAGCACTAGGCCTATCCGTACCCATATCTGTATTTACCACAGAGCCTTCAAAGAACTGTAAGCCATGAGCTACAAATTTGAAACATCTTTTCTTCTAGTGCACCATAGAAATTCTCCTAAATTGTAATCTCTAATGACTTCCAATCTACAAGACGTCTGTGAAAAATACACCGTCCCAACAAAGTTCAGAGAGCTGTCTTCAAAGGACGACTAGATTTGACCATAGCACAGTGTAGCAGGCTCTGGGAATACAAAGGTCATCATCATCATCATATCATAGGGCTGGAAGGGACCTCATGAGATCATCGAGTCCAACCCCCTGGGAATTGAACCCAGGACCTTCTGCATGTTAAACAGAGGTGCTGCATCACATTAAAGTCAGTTCTAGGACCTTGTAGCTCTTGCAGCAGGCATCACTTCCCATCTCCCCCCCACCCCCCGTAAGCATGTATAGCTCCCAGCACAATGGGGACTTGATCATTAATTGGGACTGCTAAATGCAGAATTGCTTTTGGTAAGTCATGTTTGCACGTGGGCTGTATGATCTCTAAGTCAGGATACAATGGTTGGAACATATCTTTGAATCAGCTCAAGAGAAAGGTAGCAGTGAGGTTTTTCAACATAGTGCCTACAAAGGATCAAAATGTATTAATGTTTCAGATCCACCAGAAAAAAAAACACACACCTCAATTTTGCCCTTTGGCCACCTGCTTTAGAAAGTTTATATTTTAGAATTGAAGGACCAATACCTCACTTTTAAGTTGATGACCAATTTTCATTAAGTTTTGAGTTGTACTTTTGGTTGGATAGAATATTGTTTAAGATGGAACAATGTTTTACATTGATTTTCATTGCTTTTGGACAAAATTTAATGGCACACTTGTTGAAAACCACTGTGTTAGACTATATCTATAGTGCATACATTGGCCCCAGTCCTGCAAAGTTACAGACAGAAATCAATGGGACTAATCATGGTCATGAAGTTAAACACGTGTTAAGTGTTTGCTGAGAAGATGTCTGCATGCTTACATAAACTATGTATGTTTTGTCACCGTTTCAAGAAGTTTTCCTCTTATTCAGTATTTCAATTCTTTGTTGAGTTCCCAGTGCTAATGGGGATCATGCATATCAGTCTCTGTATAAAAGATATGATCTTTTGTTTAAAGAGCACCCTTTAGCTAGATGGAGCCCAAAGAAGTTTACACAATGCTGTTGGTGCATAAACACAATTTGACCCGGAACAGATTTGCAGCACTCTAAGAAATGGTACAGAAGAGTTGCCTACATCCCAAACAGTACATAATTCACTATGTTTCAGAGAAGAATACTTTATCTGACTGAAGTTGGAAAGGTAATTTAGATTGAGGATACAAAAACCTTGGTTAGAATTTGGCCAAGGCATGGAGGCTAACAATCTTATTCTTGCTAGAAAAAAAAAAAAAAGGTACTGTAGCTTCTAGAATGAACACAAGTGTTTGGGACCTCTGTTCTACATCAGGAAAAATACATACTTGCCTCCCTCAGCACAGCACTCCTCTAACACGTTGGGGTATAGATTCAGTCTGACACAGAATCATCAAAAACACTTGCTGCAGAACAAAAAAAGGAGCCCTGTGGCACTTTTAAAGACCAACCATTTTATTAATGCTCCCTGCATCACTATCATTTTCCTTGTAAATCTCTTGTGCTACTCGCCATGGCTGACTTTGCTTCACAACTGTTTATCTGTGAAGCTTGGAGCGTCTGAACAGAAGAGCAGAAACACCTGCTTGGACTGAGGATACAGTGATATATCCAAGCATGTAGTTGTACCTCACTACCAGCCTGTGCCACATCACATCTACAGGAACAAAGGCCATCTGCCGAGTCTCAGCGCTACATGATCTTTACTTGTAGAACAGCTCTTGGTTTCCTTCAGAACCGCAACAACTTTTGCTATGAAACCCTATCCCAAGTGGCATAGAGATTGGGAGGAGGGCAAGGGGAGGGAATCCGCTGCGTACTGGGCTGCAGGGAGTGCCAGGGAGACTGCAATGTGTGGGGTGCCCAGAGGAGCATAAATGTGGGCTTGGCCCCTGGGTGCCACATGCCCTTGCTATGTCACTGTCTGTCCCACTATTTAAGGCTTTTTCCCTCACCTACTTTGAGTGGTCATCTCAAGCCTACCAGTAAAAAAACAACAAGCAGTTGTGTGGCACTTTAAGACTAACAGATTTATTTTTTGCATGAGCTTTCGTGGGAGAAGATCCCACTTCCTCCTACCAGCCTTTATTTCCTGACATCTTTATGATCTGTGCTTGATGTCTGGCTGTGCTCCCAAATCTTTGTAGAGGAAAGACCTGCAACATCCATCTTGCTGGATGGAAATATTATTTGTAATGCATAGGCATTTTAATGTCTTCTGGAGCCAAGAAGCAGTAGGTACAAAGGGCCTATGGGAAAACGTTGCTGTTAATCTATGGAATTTGAGATCCTTAGTCCCTGAGGCAATTAAAAGTTGTAAGTTGAAGAAAGTACTTAAGGACAGAAGAATGGCCAGCTTCCCCCCTTTCCCTTTGGGATATAAAATCAGGTAGGGGAAGAATAAACAGATTTACCAGAAGAGCCATAAACAAGTTGACATTTTCTCTTAGTTGCATCCTCCTCACACATTTTATTAAAAACCTGTACCTTGCTGAGTGTACTAAACCTAACATTCATGCTTCCGCCAATCAACAGAAGGATTAAGTCACAGAATCAAAGGTTCTCCAAAAGAAGACATTAAGTCTCAGAGATGCCTCAGATGATCTCAGCTATCCGCTTTATTATATAAGCCAAAGAAAAAAAGTGATCAGAAGCCTATTCTTCCAACTGGGGAAAATACTTTCTCATCACTGATGCAGGTCTTCTACCCATCCATCCATCCATCCACCCCCAATTGCTGTGTTACCCTTACAGTATACAGCTGTTGTCTTTGCTCTGCTCAGGAAAACAACATAAAACCTTCTGACAGTCCCTGAACCTATTATATACCTGTCCTCCAACTCACCTGAGCTGAGGCAAAAGCAGATAGATACTATTTAGTTTAGAACAAATCCCTATAGAAAAATAGTACAAGATGCTGCAAGATCAGTTATGGAACCACAAATTTGTGATCGGATAGTGAAAGAGAATTCAGCTAGTGACTGAGAAGAGGCATGAATAAGAACTATTTGGATTTCATTTGTCCCTTTACATTTCTGCTTTTCAAGACATCTCAGCCAAAATCTTTTGCTTGTTATATTATTGTATTTTGGGGTATTTTTTTAAGCTGTTCGGAAACATGTATCCCTCGGGAGTTTGAATTTGATTCACAGCTGAATCAGAAAAAGCCTGGCTGGCACTTTTATGACTGAAAAAGGAAGAAGATTATCAGCAGTTCCATATGTCAGTTCTGAAAACTAATCTTCTCCATTTCAAGTACAAATAGGATGTTGGCAAACAACAGGGCACTGAACCACAAGGAATGCTGAGAAACTTAGGACAGGAGGCCTGTGATGAGCATTCAACAAACAACAACAACAAAAAGATACTGTAGTACAGCTGAGTACTTGGGATAGAGAACCTAGCTGTTTTTAAGTTTGGTAGAGAGTGATGCATATTGGACATGCTTTCAACCCTGCTCCTGGTGATCCCTGAACAGGTTGCAACAGCAGGGAAGTACTTTGTTTGTGACCAGACACTGAGCTGAGATTGAATGTTGTAAGCAAGAAGTAACTGCATTGTCTTCCATGTCTCAAGACAAAATGAGACAAGTCTTGGGGTTTAACCTCTCATTTTGAGAGGCAGATTGCTCCATCCAACCATGTTTCCAGTTTTAATGTGAATGTCTATTAACAGCTGTTCTTTACAAATGAGGACCCTGTTGTGCATAGCAGTGAGCTATGCCAGACTGCCATTTTATAAATTTGGAATAAATAAAAGAGGCTGCAGCTCCCCGGGATACTGAAGATATTAGCCTCAACTCACATGCTCCTTCTGTTTTGAGCAACACTTAATATTTTAATTTTTAAAGATTGTCTCAAACATATAGACTAGAGCATAAAGAGATTAATCTACTGTTCTTTGTTCTGTTTATCCTGTTTATTCTGTTCTATTCTGTCCATCTGAAACAGCATCTGCTATCTTCTGTATTTGAGCTGCTTAAAAAAGAAACTTCTGAAAACTAGTGTTTACATTCTATAAGATCTACAGCAGGCGTCGGCAACCTTTGTCTGCCCCTGTGCCAGGCCCACCCACTGCACCCTGGCAGGTGCTAGGAGCAGGAGCAGGGCCCGCAAATGCCAGGAGGAGGGCCAGGGACTCCACCTGCTGGCCTCACTCCCACTTGATGGGCTCCTGTCCCCTGCTGGCCATGGTGCCCAGCTGGGGGGTGGACTAGGAGCCCCATGCACTGCAGCTTTTCCCTGCTTGCCATGCTTCCAAGCAGCAGATGGGGGGGGCACAAAGCCAGGAGCCCTGCACACTGTGCCTCCTTTTCCCAGCTCACTGCACAACCCCCCGCGGGGGGGGGAGGGCAAGACCAGCTGGGGACAGGAGCCACAGCTCATGCTTTACTCTTGTGGCCCCTTGGCCCTGCTGACAGGTGGGGCCAGCGGGCAGAGCAGTAGCAGTGCCATGTGCTGCTCAAAACAGGTGTGCATGCCAGGTCTACCCTGATTTACAGCATCATTCTGAGGAGGAAAAAAAGCAGCATTACGAAGCTTTTTAGAATATTCATCTTATAAAGCCCAAACTTTCTAAGGTTCATACACACACAGTCCAAACAGGAGACTGTAATGAGTTGTGCATTTACATTGTACAATATGTACATATGTAGAGAAACTACTTTAAAAAACAAAAACAACTTAAAACAGAATGAATAAAAAAAAAGATACAATCCAATCCTAGGGGTGGAAGGGACCTCATGAGATCATCAAGTCCAACCCCATGGTGCTTGAACCCAGAACCTTCTGCATGTTAAGCAGAGGTGCTAGCCACTATTTCTGTACCCTAGTAGGTTAATTTTGTTAGTGTTTATTACCCTCTATTTTGGGGAAATTTTTTTCCCCAATATAAAACTCAAGGAAGCCCATACTGCAGGCGTTATTAATATATTAGTAAATCAGAAAATAATGAAAATTAAGTCCCCTGCAAATATTTCCACCATGGCATCTCTCACATGCCTTTAGTGCCACTATTTTCAATGCATAAGGTCAAACACATGAACAAGTCTTTTCAGGTCTTAGGTGTGTCATAGACTCAGACTCTGAGGTCAGAAGGAACTAATAGGTTCATCTAGTCTGACCTGAACCTCACTCACACACTCCTATAATAGATCTCTAAACTATGGCTGAATTACTGAAGTCCTCAAATCATAGTTTAAAGACTTCAAGGCAGAGAGAATCCACCAGCAAGTGACCCATTCCCCATATTGCAGAGGAAGGTGAAAACCATCCAGGGTCTTTGCCTATCTGTCATGGTGCAAAATTCCTTTCCAATCTCACCTATGGCAATCAGTTAAACCCTGAGCACATGGGTGAGACTCACCAGTCAGACACTTGCAAAAGAATTGTCTGTAGTAACTCAGAATTCACCCCATTTAACATTCCAGAAATATTTACTGCTAGCAGTCAAAGATCAGTTAATTGTCAAATTGGGTTGTCCCATCATACTATCTGCTGCCCCCACATAAACTTATCAAGCTTAGTCAAAGGAAGTTGTTAGTTTGCTTAATTGAAAAGGCATAAATGTATTTTCCCATTTAATAAGACATCAGAGAGAACCAAAGAACTGCTAGAAATCAGTGTTTTAAATTCTCTTTCTTATAAGTTGATTTTTTGCAAGTCAGGTAAGTGTTCTTTTTTCTCTCTGTCTCCTGAGTATAATAATTATGGTCCCCTTGTTCATTCCACAGAGGACTATATTTTATCCTGAGTTAAGATGGGTCATCACTATGGACCTGAATTATCTGCCAAAGCTGGTATGTCTTTGGTCTGATGACTGTAACTGGAAATAAATTTACACTATGACTTGAAAGATGGGATTTTAACGGAAAAGAGTGTTAGATTGAAAAAATAAACACTAGTTGTATGATTTGGCAGGAAAACAATGGGTTTTGCGTTTATGGAAAAATAATTTTAGTTTGTGCCAACAGTGTCTGGAACAAGCAGAAATTTGATTTACACCTTTTTAATTCCCCAAATCCATTGCCAGCAATATGTAAGAAAAATCAAAACCTTGATTGGCAAACTAAATTTCTGGGGTTGCTATTTCACATAATCAAGTTTGATAAATAAAACAATTTTTGCATCTGCCATGGATTTTGGCATATGATTAATAGCTACAACCCTGGGGCCAGTAGCCAATGTATGTATGTGATTACAACAATCTTAAATAAAGTACATTTTGAACAAATAACCCAAAAAAAGATTATTAAAAAAACCCTTCATGCATGCTCGGAAAATAATCTTGTCTCTGTGTCAAATATTAAATCCTTATGGAAGTTAAATACCATAGGCGTCATTAAGCAGACTAAGAAAAGCATGGGGTGCCACTGACATCAGCTCAACTTTGGAAGCTCAGTCATCAAAAAACCATTTTTGTTCCTTTTGTTTTCTACAGTTTGCTTTCTACTGATCTCTTATATATATATATTAGTTAAAAAGAAACCCCTGAGATTTTTAAACGTATCATAATTAACTGGTTGTCTTTCACATTTCACTTGCCAACAAAAATACTGGATTTGTCTCTTCCCTTAAACCAGTTGTTCTCAACCTTTTGTGGGTCATGACACACTTGGCAGCATACTGCGACCATACAGGACACAACAGCCCACCCCATCCAGGTCAAATCCAGCCATCTCCCCATCTCTCCACAACACACTTACCACTGTGTGATAACACAATAACGTATCCCAACACACTGGTTGAGAAGCGCTGCCTTAAACAATTATGTGTTGATTGCTGTGTTGTAGGATATGAGAGATGCAAGGTAAGTGAAGTAATATCTTTTATTGTACTAATTACTGTTGGTTTAAGACAGTGAGCTTGAAAGTTTGTCTTTGTCAACAATGGTTGTTATCCAGTCAGTTATTGCCTCACCCACTTTGCCTTTTTCTTATTCTGTTATCTAACACATGGTTACCAACATTATCATCTTCTACTCTTAGAGTTCCTATCTGTGTTCAGACAAACAGGCAATAGGATCTCATGTTCAGCTTATGGAGTTACTGTGAGACATTAGGGGGTTTCAGAGGATCACAGAGTTCATCTGTCAGATCTCATGGATTTGCAGGGAATGGAGCTTTGACCTTCTCCATTGCATCAGACTCTTAACTTCCCCATGGAACCCACTTCTGCTTGTCATATTGCCACTGGCTCCTCCATCAGTGACAGGACAATTCTCCCTTCTCTGCTGAGGGTTATAAATCTGTAATAGAAGCTGATGATCCAAGGACATGGCTTTGCAATGCATCTTTAACATAAGTGTTAGCTACATGTTGGTTTTCTTTTTGGGTGACTAAGGTGGCAAGGTTCAGAAAGTTTACAAGCCATTATAACTTTATTATTGGCTATATGGTCTTAAGAGCTTAAACTGAGAGGTTTAATCAATTCACCTCTGGTTCTGTGTCCTATATTTCAGTCACATCAATATAGCAAATGAAGCATGAGTTGCGCCTTTTAGAAATGGAGAAAAAAAAAGAAAACATTTTGAATTCTGGTGAACTTTTCTTTTCAGAGTGCCATGATTCCAGAGCCCTTTGTTCAATTCACTTCAAATTTGGCATAAACATTATACCTTCCCCTCTGATGTAACCTGCTAGTTTTGAAGGCTGATATCCCTCTTGTGTGCATTCAGGAGGGAGAAAGACCCAAAAAAGTCAGGCTTATAATGGAAATTTGGAAATTTACCTATGGTTGAGTGGAATCTGATAAATATCTTATGAAACACCTAACTGCATCTTTAGCTGCCTCAGTATCTTCTAAACCTCGTCCTCTATAACTTGCTCACAGTGAAATACGTTGCAAGTCTAGAACCCAGGTCGCAGAGTGGCAATACCATGCTGCCACACAGTAGCACCTGTAACCAGCTTGTGTTCCATATGGTTGGGTAGGGAACAGCAGGCATAACATCCTTGGACTTAAGTCAATGGAAACTCCTGCTAAGTACAGTTGGACCAGGATTTCACCTGGAGTGGTTAGTGGCATTACACAACTCATAGGCTTAAAACAAACAGTCACAGAGTAAACATATTCTTCAAAAGCCCAGACTGCTTTCTGCTTTAGCAGTGCATTCTGAGCCAACATTTGTGTTAAGCGGGATTGACATCCAGTGGAGAGTTAGAATAACTACAGGCATATAGATTGGTGTACTAGTCCAGATTTCATTGCTAGTTCAACTGTTTATCCCAAACTGAAATGGATAGTTATTCATTTCTTCTCATGCAAATTTCATCTATTAATGCAATGTACTTCCTTTGTGAGCAAAACCTGGGAGGCATATAAATGAAAAATACCTTATTTTTAAGGGCTTGTTTTTGCACAGTTCTTATTTCATTTTTTTTTTTTAAAGTGCTTGTTCATAAGTAGTGAGCTGCAGAAATTGGATTTTTTTTCTTGAAGTATTGGAGCACATGATTATTGGCTTTTCAAGTCATAAAATTTATCTGTCTTTGCAAAGGCAATTACAGTAAGATTTAAAACCAGTACATCATATCTAGTGTCTCAAACTTGATAGCATTCATTGTGAGGTAGATGACAGCACTGACTCTCATGAAGCTTCCTATTAATTGTTCGTCATTGTTTAAATGGATTGCACAGTCTAGCCTCCTTATGGAAAATTTTGGTATGGATTAGAACAATAGGAATAATTTCAATAAAGAAGAATCTGATAAGAATTCCATGATCATTTCTCATTTTAAAAGATTCATCTGCTTAAGGAACAAACCGGGACAGAAAGTTTCCTATCAGAACTGTCGCTTTTCATTGAAAAGATGAACACTAAAATTCTTTCAACAACCAAAAACTTAATGTTTTCAGCCAAAAACTGAGAAGTTCAGCTAACAACTAACAATAACTAAGGAAAAATATGGTTAATTATGTACTTCTCATGACTGTCTCTTTAGTTTTTCCATTCTTTTAAAATCATAATAAAAGTTGTTCAGGAGAAAAGCTGGATCTCTCAGGACATCAACAATGGGAAATGAAGCCTTCACCTATAGGCACCAGTTCAAAAAAGTTGCTATTTGACAGTAGCTTATGTTTTCCTGTAAGATATGAATTGGTAGTGTCTGGTGTCACCAGGGAATGAGAATTCACACACCAGAAAAGACCGTCCAAATGGGCAAAGATTTAAATGGACTAAATCCAGTCCTGAACTAATTCCGGACTAAATCCAGCCCTGGGATACTTGCACAAATTCCAGAACTATCATCTCAGAATTACATGTGGCCACTCCAGGATTTAGGTGAGGCAATATAGTTGCAGTTTATATAGCTCTTACATCAATTTGGTGGATAAAGAAAAGACCTCAATTGTAAAATAAAACATTTAGCCTAGTCTAAAGGCAGCAGTGAAGGTGCTGTAGGATGAACATGATTTGAAACACACCCAGTAATTCAGGATTCTCCAGTGCAGATTATGGTAGATGCAAAAAGAATACATCAACCTGCGAAACACTATTCTTCTTTGAAACCAGAGGAAATGAGACTTCTGCACATAGCAATGCATGATGTATTATAAATCATTTAGTTTTGTTATTTCCCAAATTGATCTTACCTGCATAGGACAACCTTTACAACTGTCATTTGCCTCATAATTTTTCTTTCCAATACAAAAGAAAACTAATTGATCCCCATTTTTCATTACAAAGATCACCCTTAGGAGAAACAATTCATTTTTTTAACTACACAGAAATTTGCTCTCTGTTCAAAACAATGGTTGCTTTAGCCAGATTCTCTTACCTCAGTTTTGATTATTCTCAACTTCTTTCTTTGTTGATTCACTGTGATACTGAGAACTAAAAGCTACAGGGAATACTCTACAATGGAGTAGTCAGTGGACTTCTCAGATCTCTGATTAATATATTGTGCTTTGCAGAGAGATCCTGTAGAAAGCCACAAACTACTGTGCTTGTAAAAGCTTATGAAAAAAGACTTTAAAAAAAAAAAAAAAAAGTCAGGAAATTTGAGGAAGGATAAAATCATGGAGAATGTTAGGTTCCTAAATGCTCACTTAACTTTACTAAGCCAATTATTTTTATTAAATAAATACCAATTTATTATTAGGAACATTCTGAGGGTTAACAACTGCAAGGTTTTTTTTTCCCCCCCCTCTCATATTGCAGTTGCAGGAATACAAATGAGGTAGTTTAGAGGCCCATCTAATAAACTGATAACATCTGGTAGGAAAATGTCCTGCAGTTTCTACATATCTTTAGTTTTAATCCCATATTATCTTTTGGATGAAATTCACATCCTGTCTGCAGGGGTTTAAGTAAGCTGGAATGCACCAGAATGGTGTTCCAGGCCTGCTATTTTTAGGTGCTCTGTGTTCTGGGGCCCCTAGAAATAGAAAATGGAGCTGGAACACTGCATTCCAGGGCCCACCATTTAAAAATAGCAGGCCCTGGAAAGCACCATTCTGGCTCCATTTTCTATTTTTAGGGTCCCCCTGAACAGAGCCCCTAAATATAGCAGGTCCTGGAACACCATTCTGGTGCATTCCAGCAGGGCAGGGAAGCTGCTTTGGCTGGGAGATTTTAAGTCTCCTGCCCTGAGCCGGTTTTTACGGAGCATACTCAGTGAGAGCCAGCTCAGGGCCAGAGCCTCAGGCCAGGCCAGGGTCAGAGCTGAAATGAATTGGCACTGTGGCCAGGTAAGGGAGCCCTTGGGGGGGCTGTTCAGGGACAGGCAAGCCAGCCTAGCGGGGAAACAGCCTGTGGGAGGGGGTCAGCCCAAGGCAGCAGGGGGAAGGAGTTGGCACGGGGGGGCTGGGGAAGAGTTGGGGGGACCAGCAGCCAGATGGGGGCCAGGAGCAGTAGCTAGGATGGGCAGTAGCTGGCATTTGGGGGGCAGGAGCTGGGATGGGGGTCAGTGTGTGGGGAGCAGTAGTGGGGTGGTGGGGCAGGTTTATGGGGGTAGGCATGTGGGGGGCAGTAGCTAGGGCAGGGGGGCAGTAGCTGGGGTGCATGATGGGGGCCCAAACCAGCACAAGGGAGGCTAGGATCAGTGTGAGGGGGGCCTGCCAATTTAGGACAGTTACAGGACCTGCCAAATTATACTTTAACCCCCGCCTATCTGCTGAGCACAGGCACAGAAGTGTTACTTGCAGCTTCGTGATTCTCGAGCCAACTCAACACCAAACCCATCCCTGGCCTTGGAGTATCCTACTGGCAATGGTTCGCAAAGAGCCATCTGCCAGCTGAGAACAGTTGGAGAATAACCAAACTCTGCCTCCACACTCTTGATCTTGGCAAGAGAGGGAGTGATATAGGAGCCAGTCCCGTGCAAAGTGCCTGCAATATGCCAGAGACTTTCATCTATTATCTTTCATTGGAAGGATGGATAACAACAAAAACCATGATCATATTTGCTATCTGTGCCAACATTTCAACAGAAAGGCTAAAAAAGCCTGGGGGGGGGGCAGGGGGAGCAATGAAATCCGGCTGCTGTCTCACTTCTTCAGATGGCCCCTGGACATTATCATCATTATAAACATATACATTTTGCTGTCCAATTCTGACTCTTTAAGAAGTCAAGGGGAAAAACACAACCACCTAAGAACATTTTTTTCATTCTACACCTGATTCTCATTGCACTCGAGGCAAGAGAAAGATTCAGAACCAGCAAGTCCTACTTTACACTAATGACCTGCATTTTTTGTTAGCGTCCAGTTTTGTATAACATGAGCTACATTTGGTGACTTATACAAAACAAAGCACTCCTGTGCCTAGCTGTCTTCATGCCTTTGTGATGAATTATGCTTTCATAGCTGTTGATTTCTGTGTTGTAAAATATGGTAGCCCTCTTCTTGGAATCCATCCTTCTATTGATTTCAGCAAATGCACAGAATTAACTCATCTGCTTAAGCTCTGTCTCCATTGTCACAGGTTGTATCATGCGCCAGAAAATCCAGGCACACCCTCATTCACTAATTGTTTTTCATTTACATATTACAGCGGTGCTCAGAGACTCAAATCAAGTTCGGGGTCTAATTGTTACAGTCACTATACAAATACATAGTAAGGGGCAGTCTTTGCCCAAAAAAGATTCCAGTCAAAACATAAAAGGAGGAGGAAGAGGAAAGAGGCCTAGAGAGATTCAGTGACTCAGCCAATATCATACAGTAGGCCATTGATAGAACTGGAAACAGAATCCAAAAGGGAGACTCGAACCCTGTTGAAATCAATGGCAGAACTAATATATATACTTTGGGTCTTTTTATTTCCCTTTTAGTTTTTGAACCTTTAGAGGTTTTCTTCACAACCAAACTTACATATTTTTAAAAGTGAAAGTTGAAATTCTCCCAAAAAATCACACAAACTAGGACTTTAGAAAAAACAGCAAATATGAGATTCATGATAAAATTTCAAGGGTTGGTAACACCAAAATAATTGGTATGTAAGACATGCTGAAGTATTCAGAATTGTACACTTGTCCTTTAAGAATATATTTTAAAATAGACTTTAAAAAGAGAAAGAAGGAGGCAAATTAAATGTAATAGTTTGCTTTAGATTGTAGAACAGAAAGACATCTTGTACATTATCTGAAGCCTTGGAAGGATTTAGATTTTTATTACTACATGTCAGTTTCATTACACATGCAGAAAACAAAAAGAATCCACTGATAAGTAAAATGTACAGATGTGCAAAATAAGAAAAATGCTGCTTAAGAACTTATTCAAGTTTGAGTGAAGGATATTTGTTTTGTATCTTTTGACAATCTGTATTTTAATTATTTGAATTTTGAATTTCAACATTTCTTGTTAAATAAATTTATTGTAATTAAAAAATGATTGTGTGACCTTCGCTAATTTTCTGCAATTATGAAGATTTAAGTTGATAAAAATTGAAAAAATGCTTAACAGTTTTAATGAAACCCATAACATGGTGAAATGTTAAAGTTTAAATTAAAAAAAAAACCCAAAATGCCTAAAGATAAATCTTTGTGTTATCTATCAAGTTATAATAAATAAATAAATAAATTTTAAATCCTGGAAGCCTAATTATATGATTAGGTTAAGATGCCAACTAGGTAGCTTAGATATTTAGATGGGGAATTCTATATCAAGAATAGAAATTCCATGCTTTGAGATAGATTGGACTGTAATTTATTCACAGTGAATGAATCAGGACAAAGTTACTGTAGCACTAGTACATCAAGAGCAACTATTGCACATGGACAAGCAGTAAAATGACTAAGCATGTGAACTCAGTTGCTTTAGTCATTGCATTAATATTGTGATAACTGTATTACGATGTGTAATAAAAATGACAAATGGCTTCCTGGAACAAGATTTATCTTTATTCCCAGGCATCAGTCACTGGGATGGATCAGGATTACCAAAAAAGTTATATACCTTTGTCACATTATGATCTCCACTAACTCTTGTGCCTGCTTTTACACGGTGGTTTTACATTAGAAACTGAATTTGATCAATTGGTATCAATATAACTAATACCTATTAACCACTGATTTATTACGGGATGCTACCAATTCTTCTAAGAGAAGTAACCATTTCATAGGGAGTGGGAATATGTACTGACATTAATTACCTTGGCAGTTTCCTTGAGGACTGTAAAGCACATTAGTGTACAATAAGTTGCTGTAATGCAACTGTTTAGAGAACAGTGCTAGCTGTGGGTAAGGAGATCATAGGAAAAGTGTTCAGTTTCTTTAGTTTAGATAGAGTAGAGACTACTTATTGAACAAGGAAACAGCTAGAACCAACTAGAAATTGATAAAAAAAACTGAAATTCATTAAAAAGAAAACTTATTTTTCATGAAAATGTTCTCAAAATATTCATCCTGCTCTGGACCAGTTTCACTGCTAAATGTCAAGGGAGAAGGCCCTTAAGTCATCCTGGAGTCATAGGTTGCTTGTGGCTTTCAGTTGTATTAGAGTAACCTAAAACAGTGGTTATCAGACTATGGGTTGGGACACAGTACTGGGTTGCGGTGCACATTACTGCTGCCACCAGAAGACTGGAATGTATTGCTGAAAGATTTAACTGTTGGGTTGCGGTACATAAATGATTTTTTCAACTGGGTACCAAGAAAAGAAGTTTGAAAACCACTGACCTAGACGAGCACTGAAGGTGGACCACTGTGGCAAAGTTCACATCCAATAGAGATAGGCAAAGCTTCCCAGTGCTTCAAAGATGGAGCGGAAAAAAGCCCTATCTGCTAAAAACTTGGTTTCCAGATGTTATTTCCACCAACAAGTAAGAGCATCCCCCAAAAATAAATAAATTGCATTTAAGTAAGAAAAAAATCTGACAACGCTTTAAAAATAGTGAAGGTGTTCTCTTAGTTGGTCAAGATCTGACATTCTGTAATGTCATGATCATGCCCTGGTCGCTTGCTCAATGTAACCTACTGATTTATCAAAACAAGTACAGTGAATAATAAAATTGCTTGTATACCCTGTGGAGATGGTTTAGAACAAAGGGACTTCTGTATTTTTCATATGTGAAACACCTTGTTAAAATTCTTTTCCAGAAATATAGCTATTAATTAAACTTCCTCCCCATCAAAGTAGCCACATAAATCACCACCACTGGTAATGGGCTATATTTTGAGGAAAAAAAAAAACTTTATTGAGCCTTTTAAATACACTTTGATGAAGTACCATTTAAACATAAAATAAAAGCCACAAAGCTTTATTCCCTCTAGTCAAATACAAAACTTATCACTATTCGAAAGGTGACTTTTCTATCTTTATATCTGTTGGTTTGGTTGAACCTGCCATCTTGGATAACATATGTGGATTATTCATTTTAGCAAAGAAGTTGGCGTATGCACAAGATGGCACTAGTGGGACACAAGTTGAACCACTGACTATACTGACACCTTCATCAATCTGTAAGGCATTTGCTATGGTGGGCCAGAGCCGACTTTTATGTACTTCAAGTGGGCCGTACATACCATAAATCAAAATACTAGGGCTAAGTGCAGTGTATGTGGGACTGCACACAGCAATGCTGAGAGACCGCACTCTATTTTTCTCTGTTAGGGAGAGAGTGTGGTATCACAGAGCACAGTCTGGCATAAATATAAAATAATCATAACAAAGACTTGAAAATGAACACATTTTCTTCCCCTAGCAGTTCAAATCTAAGCACTGATACTTTCATTTCCATGCTTCCTAGGCAGTAGCTAACTGTTGCTGACAAACCATCATACCTCTTTCTCTGTGTTAGGGAGAGTGTGGTATAATGGAGAACAGTCTCGCATACCCAGAGCTCCACAGTGTTGTGAGACCTCTGTACACTCTCGCAGCAGCATCAGAGCGCTGGGTATGTGAGACTGCACTCCACAGAACTGTACTCTCTCTCTGAGAGAGAGGTCTCACAGTATTGCAAAGCTTAGTTGTGCACACTCGGCGCTCTCTGATGCCACGAGTGTGCTCACAGGTTTCAGGACACTGGGGAACACTGG
Source organism: Podocnemis expansa (assembly GCA_007922195.1). Classification (NCBI taxonomy): domain Eukaryota; kingdom Metazoa; phylum Chordata; order Testudines; family Podocnemididae; genus Podocnemis; species Podocnemis expansa. The sequence goes on along the minus strand of ML681994.1, from coordinate 52,914,347 downwards.
ATATGTGAGACCATACTCCATGATACAGCAAAACCACTCTCTCTCTCAGGGAAAATGTGTGGCCTTGTGGAGCGCAGTTGTGGACTGGATGGAAGAGGTTTGCAGGCTGTATCCGGTATGTGGGTCATATGTTTGACACCCTTGCTGTAAGGCTAATGCTATGTCATTCCAAATGTCACTTTCAGCTGTGCTACCCATGTGAGAGAATACATGTTAGAACAACATTGCAGCTCAGGAAATAGATTCAGCTGCTGCCTCTTGCCCACTTCATCTTTCCTCATTCTATTATAGTCTTTTGCCCACCTCAGCTTGTAATTTTCTGTAGTCACAAAGTACCAGAGTGATGCTGCTTTTCCATTCCATCCCTTTCATGGATTTTCTGACCTACTTACACTCGCATGGAATTAGCACCACTCTTTAAATCACCACTGAATTTGGCCTACAGCCATCCAGGGGAGATGCATCTGATCAGAGTAGGCCTGAATTTGTCCATTGAGTACACACATGGATATGGTTGGATATGCTATTCTTCACTCCCTGTCCTGAATTATTATATAGTGTTGATGTTTTCTTACAAAAGGGAACCTATAAAGTGAAAAAGTAGCAGCATCAGAGGAAACTGATAGTCATTTATGCATTGGCGGCAGGATTTTCCCTCCCTCTGTTCTAATGGCCTGTGACCAGAGTTCCATCCTTAGAATGGGTTGGGCCTTCTTTTTCTTGTTACTGGCTCCACCCATTGCGCTGAAAGCCAGAAAAGCTGGTGTAATTGCTTGGCTGTAGGAAATACAAAGTATCTTTATTCTCCCCACCCTCGTGTTTATTTACTGGCCCAGGAGTCCCAATTATCTGGCAGGAGGTGGGTCAGAGAAGGAGGAAAGTGGTCAAAACAACTCAGGGGAAGAAATGATATCATCGAGACTGGATATGGGACATCTTGGCAGCAGCCATTCTAAATTATGGGGAAGGGACTCCTTTTCTATAAAATAGTGGCCTCTCCAAGCAGATTGAGAAACATCAGGTAAAATTCTTTAGTAAACTGTCACAGTGCTATTAGGAGCATTCCTAATCCTTATTAAATCAATGGCTCTATTCTTATTGACGTCAAACAGGGCTAGATTTTCCCAGAAGTGGGCTCATTATCTCAGCTGAGAATTGGATGTTTTTGCAGGCTCACTCTTCTGTTCAAGAGGGGTCATGCTGGAGAACAAGGAAGAATTTGGAGCCCTTTGGAACAAAAAAAAACAAACAAAAATTCTCCCCTTTGTACCTGTCAGAATGAATAAGACAGGGAGAGAAGGAAGGATGCTACTATTTAGAAGATGGTGGTGTCTGTTGGTGCGCACACAGCCTACTTTAAGCATAACAGCCCATCTTCTTATTAAAAGACTAATTTACATTAGTGTGTTTGGGAAGTGATGGATTGGACAGCATGGAATAATAACTGATAACAGTGCTGAAATCAACACCAACCATTTCTAAAAGAAAAACAAAGTCATGAAATGATAGATGTAACAGGGAAAAAATGAAGTTGCTCCCCACCCACCCAGCATCTGCAACTATAAAATAAACCAAAGTATAAAATCAAAACAAACTGACTGCTTGCACTGTAGGAGTTTCTTTTAACTGGTGCCAACTAAAAGACCCCCACAAAAAAAAAAAGTTTGTTTATAGTTTTTAAAATACTTTTCCTTTTTTACTTTAAATCACTCACAAATGATTTCTTTTTTAGTGAAAGATTAACAGAGTTGAGCTACAAAAAGCAACAAGAAAATGATTTTCCAAGAAATAGTTATTGAACATCCTCCATTGCAACTATTTCTGTAACAAAACCAAAGCCAAAGCCACAAGATTTCCACTGCCTGCCTATGCTCTTCAGCCATTGGCGTGAGTGGACCTAAAAGTGTGTCTGCTTCTCTCTGAGGTGGGCTGGGCAGTGCCCACACAGCTATGCAACCCCATCCTTTTCTTAGAGGCAGAATCAAGGATTCTGCACAGAGTGATTACCATACGTGGCAATTGGTTAATGGGATCAAGTAGCACTGCTTCCCCAACAACCCAGCCAGTTCCAGCTAAATGTTTGCAAGGGAGACTGAGTAGGGAACGGGCACTCTTAGCTGATGGCTCAAAAGCAAGTAGGTTTTCATAGTGTGCGAGAGTACAGTCTTACACCTCTACCTTTTTCTTGGATGAACTTTTATGAGCTGCTTCATTACTAGGGCTCCACTTTGCCAACCAACATAGTCGAGGGGAGTTTTGCGGTCTTGGTCTATTAGCAGAAATAGCACCAGCAAATTAAAAATACAACTCTACAGCTAATCTCCAAGGCTCCATTTACTCACTGGCAAGATTTCTGGGGCAAATTCCCTGAATTCTATTAGGCATGAATATGGAAGACTGGCAATACAGCAAAAGCATTAGTTCAATTTTAAAAGTGAGGTTTTAAATCAATTAAATGGGAACATTAGTAATACAATCAGTACAGCAGAGCTTGTGCTTCATCTGTTTTGCTGCACACTCATTTTCAGTTTTCAATGTGTTGTGTATATTTGGGGGGGAAGTTGGCTGGTTTTGGTTTTTGCTAACAGTCACAGAAGAATGGAAAATAGCGGTTATCCCTCAGATTAAGCTGTTAAGGTATTCATCACTGAAATAGTTAAGCGTTAACTCTTAAATTAGCTTCTTAAGAATTCAGTCAACAACCCAGTGAAATGAATGGGCAGTTTGCACACCGGAAATACTGTCTCAGACTGTTGCAGATCCAGGAAGACCACCATGAATCAGTTACACTGACCTATTCATGTCCTCTAGATTTTCTTCTTACCCATGAGGGCTAAAACCACACACACACACACACACACACACACACACACACACACACACACTTAGAAATACACTTTTATAGTAAGAGGTGGAGTCTACCTCATCCCTCTCAGTCATAGTACCACAAAATACACAGGCCTGGCACAAAACAAATGTTTCTGAAACTTCTTAGATTCCTGTTCAGCTGCTCAGGTTTCTGAGACCCTGACAAATGGGGGAGGCAGACAAATAGAACAATGACATGAGACAAGACGCGTGACTGCGTACTCAGGGAAGAAGACTCCAGGTTACAGAAGACATGGAAGATGTCTGCTTCTACATGAAGTAATGAAATTCTAAACCAATGCCTATGAGAAACTCAGATATGGCAGAATAAGTCAGAGTAAATCCTTACTCAGGGTCTTATTCTGCTTCTTTTCTTACTCTGCTCTTACCAGTGTAAGCTAAAGCAGATCAGATGTACAAAGTCAGTCTTTTGTTGCACTCAGCATCTGTTACAGCAAGGTGTGCCAATTATCACAGAGCCACTCCTGTGCTGACTTTCATGTACTTTAGGATCATCACACCCCTGACACACCCTGACTGAGCACTTTGAGAATGCTAATAGAGGATTTGGCTACTCCAGCTGAGGACTCTCTATGCCATTGAGCAGGGGAAAGAATCTGGCCCACAGTTTTTACAGCCACTTTTAAAATAATTGACCCCAGGTCTCAGTTTTAAAGGTGACTTAGGCCCAGATCCTCACAGATATTTAAATACTCAAAAGTATTTTGGGAGTTGGGTACCTATATCTGTGAAGATCTGGGCCTCAGTTACTTTTGAAAATGGTATTTAGATTGCCAAATAACAGACACTTGAAAATTTTACCTTTAGTTCTTAATCAAGTACACTACGTGTGCTTTAGGGTTGTAGTGAGGACTGAGCAAACTAAGAATAGGCTTTCAAATCTGCCTAAGACTTTTTTAAAGAACACATTTCTAAGGGTAATATAATGGCTGTATTACAAAATTTTAATGCGAGTGTAAAAAAAAAAATAATTTGGTGGTTTTCTTTTACTCCCTTTCCTTCTGAGAAACCTGTTTCTTTTTATTGAATTCCACTAATAACAGGGCTTTTCTCATAGGTAAGTCCATAGTATGTTAAAAACAGCAATATTGAGACTATGCTACAGTTAGGGGAACTAATAACAGCAGTTAAGATTTGTTCTGTGCTAAAGGGGAAAAAAAGTATGTATGAAGGGAACTCTTGTAATGTAGCAGTATCAAATATACAAGTAATTTCACAGCTTGTGGCCCTTTGTGTCAAATAATCTTTTCCTCATTACACTGGATTAAGGAGGCCAGGAAACCCATGTAACTTGGTCTTTACATATTGGCCAAAGTTTTTGCATACATCACTAAGTTAATAAAAAATGGAGAATAGATAGCATAGAGATACAGGAATCTAACATTAACCGTATGGGCAAATCTGGAAAGCCCAATTTCAAATCCACTCAAACAATGTGAGTTTTTAAGTTCAACTCAGATGTTATTGGGCTCATGTTTTATTTAGGAAACACAACAAAAAGATTGCAAAGCAGGGAGTGAGAAAACTAATGGAGAAAAAGAAGAAATGAGAAGAGGGTAGTGAGCAGAATGAACAAAATCAAAAGTTTGCATAAAATGAGCAGAGAGGCAGAAAGAGAAAACTAAATAAATACAGTGTGTAACATCCTGCAAGAGCTATGCAAGAACTGAATTTCCACTTGATGGGAAATTTTGCATTTCCAATATTTTTCCCCCCATTCTGAACTGAAAAAAAGGGTTAGAAATACACAATTTTCCACCAAACATTTTTTTTTTGGCAGAATTCAATTTCAGGAAAACTGAAAATTTTTCTGTACAATTTGGGTAAGGAGCAAGACTGCACAGGAATCCTGGGAATTTGGTTAGTCCACTCTCGTGCTTGGTTTCCATCATGTTTTGGCACTACTGACATGTTCCCACAAAACGACATTCTCCAGTGAAACTGTTCCATTGGAAAATTTTCAGCCAACTCTATGTCTTGCTATCGCTTTTTAAATAGAACTTTCTATTGACATCTGTGGGAATTTCTGATTTTAAAATAGGTCTGATAGGATACACAAGTCTATATTTCAATAAGCAGGCACAGTCTTTTCCAAACCAAGTAATATAGATTTCCAAAGGAAACAAACAAGCTTGTTTTCTCTGGTTTTCATCATTAACCCTGGGTTGGGGGACAAAAACAAACTATGCCAACTGTACCAAGGGAAAAATGAGCAATATTGAACTCATTTTGTAACCCACCAAGATGAACTGGAGGGGTTCACAAAACCCTGAACTCTTTCAAGTTCACCTATTCCTAAATGCAGTGAGCTTTATTATAGTTATTGCAACTTTGGTGAGCAAATACGTTAGACAATAACAGGAAAGTACAAGGAATCAGTTTAGCATCCAACTAACAAGGAGAGTCCCATTGCTCTGTCTTTGAAGTTGAGTGGTTTAGGCCTCTGGCTCTGAAAACAATATAGACCAGTGGTTCTCAACCAGTGTGCCAGGGCACACTGGTGTACCACAGCAACACCCAAAGTGTGCCGTGAGCATCCCTGAGAGCTGGAGTTAGTTTCCTCCCTGCTCAGCCCAGCCACATGGGCTGTGCAGGGCTGGGAAAAGGCAGAGGTTAAAGTAAGGGGAAAGCACCAGAACACAGTTTTGGGACCCCCTATTTCTAGGCAGGCAGCCTTCTGGCCCCCCTAAAAATAGAAGGGAGCACCGGAACGCAGAGTTCCAGGAGTCCCCCTAAAAATAGCAGAAGCAGCCTGAACATGTGGCTCCACCTTAGGTCCAGCCAGCAGAGAGGGGCGGGAGGGGTGTGAATCTCCCCCTGCAGGGGGGAGTAGCTCCCAGCAGTTCAGCCAGCCTGCAAACAGTAGAGGCAAAGGCTTTGGGGGGGAGGGCTGCTGGGGGTTGTGTGGAGGCAGGTGTGTGTGGGAGTGGATGTGTAGCAGAGGATATGTAGCTGGGGTTGAGGGGTGGCTGTTTGGTTGGGGGTGGGGTGGAGGTCTAGTTCTGGCCCCTGCAGTGATGGGAGGATCCATTACAGGCAACAGGGGGCTGGGGGAGGGAAGGCCAGGACCCACTGGGGTGGGACAGAGCAGCAGTGGGGTGAGGATTTGCCCTGGGTGGCAGGGAGCCTCTGTGGAGAAGGGGGGAAGTGGGTGCTGCGCCATGCTCCCCCACCCTACCTTCCCACTCCCCTCTGCCTCCCCACAAAGCCACTCTTCTTCTCCCTTCCTCTCTCCTCTCTTGCCACCCATGTGCTGTTCCTCCCATGGCTGCCCTCGTCTTCTTTTGCCACCCCTGTCCTGCTCTGCTCCCCACCCTCACTCCTCCCACTGCACACAACTCCTGACCTCCTGTGTTTTGCCACCCCTGCTCTACTACCCCTACTACCCCACATAGCAGCATTTCTGAAACACTGTGCTGTGGTTCATGAATATTCAAAGTAATTTAAGTTAATTTGAATATTCATGAGTTTTTAAATAGTGGTGTGCCTCAAAAAAATTGAAGGTATCAAGGTGTGCCACGGCAGAGAAAAGGTTGGGAACCACTGATATAGACTAACTTAATTTGCATCTGCAGCAGCTTTGACTGAGGCACAGCACAATATATACACGACTCCAATGTACATTTCTCTCAGCTTTAGCTAGACTGAATGAAGGCTTTTGTGGATTGCAGGATTGAGTTTTTTAACTGGATCTGCTTTGGAACCAGCACAATTTTTCATTCATACCATCATTTCTTATTGAATAAAATGATCTTACACCATTTGCCCCCCCCCCTTTCTAATTTAGTTCACCCTCTTTCATAAAGCTGTTTATATTATAACTATCTGCTAATCGTTCCAGGTCGTTCCCCCCCCCCCGCCCCAAATACCTCAAACAGAAGCCCATTCCTGAGTGTCTGCAGCTAGTTGCTGCCATGTAATGCAATGAGAGTTGGTTGAGGCCTTAAATAGTATTTAAGGGCTTGATTCTGCACCACTGTAATCAGTGAGGTTCGCCACTAATGTCAGTGATGGGGGATCAGGATGTAACTAAGAAAATACTTAACTACTCCAAAACTCAAAATATCACATAGATTCATCATGATAATCTATGTTACCAACACCAAGGTAGGGTAGACCCAACATCCGCTGAGTACTTGGCATTGGTATCTAGACTGCCGTAAGTCTCAGCCCATTTTGTAGTTGGGGAACTAAGGCATAGAGAAGTTAGGTGGCTTTCCTCAGATCACACAGGACATCTGTGAGAGGGCAAGGACTTGAAACAAAGGTCTCTTAGATCCTAGACAGTGCTCCAGCCACTGGACCATCCTCTCTCTCAGCAAACTGTTACATAACCCTGTACTCAACCAGCACTCATACAGCCAAATCACAAAGGCAGGAGACACAGTTAATAGATCAGAATTCAACCCATAATTTTAAATGTGTAAATACATTAGCTTTCTGTGGGACAGATTCTAAACTGACCTGATTCCTTCTCCTATTCAATCCCACTGCAATCAAGTTTTGCACTAGTGCACAATTATAGTTTGCTAGTTATGGACTGTTTATAGATATCAATTATTTGGTAATAAGTGTTTGTTTGACCCAGATCTTCCCAAAATATGATAGCATTTGTCAAAGCAGTTCACATGGCCTTTGGAAAGAAAAAGAAAACCAAACAAAAATACCTTTTGTTCATTCATAGAGGAAATTAAGACACACAGAGACCTGTCACTTCACGCATAAAAGTGCTGCCAGACTCCTTGTTTGTTTTGCTGAACTAAACTAACACTGCTATCCCTCTAGAACTTGTATTCATGCATAAAGGCACTGACCTGAGCAGACTTGTATAAAATATTCCTATTTGTCCCCCTTGCAGCTACTCATCTGTTTCTGTCCTTAAACTGGAGCAGAGACCATCCATTCCTCTGAATGGACGAAGCCACTTAATACATTCTGGGTGTACCACAAATGAATGGTAATCCTCAGGTTATGAGAAACTGAAAGGACTCCATAGTAATTTCCTTCTTCACAGCAGAGAGCACTTTTAAGTGGCCCCTCCTTGACTACTGGAGGGTAAATATCCACCAGTGTGAGCCATGGCTGCACATCCAACCCTTTTGAAAATGAGTTTGCTGTTAGCCATACAGACGGGAGTCAGCATCTCCCTTATCTGTTTTTCACTTGGTTAAAGGAATTTTTCTAAGGCCTGTTGTTTTGTTGCTTTAACCCTAAGATCACTAAACACCATGTAGCCTTTTTTCACAAGAAGGGAAAACAGTGAAACCACATGAAACTGGGCAAGGCACCAAACTGGCTGAGGAAGTTGCTGGTGAAATGCTTTGGCACCGCTGAATGAAAACAACACACCATTTTCATTCACGTGAACAAATAAATAGAAGAGATGATTAAAAAGCAATGTAGATCCAACACAACTTCACACTTTGAGAATGTAGCAGGCAGACTTATCATCATGTTAACTGCTGCTTTTGACAAAGGAGAAAACATGACTTAACATCATTGGCTGTGTCCATAACAGGGAATGGTGGAGGTAAACTTCCCATTAGAGCTACCATGGGTGCAACTAACTATGGAAGAGGCATGATGTAGACAAGAATCAACACTATGTCAATTAAAACTAAGTGATGAAGTTGTCAGAAGCCAGACAAGCACCAGGTCTCTGTGTTAAAGGACAAGTTACAGAGCAGCTCAGTGGTGTGATTCCCAGCACAAGTAGACAGACACAAACAGCAATGTGACTGTGGTGGCACAGACAGCATTAGGCTAGTTGAGCAAACACACACCCAGAGGGTCAAGCAGGATTGTACTTCGCTAGCTAGTGGGAGCATCCACCATGGCCGCACTGCTCAAGCAAAGTTAGCACACATGCATCTTCCCACATAGAGAATTACACCTCCAGCCAACCTGCTGTGCAGACACACCCAAAGTGATTCACCAGACAGCATGTCCATGGCGCTAGGCTCAGCATTGGAGTTTGCTCTTTATGTCACCTCACCAACCAGCCACTCAGATGGGGTGGTGGTCCCTTCTGTCTTGCAACTCAATGCCACCCAGCCAGATCATGGTAGATCCCACTTTTTCAGCTAACTGTCTAATCCAACAACAGACTGACAACCTCTCAACAGGTCTCCAGCCCAACTCTAGGCCTTCTAGTCCTTACAACCTTTCTTTGAAGCTTTTACCAGCCTTTTCCCTGTAGGCCACTCAGTCCATCCCTGAACCCTAGGTGGCAGTCCAGGGCATCTCTAGCAGCTGATGAAGATCTGCTTCTTCAAACCTTCAGCTTCTTCCCTGGAGTTTGACCTAATGAAGACTGCCTCCAGGTCTTCTTTATCTGATGATGGCTGGGGAAGAAGAGGCTTAAAACAAAAAATAGTCCAAACCTGCTGCTGGCCTTCCTCCTTTCAGGAGATACTTGACAAGTTACAGCCCAACTTAGAGTCCTCAGAACTATTGTGCAGCGTTCACAATTACCCTCAGGCAGCTTCATCCTCCATAGTGCTCCTTTCTGGACATCAACAGGAAGACATCTGCACACTCCCCAGAGCTGGCACCCTCCTTTTTAAGGTCCTCCTCCTTCTTCAAGTCTGGCTGGCCTCACAAGTGCAGTGAGGTGAGTTGCCTGAGCTCAAAATCATTTTTAAACCCTTGCTGCTGGATATAGGGTTTGTATACCAAGTCACAGGCTCTGATAGATGTGTGCTAATTTATTTCTCTATAAACCTATTGCAGACATGGCCTAATATTCATAATGTGTTCAACAGCCATTTTCTTCATCCCACCATGAATCCCATTGTTGCTGAATTCTACAAGAACCACTTCAACATATGATGTGTCAGAACATCTTTTAAACTTTATTCTAAAAAATGGAAGGTGAACATGATGGGTAGGAATCAGACGGGCAATTGCCCATATCTAAAAAACTAAAACTTAAATCTTTGTGGTAGTTTTAAGAAGTTTTGATAGACACCCATCCCCCCTCCTTTGTGAGCTGCTTACTAAGCAGGCAGAGGGTGGAGGAAAAAGTATCTTCATGTAACCAGTAGGGAAGTGAATGGCAGCAAGTGTCTGTGCTGCCATTGGTGATGTGACTACAACATCCCCAAACTAGCTTGCTTTAAAAAAAGAAAGAAAGAATCCATGGCCACAGCATATATTAACCACACAAGTACATATTCAGAGTCCATGGCAGGCATCTACTCAGGCAGATGACTTTAATGTCATTAAAATAAACAGTATAATACGGCAATGTACGAAGAGAGAGCTCAAAAAATTATGACACCTTCAAGAAAGTTATCTACATCAGAGACTCACCTTTCCAGACTACTGTACCCCTTTCAGGAGTCTGATTTGTCTTGCATACCCCGAGTTTCACCTCTTAAAAACAACACACTTACAAAAATCAGACATAAAAATACGTGTCACAGCACAGGATTACTGAAAAATTGCTCTCTCATTTTTAATCACAGAACTATAAAATCAACTGAAATATAAATATTGTACTTACATCTCTATGTATATCATATAGAGCAGTACACAAAAGTCATTGTCTGTATGAAATTTTAGTTCGTACAGACTGCTTTTTTTTGGTAACTTATGTGCTTTTTATGTAGCTGTTATAAAAGCAGGCAAATATCTAAATAAGTTGACGTATACCCAGAAGATCTCTGTGTTCTCCCCCCCCACCCCCCAAAATACATGTATCCCTGATTGAGAACTACTGACTGACACTCACTCCAAAACTAGTAGTGAAATAAATTCTGGTGAAACAATTATAAAAGAACCAAATAGCTACATAAAATGTGAAAAAACAAAGAACAGACTGGAATCAAGGAGTCTCCAACATTACAAACAAGTTCATCACTAAAAAGCACAAGTGTGCTCTCTCTCATATTCACTTAGCAGATCAATTCTGAGGGTTGGAGAATTCCTCCCCGTGCATTTTGAATTCATTCAACACTATACCTTTGTTAGACATTTGTCTACTAGTTTAAATCTAGATATATTTGAGCTAGTAAAAAGCATTAATACCTATGGTCCTACCTGATTTGTGGGATAATTGTCAAATAATCACAACTGAATTGCAAACAGGACATTTAAAAAAAAATCACAGAAAAGTAATAATAGACCTTTATTAAAGGAGGTTATTTGGAAAAGCCAGAGTTTTGTTTTTGGGGTTTTTTTTTTTGTTTAAGAAAAATTTCCTGGAACAGTATAAACAGCCAAACATTATAGCTGCTAATTTTTTGATAAGGAGACATAATTCTGCAACTTTATTACAGTTATTAATGCATGGGGCTGACAGTGGTAGCCTGCGGTGAGGAGGGAAGGTAGGGGTTTGACAGCCTGATCCCCAACTGCTATCAGCCTGGATAAATGTGGTTCCACTGTACTAGTGGGGGAATAAGCAGATGTAACTAACCTCAAGATGTATGCAAAGTTGTGAGCTGTGCAAAGTAAGCTAGTTCAAATAAAAATTGTGGTGGAAGCCTAATATTGCAAGGTCCACAGCAATATTGTGAATTGAAGGGGGCTCATCAATACCCCAAAAGCAGCAAACATGTACAGCTGTAATGAAAGTGATATTTTCTAAGTGAGGTCAAAATTTTATCCATATTGTGACATTTTCACTAATTCTATGTGACTAAATACTGAAAACATTATTTTACTGTTCAAAGTGATAAGATCAAATCCAAATCTTGTGTTTTGGGGGAAGTTATTTGTTTACTAATTGTTAACTTTTGGTTCTGATATATCTACTAATGCTAAGCCGCACCTTATTTTTACTGAGATCAATATCACAGAGTAAGTTACTAGTCAATGTAACAGTCTCCAAATCTGACTAATTTTCAAGGGGTAATTTGTGATGCTCACTCATGGTGGGTTTGTTTGTTTTTAAAGGCAGCCTTACTGCTGCACCTCCTGGTTTTGATCTTCCCTGCAACTTTTTGAAAAAAAGGCAACTAGAAGATGGATGGGAATCTCAGTCTTCCATCTAGACACTTTCTTTTTTGTCCTTTCAGTTAATTACAGCATTAATACACTAACACAGTGATATCACTGGGAGTTAAGTGCCTAAATATCTTCAAATATGTGCAGTTTAGTAATGATCTGAACTCAGTTGGTTATCATGACAGTTTGGCATAAGTAGTATGCAGCACAAGTAACATGGACTAAATCACCAAATCATCAGCAAATATATCTCATGAAGAATGAAATTCGCTTAGGACCACAGCAGAGTACAAAGGTCTACGCACCACTTAAATACCTCAAGATAGGAGGTAAATTGGACTTACAGGGTGTATAACACCTTGTGCTAATCCTAAATTAATTTCTCCCCAAGAATTGCATCAGTTGTTTATAATTTTACTATGTTCTCTTACTTTGGTTACATAGGAGATTCTGAAGGATACTTTTTTTTTTTTAAATGAATAAAAACTATATGCCTGAGTTGGGGGGGGGGTAACTTTGTGAGGTTCTTATGATTTGTTCCCCTGAATTGTCCCCTGCAATTGTAGACTGAGGAAGGAGTTTGCCAACCTCTTTGTTTCATATCTGTCATTCATGGCACTCACCTCTGGCTGATGGCGAACTGACTGCTGAAAATAGAGGAGATGTCAGATCTGGACAACCATGAGGAGGGAAGGCAGGCATACCAGTTCAAAACTAGTGAAGTCCTTTTCCTCTATGGACAGAAAAGAGGTTACCTCAGGCTAATTAGAGACACCTGAGTGCAATTAAGGACAGCTTGTGACCTTTTACCCCCCCCCCCCACACACACACACCCCCACACACACACTTCTGGTGAGAGGAAGGGATGAGAAATAAGCTGAAGCAGGCAGCTTTTCCTAGGTAGAAAGCTGTGGAGAAACAATCAAGATTACTTCTGTTGGGGGGAAAAGCTAGCAACCAAAAGCCAACATGCCCAGGAGGCAAGGAAATAGATTTCTGTTGTGTTGTGAGTTTTAAGAGTTTGCATGAGAGCTACTCAGGCTTCCCCAAGGCCTGCCTTGTAAATATTGTAAAAATAAACTACAATGAAGAATTATAACTCTGCAGAGTAGGGCTGGTTTACTCCAGCCTCACATCATTTCTGCCACCACCAGAGGAAAAATGCTGAGGCTGGCAAGGCAAAGGATGTGGCTTGCCACATCATAAAAGAGAGATCAGAATGAAACAGGTTAAGTAGCAGGAAGGGAAATGCATTTAAAAAATACTTCATTATGGACTATTATAAAGGCAACCTAGCCTAGTAGTCAGAACAGGAGCCAGTTCCAGAGGGTGCAGCAGGGTGGGGAAAAAAAGCCAAGGGTCAGCCTCAAGGTCAACTGCCAGTTACCTGAGCCAGAAATCAAGGATGAAGGTAAGAGTCAACAGTTATGCTAGAGTTAGAGCTGCAAACTGATGTTTCAGAGCAAGGCATGAGGGTGGGAAATGGAGGAGCAGCAAGAGTTGATAACAGTGGGAACAGGGTGGGGTGCAGGGAACAGGAGCTAATAAAACCACAACAGAAAACCATCTTGTGTTTCAGACAACTTCATCTGCTTCTTATTGGCTTAAATAGCATGGTTGGACCAATCAGTGGAGCTGGGCAGTCCTTCAGCCTGGGCTCCCATGGTGGTGCCTTAGCTGAGGCTATAATCCTAGTAGCATTTTAGTGTACCAACTTTCATCAGTAGCCAAGAAAAGATGGGAATGCAGTACCTGTATGGACACTCTACCTCCCCCACCCCCTGATCTGGGTTCAAGACCTAAGACATCATGTTCTTCTATGTCACAGTGAAATGAAGAAGTCTCATTCCTTTCATGTGATATCTTGTACACCCCCCGCCCCTGTGCATCTGCTGCAATGTAGACTTAAATATCCTACTTTCAAAGAGCCTTTGCAAGTGGGTCATCTTCCATGTGTTATGGGATGATCAGGTCACTGTAATAACCATTTATTGAGTCCAGTTTCCATCTGTATGCAAGTGTGACATTCACAGATTCAAAAAGCTGGCACAGCCACATATAATAAGTAACCCACCTGGCTCCATTTATCCTTCTTTCAAATTAAAGGCAATGTAACCCAAAACCTCTATCTTCTGCTTTTTAACATTTCACACAAACCCATTTGGGAAATTTATTGTGGTTTTTAAAAGACCTGACTTTTTCATTTGGTGTGTCACACTACAAAAACTCTATAGTACCTGTTAGCCAGATGCTATGGGAATAATAGGCCAAAAATATTTCCTATTTAGAGTCTGCTGTATAGCATACATATCAGATTCAGGTGATATTAATGAAAAATAATGCTGGAGAAGTTACAAGCCACTACTCCAAGCACAAATAGCATTTTTTCCCTTTTACAAGTGCTCTCAATCTAAAGAAGCTTTGAAGTCTCAGATCTGTCTGTTTGTGGGGGGTTGCTTGTAACAGTCATATAGTCAATCTGACGACAAGTTTGGAAGAGTCCCAGGTATTTTTAATCAGTGAAACAGTACTGTAGTGTATGAAACTATGCTTGCCTGTTACAGATCTAAAATTTTCTTTGATTTTATATTAAGTTAATGTAACCCACAGGCCAAATTTTAAAAAGATTTACTGCTCCTCAGCAGCCCAGGCAAGCTCCAAAAGGTTCTTGTAATGTTTTTTATAGCAAACAATTTACTTTCAGAGACTGTAAATGATAGTGGGGCTGTGTTGGTACTGCTGTGAGCACCTACTTCACTATCATATCAAAATTAATGCTCAGTTTTATTTCTGGCTGGTATTAAACCAGACCACAGATCTGTCATGAGTACACAGACCTTTGGAAAATGTGAAGAACTCAGAGCAAATTATAGTGGAAAATAAATAAATACACTGCAGGAATTCTCATATATTTGGTCAATCCTCTCCCTCCATTTCACTGAGCGCTAACAAACCTGTCCTCCTTCTGTTTTTAAAGTCCTTCCTTTGAGTGCACACAGTATTTCAGCAGGACTTATGCATGAAATAAACAGAGCACACTTTATAAGATATTGAGTGCATTTCTATGGCCCAATCTACACTCAACATTTTTGCTGGCATAGCTCATATGACTGTGCTGACAAAAGTCCTAGTATAAATGCAGTTAGACTAGCAAAAAAGTCATTCTGCTGGGATAGTCTGTTTTGTTCAGGGTATTGGGGTAAGCCGGGGTGACAAACTCATTTGCCATGGCAGGCCAGATTTGATTTAAATGTACTTCAAGTGGGCTGTACATACCATAAATTGAAATACTGTGGCACTACAGTGGCACTGTGGAGTGCTGTGTATGCAAAACTTCACTCTGTGATACCTCTCTCTTTGTTAGGGAGAGAGTGTGGTCTAGTGGAGTGCAGGCTTGCATACCCAACACTCCATGCCATGATGTTGTGAGACCTGACACTCTTGCGGCATTGCAGAGTGCTGGGAAATAGACTACACTATCTCTCGCTCTGTTAGGGAGAGAGCATGGAGTGCAGTCACAAGCCAGATGGAAGAGGCTTATGGGCAGGCTGAATATTTGACACCCCTAATAAGCCAGCCCAGTATAAACTCTTTTACTGATATAAGCTGTGGTTCTGCTAGGAGCGTTTGCCAGTATAGCTATACTGGCAAACCCTTACCAGCATAGACGAGTCCTGGGGCTGATGTACACTGACAGTGCAGTTCAGTATAATTCTGCTTCTCCTTCGGGCACTGCTCACATCATTCAGTTACAGGTGTCTACGTGCCACAGCGCACAGTAGATCGGAAAGTCTTTAGCGTTAGCCTGTCAGGTCAGGGCACACAGCCAATGCCCCCTCCACGCCGTGACTGCGGCTATATAGGTGACTGTGACCCTGACCCTCCCAGTTCCTTCTTCTGCTATCAGCATCGGTTCGGATCAGCGTTATCTTGCGAAACGCAAGCGCCTGTCTTTTGCATGAAACTCGAAATGCCAGGTTTCAAGCCATGCTTAGGATGCTGCAAGGCTTTTCCGATGGACGACCCACACGAGAAATGCCTCGCCGGCCTGGGTGAGTCACACCTCATGACGGAGTGCTCCATTTGCCGATCCTTCAAGCAAAGGACTCGGCTGGAAAAAGAGCACCGCCTCCTCTCAGTTTCAGGGAATGGAGCCGCTCCACCTGAAGGCGGCTGAGCCACCAGCGCTCCACCAGACCCTCAATTGGCCTGGGCTCAGGATCCCTGCCAATCACCAGTAACGGGCTCAAAATCTTGGCCCACTATGGTACTACCTCGGCACCAACCTTGCTGGTCCTCTGGTAGCCTCCCAGCCGCCCCGAGGAGGGCACCAGCTCAGGCACCGCCCTGCCAAGGGCATTCAAACCCGGCCCCGGTGCAGGAGAGGAAGAAGCGAATCATAGTGGCACCGCACCCATCGGCACCGCTGGACACGGTACTGCTCCTTGCGGTACCGCCGCTAAGCCAGGTACCGCCATTAAACCTGGTACCACTGGACCCAGCACCATCGCGGAAAACCGCTGCTTCCGGTGCTGTCATTTCTGGTACTGTTGGACCCAGCACCAACAACACTCACGCCGGTACCAGTACCGTCATGTGCCTCTTCGCCCTTCTCCAACCCGGTACCGTCAAGCCCGGCACCGGGCCCAAGTACTGCGGCTCTGCCTCATTGCTCCTCTGAAGAACTATTGGTACCGGACTGCTGGATGTTGGGGGGGAGGACATCCAGATCGTCCTCCAAAGACCCCTTTCTTCCCCCCCAGGAGGAGCATCTGAGAAAGCGGCTTCGAAAGACCTCTGTATCACCAAGCTCGAGGGGAATACATCCATCGGGAGACATCTCTACTCCCCCCATGGCTTCTGTGCCACCAATGAGGTCACCGCACAACGAGTGGACCCTCAACTGGCTGAACGTGATGGCAGATGATGCCTCCTTCCATTATGCTTGATCACCGGTGCTGGAGTCCTTGAATTTCTCCGATGATGAGCCAGACCCTGATTCTACTCAACATAGCAGATCAAGGGCTCAATCATCCTCGTCACCCGACAAGCACCCAATTGACATGTCCGCTGACCACGAAGGAGATCCCCACGTTGAGCAGGACCTCCTCCATCGCATGGCAGCAAATCTGAAACTGAAACTGTGGTTGATCCAAGTGGAAGATGATTCCCTCTTCAACGTGTGCTGTAGGGCCCTGCCAGCTAAGGTCACAATTCCCCTACACTCCAGGGTGTTTCTTATCATCCAGGAATGCTGGCAAATGCCTTCCTCAATTCTGCCAGTGTCCAAAGTGGTGGACAAGAAATACTCTGTCTTCCCGAAAGGATTCCCCTTCCTTTTCCACCATCTGGCCCCAGGATCCCTGGTGGTCGACGCGGTCAACCAAAGGGAGAGACAGGCCCAGCTGAGCTCCACACCCAAGAACAGAGAGGAGAGGAAGCTTGACCTATTAGGCAAGAAAGTTTACTCCTTTGCTGCCCTACAGCTGCATATCTCAAACCACTCAGCCCTGATGACGCGCTACATCTTCAGCTTCTGGGAGGCTCTGCGAAATCTCCACTCAGCCATCTCTGAGAAGCACCTGAGAGACTTTGAGGCAATGCTGGATGAAGGAGAGACAGCATCCAGGGATGCACTCATGGCAACCTAGGACACAGTAGATACAGTGGCACGCATAATGGCATCTGCAGTCGTTATGTGCCTTTTGGCCTGGCTCCAAAACTCTGGCCTTTCCATGCAGATGCAGCAGATTATCCAGGACCTTCCCTTCAAGGGTCCTGACCTCTTTGCATCTTCCACAGACGCGAAGCTGCATGGTATGAAGGACTTGAGGGCTACACTTCGGTCCCTTGGAATTTACACTCCTCAACCCGTTAGGCGCTCCTCAAGGTCACATCAGCAGCTACAGCAACAGTTACAGCAACTGAAACAGCAGCTGCAACTGCAGACCCAGTTCCCAAGATCCCTCCAGTTTCCCCAGCGCCATCTTGGGGACCTGGACAAAGATAAGAGCCGATCAGGTAAAGGGGGTAAGCTGAGCACTTCACAGTCTGGACAGCGTGGACAGGGATCGGACCGCTCTTTGGGCCGCAAGCAGTGTTTTTGATGGTCCCTCAGAGGGCAGCACTCCAGAACCCCTGTTCTCCCCCCACCACCTATGCCACTTTGCTCCACAGTGGACCCATGTGACATCAGACCAGTGGGTCCTCGACACAGTGGCGAGAGGATACCTCATCCAGTTCCTTTCAATCCCTCAGGACAGGAAACTGCCCCCTCCCGCAATACAAGAAAACCCAGACCTGCTGGACAGGCTCAAGGTTGAATGCCAGAAGCTACTGTCCCTCAGAGCCATAGAAAAGGCTCCCAAAAAAGAGCGTGGCAAAGGGTTCTATTCCGCACTACTTCCTAGTCCCCAAGCCCAACAGGGACCTACAACCCATTTTAGACCTCAGAGCACTCAACAAACACATAAAGAGAATAAAATTCCACATGGTTTCCCTGCCCCAGATTGTACCCTCTCTGTCCCTAGGAGTGTGGTTCGTAGCCCTCGACCTAAAGGACACTTACTTCCACATAGCCATTCGACCCCATCACAGATGTTTTCTCAGGTTTGTGGTGGCACGACACCACTACCAGTTCACCGCCCTCCCCTTCGGGTTATCACTAGCTCCCAGGGTGTTCACAAAGTGTGTTGCACTGGTTGCAGCTTTCCTACGCAAGAGGGGTATAAGAACTTACCCCTACCTAGACGATTGGCTCATAGTGGGCAAGTCAAGTTGACAGGTACAAAACCATGTTGACCAGGTGGTGAACCTGTGCAAGTTCCTGGGCTTTCGCATAAACTCAGAGAAGTCCAAGCTTTGCCCCACTCAGGACATAGAATTCATCAGGGCACGTTTAAATGCCTGACAGGGCACCATGTCCTTGCCCCTGTCAAGATTTTGGTTCATGTGCACCATCATCACAGAGCTCCAGGTGCCCAGACTGACCACAGCACGCCGGGGCATGCAGGTCTTGGGACACATGGCAGCGGCCACCTCGGTAATCTGAACAGCCTGCCTGCAGATGAGACTATTCCAGCTCTGGTTCACCACGAGCTTCCGACCAGGAGGGGATCGCCTGGACAAGGTACTCTCAGTCCCTCAATATGCCCTACAGTCCCTCCAAATCTGGAAGAACCCCAACTTCACGATGGGGGGGGAATTCCATTCAGGGAGTCCAAGCCCTCAGTGACCCTGATAATGGATGTGTCTGACGTGGGTTGGGGAGCCCACCTGTCCAGGGGCCTCTCCACGCAAGGTGTTTGGAATCCCAAGGACAATCTCCTCCACGTAAATGTGAAGGAGCTCCAGGCTATCAGGCTGGCCTGCATTACCTTCCTAGACCAGATCCGAGGCAGGGTGGTCCAGGTCCTCTCAGACAATACAGCGGCCATGTTCTACACAAATCGTCAAGGGGGAGTCCGCTCCTCAGCTCTGTGCGAGGAAGCGACCAAGCTTTGGCAATCAGCGGTAGACCATCACTTCACGCTGACTGCCTCCCACTTGCCCAGGGTAGACAACAGCATAGCAGACTTACTGAGCAGGAAACCCCTTGTGAATCATGAGTGGTCCCTCCACAATGAGGTTTTCTCCCTGCTGACAAACAGATGGGGAACCCCTCAGATCAACCTCTTCGCCACAGGGCAGAACCGCAAATGTCCCCGGTTCTGCTCCCTTCGGGGTCGGGAGGAGGGTTCTCTCAGCGATGCCTTCCTCCTCAATTGGTCAGGGGCCCTAATGTATGCCTTCCCTCCAATCCCCCTGATTCACCGGGTGCTACTGAAGGTCGTTGCGGATGAGGCACACATCATTCTGATGGCCCCGGACTGACCCAGACTATACTGATTTCCCCTCCTACAGGACATGTCTGTGAGGACCCCACTCCACCTCCCACGGTGCGCAGACCTCCTGACACAGGACTCGGGCTGCCTTCAGCACCCAAACCCAGGCCTCCTGCACCTGACAGCCTGGATACTCTCTGGCTCAGCAAGCAAGAGAGGTGCTGCTCGGACAGGGTTAAGAAGGTCCTGGTTGGTAGTAGGAAACCCTCCACCAGGTCCACCTACATGGCAAAATGGAACCACTTTTCCACTTGGTTCCATGACAAAGACATAGACACTACCTCCTCACCAATTCAGGCAACTTTAGACTACCTTCTTGATTTAAGAGAGAAAGGCCTATCCCTCTCCTCATTAAAAGTCCACTTGGCAGCAATTTCATCCTTTCACCAAAGAGTAGATGGGGCTCCACTCTTCTTATACCCCATCTGTCATAGATTCCTGAAAGGGATGGAAAAACTTTTTCCCCACACCCATAAACCCACTCCTCAGTGGGATTTGAACGTTGTGCTGCGGGCTCTGACAGAACCGCTGTATGAACCCTTGGACTCAGCCACCCTGCTCATACTGTCCTGGAAGGCGGCTTTCCTGGTAGCAATTACCTCAGCCAGAAGGGTCTCAGAGTTACGAGCCCTGTCCTCTGAACTTCCATATACAGTATTCTTCCCAGACAAGGTGGTCCTTCCTCACCACCCCTTGTTCTTACCCAAGGTTGCCACCCCTTCCACATGAATCAAGAAATCTGCCTGCCAGTCTTCTATCCAGACCCTCAGGTGACAGAAAACCAGAGACGGTGGCACACCCTGGATGTGAGGAGAGCGCTCCTTATCTATATCGAGCGCACACAATCTTTCTGCAAGACCTCCCAATTAGTTGTGGCGGTTGCTGAACGCATGAGAAGCTCTCCAGTATCTTCTCAGTGCATCTCCAAATGGATTGTGAACTGCATTAAAAACTGCTACGGAAGGTCAAGTACATCTCTCCCAGACACTGTGAGAGCCCACTCTACCAGAGCTCAGGCGTCTTCCACGGCCTTCCTTGCTAAGGTCCCGATCCAAGGGATCTACAGGGCCGCTACATGGTCATTGATACATACCTTCACGAAGCACTACACCATTGCCCAACAGGCTAGAGATGATGCCAACGTGGGCAGAACTGTACTCAGTGTGGGTAGACTGTAACTCCTCCCACCATCCTTGGGTACGGCTAGCAGTCACCTGTAACTAAATGATGTGAACAGTGTTTGAAGGAGAACGGTTGGTTACTTATCAGTAACCGTCCTTCTTTGAGATGGGCTGCTCACGTACATTCAGGTCCCTCCCACTGTCCCTGCTAACAGAGTTGGTAAAGGTATATGGGAGTGGGAGGGTCAGGGTCACGGTCACCTGTATAGCCGCAGTTGTGGTATGGAGGGGGCATTGGCCGTGCGCCCTGACCTGACAGGCTAACATTAAAGACTTTCCGAGCTACCATGTGCTGCAGTAACTGAAGGTATGTAAGCAGTCCATCTCAAAGAAGGACTGTTACTGGTAACTAACCAACTGTTACCTTGACCTTCTGCAGTCTGTATCTCCATTGTCAGAACAGAACATTCAAAAACAATGGAGCTGTAATTTGACCTGCTAACACCTTCCCTGCAAGTGGCATAGCACCTGAGGTGAAATCTATAATTCTAATTTAGGTCCTGTGGCCAAAGAGTAGCTCAACAGGTTTTTCCTCTCCCTTCACCATGATAACATAACTCATCCCCTGCTGCAAGATTTCAACTAATTCCTGTCTCTGCATGAAGCACTGACCCTGTCTGTCCTTTCCGCAGCAGGGAAACAACAAAGAAAGCTTTTTCTGCGTTTTCCTTTAGAGAAGAGGGAAGGGGAAGTGAGTGGAGGATGACTGCCTCCCCACAAATTCCTTCGCCTACTGCCAACATGCATTTCAGGGAGTAATATGAGCAGTGGGGATGCAAAACCCTGAGCAAGCAATTTGATGTGATCACTCACGTTTGCCTTTGGTAATTCAACAGTCTAAGATCGAATTACGACCCACCTCCAGTGTAGACAAGACCGTGAGATTCATTATACACTCCCCCATATACCTCTCACCTGCTCATACATGTGATGCCAATCAAAAGTAGTGGAACAATGAGCCAAACAAGGGACACATGTTTTATTTACAGTAGTTCCCCAACCAGAACCCAAGAACCAGCTAAAATGTCTTCCAGTGACCACAGTTGAGTGTCACTGAGGAACCAAGATTATATTGCAAGCATTGATGAGTGTGCTGAAAAGGACATAGTGGTGGTGTTGAATAGGAAGATGAAACAGTGCTCCCCAATCCTGGCATCAGACCCTGCCTTTCCCTTGTGTTTGCCACTCTCACAGCAGCCGGAAAGGCAGCTTCCAGTACTTTAATGAAGCTCTTACCAGCTTCAATCTTCTCTTTTCCCAGGAATGCATTTATTGTTCAAGCATAAACACAGCTCATCATCAATCATACGTCAGCCATGTCCCTGATTCTTCTTAAAACCTCTGCCCCAGGGGTTTTCTGTTACTACCTCCACAGCTTGTATCCTCAACCAAGCCCTTCAAACTTTAGGGCCTTTCCCTGATCCAGAGTCTCCTGAAAGTCCTCTGTAAACAGAGGTGCTTGTATCTCATCCCCTAAGTAGGAGCTAGCTAAACATAGGCAGGACTTTGTCCAGTTGGCTTAAAGAAGCCAACTACCCTGTGATGGGTTGCTTATGCTGGTCTCATGTGCCAAATATATCAGAATATTCTTCTGACAGCACCATGCAATCAACAGTTTAACATGTCCTTTATTAAAAATGGAACACAGGGAATGGCAGAAGCATTAAACAAGGCAATTGAGAAACTGAACTATGCCAGAAAGAAATATATGAATCTATAAATCTCAGCTACCAAAACTAGTGAGATGTAGTAGTGTTGGAGCTGTACATAATGAAGAATAATGATCCTTATACTTTTACTATCAGATTGAGGCACCATAGTTTACATGATGCCTAAGATCCAATTCAAAGGTCCTATAACAAGGTAACAAATATCAGAAACTGCTAGTCTTAATGGAGATACACTTTGAATTTTATAAATTTAAGCCAATTTATAAATTTGTGATAGGAAAGAGGTACACGGATGCCTAACTAGTTAGAAAAAAAAAATTAAGCAGTAATCAAGGTGCCTAAGTGACATATTCTCTTAGGTCTGATCAATGCTGTTGGTGGCAGTTGACAGGAGATACACAAAGCTACGTACTGCAGATTGCATATCTCCCACCAATTTACTTACATTGCTATACTGTAGAATCTCTGCTGTGCTGCACCAATGGGAGACACCCTCTGGTTGATGCAGCCTTACTCCTTTCTAGGGGGTGGATTGATGGTATCTATCAAAGGGCACTTTTGGGATTGATTGAGCAGGTCTCCACAGCCCACTCAGTTGATCTCACTGCAGGGCTGGAGCAATGTGGTAAGCGAGGTAAGCGGTGCAGGGGGGCGCCGACATTTGAGGGGCGCCAAAATGGGGACCGCACCATTGCGCTGCGCTATGACATCACTCATATGCGCCAGCGTTTGCTGTGCTGCAGGGGGGCACCAGAAATGCTAGCACCATTCCTGTCTCACTGCATTGATCTGTGAAGCCCTGGCAAACTAAACATACACATACGGTTTCAGAAATACTTGGGTAAGGTGTTTAAAGCAGTGTCTATGAAATGTTCTTGATAAAGTGTAGAAGTACTCAAACTTCAAGTTTCCTCACGTTATATCATGAACTAAAAAAAAAAGAGAGAGAGAGAACATTTCTGCAAAGTTATATGGACTTTTTTTAATGGAAATGGGAGAAAATTGGGAGTATGCCTTAAAATTATGAAAAATTATGGTTTTACATGAATTTGATGAAAAATAGTCATCTTTCATTAGCATAAAAGTAAGGATGTACAAAACTATGAAAAATAAAAAGTCAAAAAAATATCTGAATGACATTTTGGAAACAAACTCAGTTGTAAGCAGAGTCATTCAGAACAGACTTATCAGGCAAATCAACAACTGAGAGATAAGATACTAACATACAGCTCCTCAGATGTATGAACCTGGCATAGCTCCATCGACTTCAGTGGAGCTGTGTCAGTATCAATGGAACTATACTGATTTAAACTGACAGAGGATCTGACCCAACATCTTATAGCTGTGGGGAGATTAAAGAGCGTTTTTTACATGATTTGATTGTCACTGAATGCCTGGGCCATAGATTGACATGAAGTTAACAGAGAAATGTCTGAGAGAACATTAATGGAAACTTATCAGAAACTGAAAAGTGGATGGTCAGGCCCAGTATTTGAAGCAGTAGTGGTCAGGCCCAGGGACCAGAGCCAGGAGCAGGAACAAAGTGGGCAGGAACTGGAGCAGGAGCAGTCTTTTAGAATTGACAAGAGACATGCTCCCAGAAAGGTAGTGATGTTGAACAGACCCCTGCGGCTGCTGTCACTGGAAGCCTCTATTCCCAGCCTTGCAGTCACCTTTCCTGGTTAAACCTTAACCAGTGGATTAACTGAGCCTTAGTTGATTACCTGAGGGCTTAAAATCAATCGGACTCAAAGAGCACTCACTGGTAAGGATACAGTTTGGTCATGGAGGTCACATATTCTGTGATTTTAGCAAATCTCTATGACTTCTTTGGCTTTAGCCCTACCTCCCACGGCAGGGTTCAGGCTTTGGCTTTAGCCCCACCATGGCCATACCTGGTTTTGGCACATTTTTATCATGACTGCTTCATGAATTTTGCCTAATTTTACTGTGACAACACTGTATCTATACTCATCAGGCTCAGAAATGACTCATTATAGACCACTGTTTTTAAATATATTTATTCCTTATCCATAATATTAATACCCAGTGACATACTAATCTAAATCAGGTGCCAAAAAATTGTGATTGTACAACATGATGGTGTAGCACCATCTGAAGAACTATTATTTTTACTTATTGTTCTAGTTACTTTTATAGGGCAGTAAATATTTTTAAGCTCTGTCAGACCATGCTGCCCTGCCCTGCCCTGCCCTGCCCTCCTCTCCTCACCACCGCCATGGACCTTATGCACCAACCAGTTTTAAACTTTTCAGCCTTTCTTAGGAAAGCAGATAAATTCCCAAACAAAAGTCTTTGTTAAAAAAGCATGAACTGTTATAAGTGTTTTATCTGAGTCCATCTAACAGCCCTCAAAATGATATTCTTTACAAAAATCCAACAGTTTTTAAGAAGCCTGGAACTAAACATTTCAGAACTCAGTCTAATTCCTCACACTTCTATAATCCCACATCACCCAGTTTCACTCCTTCTGGCCTTCAGTGTCTACCAATTTTAACTTTGTTCCCTAATATTTGCAAAAAATTATGGAAAAGACAAAAATAAATTAGCAAGAGATTATAAAAATCCTATTATCATCCAAGGGAGCAACTTCCCCAATTTGCTACACATATAGTACAATACCACTTGAAAAAAAGAAAACTACATAATACTAGTTGCTACTCAGCATATGCCCCAATTTTACAAACAGTTAAGCACATGCTTAACTGTAAGTATATGAGCAATCCCAATGAAGTCAATGGAACTGTGGTTAAAACTATACTGATGAAGCAGGGTGTACAGGTTGTCTTTTACATCCTTGGAAGTCTCAGAGGGAGGCCAAACCGCAGCACTGTCATATCTGTGTGGGCAAACTTGCCATAGGAGATTAGCTCTTTAGCATCAGTAGCCTAAACCATCAAGCAAGATGGGGCAAACAAGTACTCTGTAGCCCTGGCCATTTGTTGGGGCACAACAGGCAAAGCAAGTAGTCTATAGCCCCATTCTGGGGTGACCAAACAGTCTATAGGCCTCCGAGGCTTTGCAGGTCAGGATGAGGCAACCTCCTTAGCAGTGGTGTAGAAAGGGGGGAGGAGGACGTGGGCCCATCCGATTCCATTGCATCTCAGCCCATGGCCTATTAATGGCAGAGTAGTCTGTCACTGGGTCTACCCGAAAAGCACTAAAAAAAGTGAGTGCGAGCCAGATGGACCTAAGACAGCTACCTGTAGGCTACTTCCTTCACCCTGTGCCAGGGCACCTGCAGCCAAAGGTCATCATCCACTTCCCCAGGGTATGCTGCTGGCAGTAGCCCTACCAAGCTCTGCATGTGGTCTGGGTCCCTTGCTGACTCAGGCAGATTAGGTGAGTCCTCATAGCA
This sequence comes from Podocnemis expansa, assembly GCA_007922195.1. Lineage (NCBI taxonomy): Eukaryota > Metazoa > Chordata > Testudines > Podocnemididae > Podocnemis > Podocnemis expansa. The sequence goes on along the minus strand of ML681994.1, from coordinate 52,888,393 downwards.
AGCAGGTTCCACTCCAGATCCTCTCTGTAGCAGCGGACAGGAGATGTCCTTCCCCTTCAGCACTGCCACTCATCTGAGCCGTAAGTATACTTCCCGTTCTTGACTGGGCTCTGGCTTTCTGCTTCCTGTGTAGCTTCCCTGTCTTTGCCTGCCGGGGGCTGAAGGACAGTCCCTCCTTGTCTGTCTCTTAGGGAAGCCATGCCCCTTCAATGCACAGGGTCTATCAAGGACATAACGGGGGTGTGGGCAGTCATGCCTAATGGCCAGAATTATGGGCATAGCCAGGCCTGGAGATTAAAGCAGAGCCACGCTGTAGTTAAGGATCAGGGCCACAAGACACCTGATGGTATATTTGAGAGCACAGCTGATGGTCAGAAACAAGGGGTCAGAAGTCTTACGCCCAAGTCAGTGGGTGTGCCAGAGACTTGGTCAGGAATTGGAACTAGGCCTCAGAGCCAGGGATGTCAAGGATGGAGAAGGGTAGGGGCTGACATGGACACAAGAACAAGTGGGGTAAGGGCATAGGCAACTGTGAGTGGAGAATATATTGAGCAGGCAGCAAGTGCCAGCTGTTGCTGGATCAAATAGTAGTCAGCGCTGCCCCTTCACAAATCAGGAAACATAGTCAATGAGGCAGCCCCTGTTAGGATCAGTTGTGTCCAGGGTGTTACTAAAAAATTGCCCCTTCTGCAGTTGGCTCCATGACAGGACCATAAATGCTGTATCTTCCTTCACTTGTTGGAGTATGTCAAATTCTAAGGGCTTCTGTATCTCAAAAATTCTTTAGGAGCTCTCTTGTTTATGGTTTTCTGTCTCCTGCTCACATAGTATGCTGTCACTGTCCTTCATCTTTTGCAGATCCACCCTTCATCTTCATTAACAAGTCAGAAACGCAGCTTTTGTTGCACACAGAGTTTTCAAGCAAAGAAATGAATCTCTACTGACAGGTAACAACTTTAAAAAGCTGCAGCCATCCCAAAAAAAGTCAAAGAATCTACCCTCAAATCCACCTAAATTATATATGATTTTACAAACCCTGTTTGTTTGCACATTATGAAACTATTTAAAGTAATACCCTTGTTTGGTATGAATGCCAATTTTAAAACCCTGCACCTGGGGTGAACAAAATCTTTTATCATTTACAGTATATTGTGAATCCAAAGTATATCCACACAGCTTACTGAAGGGAACATATTCTGGATTTGCCCTGGTCTATCTGAGTGCTGAATTTGGCACTGTAGTTTTGTTGCCAAAACAAGCTATTATTTGAGATTTTCTCTAACATTTCCACATAGTGAACCTTTTATAACAAGAACAAATAGACTGACTGGCTGTTTGAATAATCCAGGTGGTTGGTAAACAGAAGATAGGTACAGAAGTTCAGTTACCTAAGTAAACTAAATGATCATCTTATAAGTTAATGGAAAGAAGGGAATGGAGCGATCTGTGGTAGGAGAATGCCTAACAAATTGAAAAGTTCTACAAGATTGTAGTCAGACCTGTACTTTCATATGACTCTGAATGTTGGGCCTAGGAAGCAATATGAGCAGATCTTGAATACAAGGGAAATGAAGATGTTAAGATGGATAACTGGAGTTAAAAGGATGATCCAGGTTGAGAATTAATGAATTAGGGGAAAAACAAAGATAGTACCATTCATAAAAATGTTGAGAGAGTCCAGGCTGAGATGGTTCGTCGTGTGAAAAGAAAATTGGAAGGATATATAGGAAACAGGAAATTAAACTTGTAAGGGGGGGAGCGGTATGAGAAAAGTTGGAAGACTCAAAACTAGATGGATGGATGTCATGCAAAAAGGACTGATTAGCTGTGAAGTTTCCAAAGAACTGCTTCAAGAGACACTATAAAGGAGAAGGACTCAAAGAGATGACCCATATAAAGGGATCAAAGGCTAGAAGAGTAGTAGTTAATAAACAAAAGGGGGGAAAATTCCCTTCTGGATATCAGGGGCCAGTGCCTCATTTGGTATGAATGGGTGTGGCTTGACTGGAGTCCAGAATGGAACAAAGAAGCTATTTAACAGGGTATAGCAACATGTACTCTGATATTTGATGCACTAACACATTTGTGAAGTCATTAGTAATCATATACTGCAGCACATGAACCATTTTCCCCAATGAAACATCTAACAAAACTTTCCCCATGGTAGTTTGAACATCTTGAGAAAACATTTAAAATTCTATTTCGGTTAAAACGCTCTATAAATATTTTTAGTTTCTTCCTACATGGTCATTGGCTCTTGAGTACAATTATTTTCCAGTGTAAGTTACAGCAATATCCATCACAGACTACAAAAATAAATGAAAGCAGCAGATTTATAATCATAGAAAGCTTATACCACCTATTGTTTTAAAACCCACGAATGGCTGCCATATGACCAAAAACATGTCAAATGTCCCTCTTGGAAAATACAAAATACATTCCACCTGATCACAAAGTTCTACATACCAGCATGAAATCCATGACTATTGTTTCCTTTCCATAACATTATTGTGGTTATTATAGCAAGAGCAATCATTATTAAAATCAACTTCCATCCAAAAATGGGTCTTTCAAGAACCACTGAAGAAGAGCCAATTCTGACTCTGAGAAACTGCCTGTGAAATCTTTTGTCCACAGTGTTGTAACTCTTCAGCATATCTGAGAAGCATATGCATTATATGTTATGGGTAACGGGTTTTTTGATGTGTTGTATTCAGAATATACATTTAACAACTTATGTTAAAACAATTTAATAAATATAAACCTCTGTGTAGCTAGTCATGGGTCTTGGTTCTCTTACTGGTTGAGAGATTGCAAGGAGTAGAGAAAAGGATGGTGCTGGCTAACTTCCCATAGGCACCAACAGGAGCTCCATGTGTAGAATGAGAGGAGAATACTGTCATGAGGTGACACAGTTGATGATGCACCATGATAATTTGTGCAATCCTACTAAACAAAACAGGAAAAAAAAAATAACTGACCCCTCTGTACAGTGGTCATACTTAAAAAGATCTAAATCCCAGAGACAATTTCATGTTTTTAACAAGTGAATTATCCCTGGAATAGGGGCTCTCTCTCAAAACAGAAGAAACAATTAAAATGTGACCACTATAGCAGAGCTCTCATTTCCTACATGATGTGTACTGTAGTATTGTAATAGTAGTCAGGGTGAAACCATTTGCGATCTCTGGTTTCAACTGACAAACATTCAGATCCATGTACAAGAGCAAGGCATTCGAAGGTCCCAAACACCTTCCAACAGATTGGGTCTTGAACACTCCATTGTGAGAAATTCACATTGTCGCCCTAATTTCTGCCAGAATTGTAATTAGATATGACATTAATAGCTCCCTCTTCTGAAGAACTGTGTAATGTTGTTGTGTAGTCTAATCCATCAATCTGTTTTCTGTCTGTATCAAAAGTATATATCAACATAGCATCTAAACAGCCCCTTATTTCAGTGGTGAGGAAAGTGAGTGCAGTTTATTTCCTACTTCATTAGGAAAGTGTAAATTGTGCTCCACTGAAGTATGTTCCATTTTTATATTCATTTTCTGTGACTATGCCAGTAAGCAAATCACCTAGCAGGTATATTTACAGATGCAATGAAATTTAAGCAAATGCTACAGAATATTGACAATTTCCAAATGGATAGCCATGTTAGTCTAGTCCAGCAAAAAATAACAAGGAGTCGTGTGGCACTTTAAGACTAACAGATTTATTTTTCGCATGAGCTTTCATGAGAGAAAATCCCACTTCGTGATGAAGTGGGATTTTCTCCCATGAAAGCTCATGCGAAAAATAAATCTGTTAGTCTTAAAGTGACAGAATATTGACAGAAAATGAATGTTGAACTTGTAAACAGAGGCATTGACATGGCCAACCTCATCCAGTCAGGAAACAGAAATAAATAATGTAATGCACATGAACAATCAAAATTCATCACCACAGCTCAAATTTCAGATATTCTTTACACATATCAATTTTGCTAGCAAAAATCATTATACCAAGAATTATTTAAAGAAAGTATTTGACAACCATTGTCAAATAAAACTATAAACTACTTACAGACCGTTCACATATAGGACAATGAGTTATGTTCATTCAATATCTCATTTATTCACCTGTACAATAGGGAAGATTTTCCAGGTCTTATTTTAGTTTTTGGAATGAAGAAATTAATGAAAATAGGCTGGGTGTTGATGATTGTAATAGTTCAGAATTTAGTCCATGTTTCCATTCATGATTTCAAAGAAACAGGGACATTTAGAAGCACCTGTCTTACTATAAAGAAGTAGGATAGATGGAAGATCTCACCCAAGAAAACATTGCAACAATAATATCAATATTTATAAATCAGCCTGGATATCTCTTATCAGACAAACCATTCAGGTACCAACCACCAGAAAACCACAGAATGAACAAGCCTGTGGATAACAGAAACTATCAGTCACACTTATTAAAGAGAAACCATGTTAAATTATTGTATTTATTATCAACAATCAATGATTTAGACACAGCCCTTTAAATGCATCCAATGGAAATCACTTCTATGATTCCCTTTATTATACATCATTAACACAGAGGATTTAAGTTTGATATTTATTTCTTGGAAAGGAAGTATGGAAATATATTGAGAAAGGGAGCAGGGAGAGAAAGAGAATTTATTTAGTAACTAAGTAGATCCCGGTCAGCAGAACTGTTGGGTGAAATCCTGACTCCACTTAAATCAATGGAGCCAAGACTTAGCCTCCTGTGTTCTATTCCTGGCTTTGCTGCTGATTTCCTAGAAAAGCTTAGGCTAATAAATCAATTCCCTCTTTTTACTTCCATTTCCACATCTGACAAAAGGATCTAACAATATTTCCCTACCTCACTGATTGGTGTGAGTGGAGAAACTGAAGTGAAATATGCTTTATGGGTTATGTTACCATCTCCACATGACCTCCACATATTTATGCTTAGGACCATAAACATCCCTTTCTTCCTACATTTCCCAGAATCATCTCTTCCCTCCTATTCCACCCTGCTCACCCCTGCTCCTTTCCTTGAATACATTTGGACAAGTCAAGAGACCTTCACACACACAGGGAAACTGGGATACTTCTGTGAAGGAGACTGAGTCTCCATTCTGAACAAGAGGAAAGGATCTGCACCTGGATCAGGGGACATGATTTCACCCTTCCTATACAATTTCCAAGAGCAAATGGAAGGAAGATTCAATTCTGCAGATCATTGAGTGCTTTCTACTCCCAAATCAAAAGGAAGAAGGGATACTTGTATCAAACCTATAGTCATCTCTCAGCTCAGTGAAGAACAAGAAGTCGGTAAGTTAAAAACACCAAGCAAAAACAGATCCCTTCAGTATAGCAGGTTGGAATTCAAGATACTGGTATTGATGGGGAAACCTCCTAGGCCATTCAGCAAGGAGTCCTGTGGCACTTTTAAAGACTAACAAACTTATTTATTGCATGAGCTTTCGTGGGTAAAAATCCTATTTCATCAGAGGCATGAAATGGAAACTACACTATGGAATGGGATATATAAATGCAGAGAAGTGTAAGTCACAAGGTCAGTTCACATTTTTTCAGCTAACCAAGCAAGTTGTTTTGATTCACATGGTGTGGAACAACAGATAAGACGGTGGGAAGGTTAAAAGAGGTAATGAGAGTGCTGAGTCAAATCTCTTATGAGACCTATTTTAATGGTGTCAAATTGCATATGAATTCTAATGAAGTTCAACAAGAACAAGTGCAAAGTCCTGCACTTGAGACGGAAAACCTTCATGCACTGCTACAGGCTGGGGAGTGATCAGCTAAGTAGCAGCACTGTAGAAAAGGACCTGGGGATCATGGTGGATGGGAAGCTGCATATGCGTCAGCAGCGTGCTCTTGCTGCCAAAAAGGCCAATGGCATACTGGGCTGCATCAGAAGAAGTGTTGCCAGCAGATCGAGGGATGTGATTGTTCCCCTCTATTTGTCACTGGTGAGGCCGCATCTGGAATACTGTGTCCAGTTTTGGGCTCCCCACTACAAAAATGATGAGAACAAATTAGAAAGACTCCATAGGAGGGTGACAAAAATGATCAAGGGGCGAGAGCACAAGACTTACAAAGATAGACTGAAAGAACTAGGCTTATTTAGCCTCAAGAAGAGAAGACTGAGGGGAGATTTGATAGCAACCGTCAACTACTTGAAGGGATGCTCCTAGGAGCACGGAGCTCGGCTGTTCTCAGTAGTAACAGAGGACAGAACAAGGAGCTATGGTTACAAGGTGCAGCTGGGGAGCTCAAGGTTGGATATTAGGAAAAACTTTCTTACAAGGAGGGTGGTGAAGCATTCAAATAGGCTACGTAGGGAAGTGATGGAATCTCCATCTTTGGAGATATTTAAGGCTCAGTTAGGCAAAACCCCAGCTGGGATGATTTAGTGGGAGTGGTCCTGCTTTTTTGGGCAGGGGCTTGGACAAGATGACTTCATGAGGTCCCTTCTAACCCTATGATTCTATGAAATTAGGTCCAAATAGGGATTTGACCTGGCTTTCTCATTACAACATTGATTTTCCCCTCTTGTAACCTTCACACCTTCTTATCTGTTGTTTCATACCGTTTGAAACAAAACAACTTGCTTGGTTTGCTGAAAAAAATATGAACTGACCCTGTGACTTGCACTTCTCTGCATTTATATATCCCCTTCCATAGGGTAGTTTCCATTTCATGCCTCTGATGAAGTGGAATTTTCTCCCACTAAAGCTCATGTAATAAGCACGTTTGTTAGTCTTTAAAAGTGCCACAGGACTCCTTGTTTGTTTTGCGGAACTTAACTAACACCCTTACCCTTCTGGACCTAAGCCATTTAGTTTATAATTATTAAAAATAATCAAACTGCCTTGGATAAAATCAAAAGGGATCCACAGTTTACATGAGTTCTTCAGCAGACTACACTGAATGCTTCCCCGGTTCCATAAACCTCTGTCACTTCCAGGTAGAAATGGATCCAAGGTGGATTTCTGAATCTGAAGTTTTGTAAGGGAAGGTTTTGAATCTGAATCTTCAACTGGATTAGGAATTCTCTCTATGAACTGTTAGAACCAAAACCTCAAATTTAAATAGCCCGAACCTTTGGAAGTGTTTGAAATTCTGTCTACCCTAGCTCTGTATCAGCTGAGCTTTCCTCTGTGCCAGAAAATCCTTGGCTGCACATTTAGGATAGGTTTAGTGGCATGAAAGGACTGAAGAAGAGCCAAGAATCTGGTTTTTAATTTTGTGGTTTCAATCCTATTTCAGGAGCTAAACTGCTAACCCTACATATTAATTTAAAAATAAAGTCTGCTGCCTCATTCAACTCCATTTTTAAAAAGTGGGTCCAGATTCCCAGTCCTCCTTCTAGCTGTAAACCCTGTGTTTCTAGCTACCTGAGAATTCCCCTGACATCTCTGGGGCATACAATGGACATAGCTGAGTTTATAATCTCCCCACTCTTAAACCCTAGTGCAAGGGTGATGTTGTGGTAAGACCGAAGAACTGCCATGATCTCCAGCTGCCAGTGGAATTTGGGACAGCCAGCTGTGGGTTGAATCGGATCCAAACATCTCTAGGGATCACAGAAATGCAAAGATGAGGTAAAGCCAACTGTTTCTCACACTGAGATGATCACTGGCAAAGCAGAGGATGTGGCCTCACATCTTTACTGTTTTGGTTTTTTCTTTTTTTTTAGGGCTTGACCTTTTTATGGTTGCTTGATTTTTCTCTCTCTTTATTTCTACAGTCAGCTTTTATGGCATTCTTGTTAAATTCTTTTTTTGCCAAGTGATTTGCTTTTCTGTTACAGACTTATTAATGATCCCTTGCCTATTTTTTAATGTTCCTGACAAGGCCTTCTGACTTTACCATAAACGATAACCTTTTTGCTTTTCTTTTTCCCCCAAAATACTTTTCCATTCTAAGAACAATGCATTTTCCAAGAATCGCTTTAACTAGTGTAACAAATTATTCTTTGACAGACTCTCACCCATACTCAGCATCATGGTTGTGGTAATCAAATATTTCTTTTCACTTCTGAAGGATAAATCACTAGAATGTATTAAGCAGACATGGCTTTTAGTTGTGACTTACCAGCCCAGCAAAGGCAAGGTTTTATGGTCTTTCCTTTTACCATCCATTTTCTCACACGCTGAAAAATTATATTGATTTTTTTTCATGTATGTTTTCTGCTACTTCACAGAGCTCAGTTCTTGGCTCTATATCTTATTCACTGTCTGTTTAATTCCATTGGGCAACATGAGAGTTCAACATGACCTTGAATATAATTGCTCTTCAAAAAACACATTGATTATTGTTCCATTGTGGATTTACTGTCAAACTCCATTGTCAGATATCCCAAAGATTAAGATTAAATAGTGGATGTGGTCTCAACAATTAGCCTCTTGCTACTTTAAAGATGAGTTAATTGTTAATGCAGAAATTTACTTTAATAAGAATACCATGAAAGATCCTTAAATGAGTTGCTTTGCTGATGCTGAAATCTCTAGTATAACATAGTGGCTCTGCCATGGACATTGCAGCATGGGCAATGTAATCCAAGCAGCCTGTCCAGTCTGAGGAGCATCTATATTCATGGACTGAATTAATAATGGCCAAAAGGGGCATGTGCCTCGAACTCTGGGTTTAATCAGTTCTCATGTGGAATATTATGTACGGGACCTTTTGTGTTGTTGTAATCATTTTGGTGCCAGGACATGAGAGAAACATGGAGGATGACATAATATAAAAGTATTATCTCACCACCTTGGTTTTCTCATAGTCTTACCCTTCTATTACTATTGACCTTACTTAGTGCCTTCAGCCATATACTAAACTGCTTAGTTCTCATATACTACAGTGGTCACACTTAACATCTTGCTAGTTTTGCCTTAGATGAATAGATAAGTCTACCTAGCAGTATCTGCAGCAGTCCCTGTATTTGCTATAAGGAGCACTCTAGATATGGAAGTAGCATTATTTTGGTCAAAGTGAACTGGCAAGCCTTTAATGATGATAACAATACTTTTTGTCTACAGATGGATAATCCACTGAATGCTATCTTGGGATTCATCCTAACTGAGAATCGTAGCAACATATAATCACAACAAATGAATTACATAAGTAAATATTCATCATAGCCTGAATGGAATTTTGGCCAGCTCCCATGAATCAATAACAGAAGATGTCCACTTCAGCCCTGAGTTCACTATTTACATTACTTTGGTCTCCAAGGGTGAAATCCTGGCCCACATTAAATCAACAGAAGTTTTACTGTTGACGTCAGTTGGGCAAGGATTTCATTCAAATAGCCTAAGGAGTGTATTCTTTTTTTGACGCAAGAATGGTTCCATGGGAATAGCAAAATATCTATGCTCTTGAAAGTTTGTTTTTGAAACTGTGGATGACAGTGCTATGATATAGCTGATAAGCATGATCAGGAGCAGTCTAATATGAAAGAAGTGAACAAGTAGATGGCCCTAACATCACTTATGCCCAGGACCCCAACTTGAACCAGCTGCAAAGTTACCATACAAAATCTGTCAGGTGTATATGATTTATCATTAGGTACTGACATGCAGCAACTAATCATTGCAAAGACTTGAGAGTGTGTCCATGAGACAGTCCTCCTACTGAGATTGATACCTCTATTATTTTGCACATGGCTTGTTGTTACTTTCTTATATATGAAAACTGTGTTTTATCTGTGTAGGACACAACATGTGGCAAGAACTATAAAGGAATTAATTATCTCTAATGGTATTCTGGGCTGGAGCACTGATTTCTCTGACCAAAATAAAACAGTCAGAGGTCTCCTGGACCAGTGCCAGCTCCTATTCCTGTTATGTCCTTATTCATTCCCTACTAATCAGGCCTGTGTTGAACTCAATGTTAGTTTACTGGTTGGGGAAGTCTTGGCTTGGGCATTTCGCCTCTTAGATCAGTCCAGCCCACTCCTAGGCGTGTTGGAGGAGTCTGCTTGTGTTTTTGATCTTTACTGACCTTCACTGCATCTGAATTACCAAAGTCGCACTTCACATGCTATGGAGGAGTGGCAACCTATTGCCAAATATGCAGCTAAAATCTGCTTCTTGCAGGGTTCTCCCCAGGAATTGAAATTGGGGGTGGGGGGTGTTGGAATTTATAAGGAGGGTGTGAGGGCCAATGAAGTAAGACTGTGGTGGTGAAAACAAGCTATATTGCACCATACTAAAAACTGAAAAGTGGGTCATGAATGACCATTTTCTTAGATTATCACACAAACTTGGCTACTGGTCTGGGACCAATACCACTCAGCAGATTCATAAATGATCAGATAAAAGGGATGAATACTGAAGTGGCAGGTTTTGCAGATGGTACAAAATTATTCAAGATTAAATTGGATTATTAAATCCAAACCAAACTGTGAAGGGCTTTACAAAGGGATCTTACAAAACTGGGTGACAGAACAACAAAATAGCACCTGAAATTACAAATACAAAGTAATGCATATTTGAAAATAGAAATCCAATGATACATACAAATAGTGGGGTCTAACTTAGCTGTTACCACTCAAGAAAGAGATCAACTCACAGAATCTAAGGTCAGAAAGGACAAATATGATGGTCTGGTCTCCTGCACTATGCAGGACACAAAACCTCACCTGCTCACTCCTGTAATAAATCTCGAACCTCTGACTGAGTTAAAGTCTTCAAGTCATGATTTCAAGACTTTGAAGTACAGAGAATCCACCAGAAAGTGAGCCATCCTGTGCTTGATGCTACAGAGGAAGGTGAAAAACCCCCATGGCCCTTGCCAGTCTGGTGAGGGAAAATTCTTTCCTGAATTCTGGCTCAAAATATGGTGATCAGTTAAACCCTGAGCACGTGAGCAAGTCTCACCAGATGTTGGAGTCTACTGTGGATAGTTCGTTGAAAAATTCGGTTCAGTGTGTGTGCACAAAAACAAACAGCATGTTAGGAAGGAACTATTAGGAAAGGAAATGGATTTAATAAGACAGAAAATATCATAATGCCACTGTATAAATCCAGAGTACTCCCACATCTTAAATACAGCATGCAGATCTGGTCACCCAATCTCAAAAATATATATATTTGAATTGGAAAAGGTACAGAGAAAGGCAGTTAAAATGATTAGGGGTATTGCACAGCTTCTATCTGAGAAGACCTTAATAAAACTGGAACTTTTCAGTTTGGAAAAAAATGACTAAGGGTGGATATACAGGTCTATAAAATCATTACTGGTATGAAGAAAGTGAATAAGGAAATGCCATTTAATATTTCATGTAAGACAAGAATTAGGCATCCCCCAATGAAATTAATAGGCAGTAGGTTTAAAACAAACAAAAGGAAGTATTTCTTCCCATAACACACAGTCAGCCTGTTTAACTCTTTGCCTGAGGATGTTGTAAAAGTCAAGACTATAACAGGTTTTAAAAAAGAATTAGATAAGTTTAAAAAGAATATGTCCATCAGTGGTATTAACTGGGATTGGCAGGGATGGATATACCACCATGCTCTGAAATGTTCCTAGTCTCCTTTTGCCAGAAGGTGGGACTAGATGTCAAGAGATGGATAGCTCCATAACTGCCTGTTCAGTTCATTCCCTTTGAAGCACCTGGGTTAGGCTGCTGGCAGAAGACAGGCACCTGACAAAGTGGGATTTTCTCCTATGAAATGTGTTGCGATAAATAAATTTGTTAGTCCTTAAGCGCCACAGGACTCCTTGCTTGTTTTGCTGAACTAGACTAACATTGCTATCCTTTTGGACTGGGCTAGATGGCCATTGGTCAGGTCCAGTATTGCCATTCTAATGCTCTTACATAAAAATTAATTAAAACATAAACTTTTTTTATTACAGAAAATATCCAAGATAATGACCTCTCAAAGGTAGTGATGATGTGAGATAATGACCTTGGCTTTAAAAATCTTGGCTTACTAGGAAATATGTCTATAAGTTTCTCAGTCACAAATCTAGCATTCTGGAGCAAAGACAATAAAACACAGTGAGATAATAAATTTGTTAGTCTGTAACAGTGCTACTAGACCCCTTGTTTGTTTAACAAACAAATGTTCCTTTAATGTGTTCCTCTCCCTTCTCCATAACTCACTCACCTTGTCCTCCTTGTCAGTACTGGAGGGACACCCACAGTTCAGAGGTACTTTCACAAGAGTTCACCTTCCAGGGAAAAGGGAGACAAAAGCAGTAGCAGCAACTTGATAGTTCCTCCAACTGTTGGCTGAGTTGTTCTTCACTACTTCACTCAGTCACCTTTGTTGTGGATATAGTTTCTTTCTCCACACTTTATGTGATTTGACTTCTGTGATTTTAGGTCTCAGTGGGGGAACTTAAGCTGATGCAGGCTGAAAGTCTCTAGTCTCCACAAAGTACGGTTACTTTCCCCACACTCCATGTCTCAGCACTAGCACTAGACCTACCTGATTATCTGTGATTTCAGGTATAATTGTCATAAGGGTTGAAGTATAATTTGGGGGACCCTGGAATGATCCCGCATGGGTGCCCCCCCCAAGACCTCAGCTCCTGCCCCCCCACATCCCAGGACCCCACCCCCTGCCCCCAATACCCTTCCTAGTGCAAACTGGGCCTCCCCCACACTTGCTGGTGGTGGCGTGGCTGGAGAGGTGGGGGCAGTAGGCCCTGGGTTGGGGCAGGGCATGGAAAGGGAAAGGCTTTGGGTGGGACTTTAGCCTCCCAGCAATGCTCCTGGCCCCTTCCCCTCCCCTGCTTGCCAGAGCGCGGTGGAACGCTGCTCCAGGGTCTGCTATTTTTAGGGGCCCAATGCTTGGGCCCCTAAAATAGAACATGGAACCGGAACACTGAATTCCAGGGTCCACTGTTTTTAAATGGTGGGCCCCAGAACACAGCGTTTCAGCTCCATTTTCTATTTTTAGGGGCTCTGGAACACTGAGCCCCTAAAATAATGGGCCCCAAAAGGCATTTTGCCACATTCCAGCTTAGTTTAACACCTGAATGGTCACTTAAAATAACAAAAGACTCTGTACAGAGCCTGACTAAGAACAACAATGACTATTTGACCATCACAATACTTGTTAAAAGATAGAGCTGATTGCTAATCAGATCCTTCTTGTAAGGGACAGCCCATAATATCAAGCAAACATGTCCCTTTCCCTGCAACTGAGAAGCAATCTGATATGGCATCTGAACCTCCTTAAATGTGCAAAAGTACCACCAGACTCCTGTTTGCTTTCCTTACTACTTCGTGAGTTCAGTTCAGTCCAGTCATTTCCAACCAATGACTAAATGGGTATAACACTATGTTACTAGCTAGCTGACAACTGGGGGGGGGGGGGATTCAGGGGGTGTCAGGGGGTGCTGTAAGGGGATGTTAGGGAAATACCTGGCCTCTTGTCTGCAGTCACTGAATGGAATTAGGCAGCACAGCATCACCTTATCCAGCCAGGATTCAGTCATAACACTAAAGAGGAGTTGGTGTGGGCTGAACTTCCATTCAGGCTGGACACCGTAAGTGATTTGTGCATTCAGATTGACAACTCCTTGACTGAGCAATACTCTAGGCATGACTCAGGTCCCTGAAACCTGCCTATATCCTGGACTGTGACTCCTCAACTATGCAATAGTTGATGGACCTGGAACCTAGGCAATCTGACCAGGTCCAACTCCGCTGTATCTACCAGCAGCAGAAAAGCACAGACACTGAGCATTAGCGTTGTGCTTTTGTTGTGGAGAGCCAGGACACTTGACAGCATTATGACTAACAAAGGCCGTGCTTGTCTTTTGGTCAGGAAGACACCAGGCCCCAGCCTTAATAAAGGAACCTGTGCAGGTATCCTACCTCCTTTCTAAATTCTTGGCTCTCACATGCCACTGTCAGGATGACAACAACTTCAAAACCACATTTGATGCCCCTCTGACTGCCACTAGAGACTCAGTTTTCTACTAGTCCTCAGATCCAGCTAGAAGTTCTAGTTTACTGGAGGGCCTTGGAGAATTTTACAACTGTGATTTTGCTAAGCCCCAAGAGATTCCTTTCCTGTGCAAAAACTCTCTTGATCTAGTGAAAACCATTGATTGTTGCTCCTATCCTTGGGGCCAGTAATCCACCTACCATTCTCTTAGCAGTTATTTCTGTCCAGGTACATCAGGAAGCCTATGAATTGGGGTTAATTTGGATGCCCCATTCTGCAGTCATCCTTGGTCTCTCCTGGCTTGGTGCACATGTCCCCTGAAACTGCTGGCGGAAAGGTACAATACATTTCTATCCCTTCAGTATTGCCAGCAACCCTGTCTCCCAGAAGCCAGCAAAAGGATTAGTAGTCTCTGAACCACATGACACAAGGAATCACAAACCTAAGAAAGAAAACTCACAGCAGTTAAATGTACCTGCTACAGTCCACTATGCCATTCTTAAGATACCACTCAAATATCATGACCTTGCTGATGTAGTTGACAAAGAGAATATGGACACCCCTCCCTTATAACAAAGATGCAACCATCATATTGACATCCACACCAAACCTAAGATTCCCGTTGACTATATATATGCTTTCTCTGAAACAGAGATCCAGGCTCTTCACCTATATGTTCAGGAGAACCTGAAGAAATGGTTCATCTCTTCTGTCACATCCTGGCAAAAGCTCCAATCTTCTTTGTTAAAAAGGATGGATCCTTGAGGCCTGGTATCAATTACTTGAGCATTGAAAAATGTGACTATTTCAAACAACTATCTACTTCTTCTCAATCATGAGCTCCTAAACCATCTGTGCTCTGAATTTTTATGGAATTAAATTTGCACAGGATCTATAACCCAGTGTGTGTGCAAGAGGCTGACAAATGGAAGCTCACCTTCCATGCTCAATTTGGCCACTTCAGGTATCTCGTCATGTCATTCAGCCTGTGCTATGCTCCAGCGACCTTTCAGCTTTTTAGTAAGGACATTTTCCAGGACATGCTGGATTATTTCATCATTATTTAGCTTGATGCTATCTTTTTTTTTTTTTTTGAGGATTAAGTATGTCATGATCAGCAAATATGAAGCATCTTGGAAAGCTTTTACTTGAACTAAATGTATGTCACGCCCGTGAAATGCCAGTTTAACCAGAACATAGTGGAGTAGACTATATCATTGCCCCAAAGGGATTGGCTATGGACCCAGCTAAGGTGGAAGCCATGACAGAGTGGGCTGAGCCAACAGACATCCTCAGAACACAGTGCTTTTCTGAATTCTGTTAGTGATTTATCAAGGAGTTCTCAAAGGGGGATTGCCCCAAATACCATTCTGCTACAGACAAGAGTCTTGCTTGCTTGGTCTCTAGAAGCAAAGACTACATTTAATCACATAAAGCAGAGATTCATATTGGCACCATATTGATCCACTCAGCCCCACTCAGATTAGTTACAATCGGGTAGATGTTTCAGTCTTTGTGCTGGGAGCAATCCTCTACCAGTAGGCTGACTCCGATGTTCATCTTCACTCTTTTGCCTTCCATTTATGCAAATTTATAACACTGAAGCAGAACTATGACATTTTAGAGAAGGAATTATTAAGCCATTGAAGTGACTTTTGAACAATAACAACATCTCCTGGAAAACAAACAAGGAGTCCTGTGGCACTTAAAGGCTAACAAATTTATTCATTGCATGAACTTTCATAGGAGAAAATCCCAGTAGGGACTTTGGATTATTCTCTCAATACAGCAGGTGATCTGACCTCATCTTCCTCAATAAGGTGTTCCCCAGTTTTTGAATCTTTACAGCTGTTCTGCTTTGATGTTACACTGTGACCTGTTCCCATGACTTACACTTCCCTGCATTTATTTTCTCCCATTCTGTAAGTTCCCCCATCCTCAAAGCATCTGACAAAGTGGGATTTTCTCCCACGAAAGCTCATGTAATAAGTGAATTTGTTAGTCTTTAATTGCCACAGGACCCCTTGTTTGTTTTACTGAACTAAATTAACACGGCTGCCCCTTTGGAATTTGGCAACATCTTCCTGGAAGGTACTAAATTTACAGTCCAACTTCTTATTAATCACAAGAACTTGGAATTCCTGAAGAGAACCCATCACTTGAGCCAGCAGCAGGCCTTTGGTTTCCTTTAGACAACTCAATTTTGAGGTCACCTACTATCCCAGAATAAGTAACAGAAAGGTGAATGCATTATCCCAAAAGGACAAATATGAGAGCCTGGAACTGAAACTTTGTGCATGATCCTGAAATCTTCAAATACTATTGCTGGGCCCACAGTCCATACCCAATGCCTCCATCCAGTCTCTACTACCCAGTGATTCATTCATGATTAAAATGCAGTGGAACTTAGATGAAACCAATGGTCAGTCCAACCCAGTCTTCACATTCCATGATGGAATCCTCTACTGCAAAAGGAGCATCTACATGCCTGAGGGTTCAACAAGGCTCCAAATCCTAAGACTATCTGCCACTTCTCACTTCTAGCAGGCCACTTTGGCCTGTTCAAGACCCAGGACCTGGTGGTTAGGCACTTCAGGTGGCCAGCACTGAGTACTTCCATAGCAACTCGAGCTCCTGCAATCTCTGTTACTAGACAAAGGCACTGTAGAATAGAATAGAATCAAATCATAGGTTGGAAGGGACCTTGTGAGATCATCAAGTTCAACCCCCGGGGAATTGTCCCAGGACCTTCTGCATATAAAGCAGAGGTGCTAGCCACTACACTATTTGCAGGGCTGTGAGCCATATG
This sequence comes from Podocnemis expansa, assembly GCA_007922195.1. Classification (NCBI taxonomy): domain Eukaryota; kingdom Metazoa; phylum Chordata; order Testudines; family Podocnemididae; genus Podocnemis; species Podocnemis expansa. The sequence goes on along the minus strand of ML681994.1, from coordinate 52,871,657 downwards.
ATGCCATTGGGTCTCATCTAGCCCATGTGTGCCCCATCTCAGTGCTGGACTAGAATTTTCATAGACTTTATCATAGAAGTTCCATCCTCCAAACAACTCCAAATGATTCCATTGGAATGCAACTTCTTATTACAATCGCACATTTTTTACTGTGTTGAGGTGTCCAATCACCCAAGAGACAAACCCACCTTTTTGAAGAAACCACCTTTTACCTCCATAGGTTACCAACAAGCATACTGTCCAGCTGGAGAGTCCCAGTTCATCTCCTGTTTCTTCCAGTAATTCCTGTGCTTTCTGGGCATTAATACCCATTCCTTAACCATTTACCACCCAAACAAGTAATACAACAGGTTAGGTCTTGGAACAGATTGCTGCTTACACCCTTCCCACAGAATTTGCCTACAATAATGTTATATAGTTCTCCATCCAACAGATGGCTTTTTTTAAAACCAATTATGGAGTCTATCTTTGCTTTCACCCAACATTCCCCACCAAGTGTCCTATGACCTCTTTTGCTGACCTCTATGCTCACATCCATCAGGTACACCAAAAGCATAAACTCTGGTTAAAAGAAGCTAAGGCAACATTCAAATAATACACTAATCAGTGCTGTTAGCCAGCTCCTAGCTTTTGAGTTAGGTATAAGGTTTGAGTGGCCACCTGGAACGTTAGATGTACTTGCCCATCTGTGAAGCTGGACGACCAGTACGTTGGGTCCTTTCAGATTACAGAATGGCTCCATCTAGTAACCTTCAAATTACAGCTACTGGAATCCTTTAAGATCCACCCCATATTCCAGATATTCCTGTTGAAGTCATACACCAAAAATCTTCTCCTGTGCTGTATCACTCCTACCACTAATTGTTCAGGGTCAGAAAGAACATGTGGTCAAACTAAACTGGCTAACAGAAGGCTCCAAAACTTAATTTACTGGGAGAAATATGGCCCTGATGACTGCTCATGGGAATCTGCAGAATATATCCATACCCTGGGCTTCTGCTTGCTTTTCATTGCACCTACACAAAGAAACCAAGCCTCAAGACGGAAAGGGTTCGTGTGGAGTACTGTCAGGAATCAGGTCTGAACTGCAGCAGACAGTCTGCTGGCAGTCTCACAAGAACAGCTGACCTGCAGTATGCTTCCTGGTTGACTGCACTACGTGACTAGATGGAAGGGGCAGCTAGTCGGCTTGAAGCTCAGCAGAAGATGTAGCTTTCTTACTGTCCAATATGCATCATGCCGTTCTAGTACCTGCATCAACATGGCTTCCAGTCCCTGCTCCTGTTTTGCAGCTGCTCTGGTTCCCCTTCAGTTCCTTCTTCTTGGGTACTTATCCTAGGCTCCATCTATGCCCTATGACTCTGGTACCATCCAGCTCTGGCACTGGGTTTCCAGAATCCATCTGGCACTGACCCTTGGTTTGTTCCAAACTCTCATTTTAACCAGCAGGCCAAACTGCTTTTGGCTCAATCTGTAGTGCAACTACTGATTTCAAGGTGCTTTATAGAAAATCCCACTGGAGTGCCTATCTATATCTTTTGGTTCCTAAATGATTTTACAAATCTAGCCCCTAATGCCAATTACATTCATGATACTGTGTTGAGTCTGAATGAATGTATCTTTTCCCATTCTTTCTGTTGTCAACCTGCTTTTGAAGAACCAGCTGCCTTTCTTAGACACTGTTGATGAAAATCCTCCCCCCCCCCCGGGGCGATGCAAGTTTTGCCTTTGATTTCAGGATATCACCCTTTATACCGATCCAGTAAATACCTGCACCTAAATCCAGCTGCTCCATTGGGCATTCAAAGCAGCACTGAGACCTTTCAGTGGCCATGTTATACACCAAAGTGCCAATTTAAACGTCGCTAAGAGGCTACATATTCCCTATTTAAGGGGGAAAAAATGGACTTTTTGAATGCCCAAAGTGGTAAAACCCCCACAATACCAATTGTGGGCTCATATCGACTTGTGATACTAGTCATAAAAGAGGTATTGCCCCACAAGCAATATTTCTTAGAATCATGTGATTCACAGCATCAACCAGACATTGCAATGTCATCTGCAGATTTTTATGAGGACTCCGCTGTGATTAGTGCAACACTGTGTGGACACATTGTCTGATTAACTAAAAATATCAACATTGCTCAAAGTAATCTCCAGTCAAATTCAGGTTATTAGAAGTGTAAACAAAGACATTTATTGCAAATAAAAATTCACTTTCACATCATTAATGTCATTTATTTTAAGAAGATCATTTTACACCTTGCAAAGAATCTGTATACATCAGGGCTGCTGCTTTTCTCAGAACAGCTGCTTGTAACATGCATGTGTTTATTTAAGCCAAATACCTATCTAACTATAAAAGTTTTGATTTGGCTGATGACATAGTTCTGACACTTCCATCATTTTCTCTGGATCTGACAGTACAGGCTCATTGAAAACCCCAAACCAACCATCTGTAAAACAAAGACATTTGTGGTATTACTTGGCAGTTCTGGAAATCCTTGCATATAACTGATACACAGTGAGAACATTTTGTTTGCAAATGTCTTGGATTTACATGCAGACAATCTGTTATGCAGTAGATTTTTTTCCAGTGACTCTTGCATGACTCCAGGGTATCGGGAATTTAATGAAATCAGTATGTGCCACAGGTAACAATGCAGAGAAGATGGAAAACTAAGTTTAAAACAAGGTATTGCACAAGTAATGGGGAACCCTTGTTCAGATGTGGGACTTTCAAATGCAGCTGTTCATTTTTATTTTGTAAGGTGTTCCACACCATTTGAATCAAAACAACTTATTTGATTTGCTGAAAAAGACTGAATGGACCTTGTGACTTACCCTTCTCTGTATTTATTTATTCACCTGACAAGCTACAGCTTCCATTTCATGCATCTGATGAAGTGGAATTACACCCCTGGAAGCTCATGTGATAAATTAATTTGTTACTCATTAAAAGTGCCACAAGTCTCCTTGTTTATTTCACCAAGATTTTAATTTCTTTGATATCTTTTATCTTTTCTGTTTTTACCTTTGTGTGTTTCACTAGCCTTGGTACTATATCCATACACACACATTGTATAAAAAAAAAATACACAGATACCCCTATCATTTTGGGTTCTAAAGATTACAAAAAATTACCTGTTTTAAAATTTACCAGTAGCCTGATCAGACCAGAATACTTGAGTCTACTGAAGAAATAGCTGACTGAAATACAATCTGAGTAGGGGTCCTTTTTGTTGCAGAATTACTGCCTGAAATTCTGCAGCAGGGGTTATGCAGGAGGGCAGATCAGATGATCCTAGCAATCCCTTCTGACCTTAATTTACTATTATATGGTGCATTGAAAGCAGGAAGGAGTCAAATAGTCATTTATGAAGCAAATGAACAATGGTGATTAACTTCTTCTAGAAATTTACAATGGACAATACATAGAATATTGAGCTCTAAAGTAAGATAAGGAGACAAATTGACCACTGACATACACTCCGCTGATGTAACACATGGGCATATACACTTGTGCCAGTGTTGACTTTGGTTTAAAATCCCAATTCAAGGAGATTATGGTCTAGTTTATACAAATAACTCAGCAAGTAAACATAGCGTGCCAATGGCAAAAAGAAAAGAGAAGGAAAAGCTTTGGAAGAGCACTCGTTGGAATTTTTGGTTTGTTTTTTGGTGGGATTGGGGCTGATTAAGCAAATACCCTTTGAATGGCACTCATTTACAATGTCATGACACATTCATATCTTGGTGGCAAATCCTCAGCTGGTATAAAATGTCATAGATTCAGTGATGTCTGTGGAGCTGACAATTTGCACCCACTGAGGATCTTTGCTTGTTTTGTTTTTTTAATCATTTCATGATCAAGAGAGATAGCAGGAATGAAGAATGCCGAAGTGGAGAATAGTGGCAGAATGCTGATCAAAAGAAGTGACATTTAAGGAGAGACTTGACGTAACTGTAATCACTAAACTGAAGTAAACACAAGTTTCATTTTTCAAGAACAAGTTCCTATATCATGTAGATTTTTACTACATTTAAAAGTTCTTTTTGCATTTTTTCAACTAATGAACTACCGTATTTTGCCTCATTTGTGCTTTGCACCTTTCATGTAAGTAGGACAGAGATCTGATCCACCATAAGTAGCATCTTGAAGTAAGGATCAGATCTCTGTCCTACTTACATGAAAGGCACAAACCACAAATCAGGCAAAACAGTTCAGTAGCCCAAGAAGGCAGAAAAATTATGTTTGGACTTTCACCTGGACCTTTCAGTTATCCCAGTGGGATCTGAACTTTATGTAACTTGGTTGGAGGGCTGAGGCATGGAAGAACCACTGAGGGGCAGAAGGTGATGCTGGAAAAAAAGAACTGCTTACAGCACTGCAACCTGACTGAAAAGCATGCTGTGTGGTGAGTACATGACCTTATAAGAACAGATAGTAAATAAGAGGTTATTAGCAAGTCACATGCATGTCAGCTGTACTGAGTCTTTCCTGCTTACTACTATTTTTCTGGACATGTATTTTTTTTGGAATGGATCTCCTGTCCACTTTTAGACCATGAAGAATAATTCTCTGCCAAAGTAGTTCTACAATTTTAAAACACTGTCAGTATGAATTATGGATTCAATACTGCACAATGCTCTCTGTCATTCTGTTTTTACCCCAAGTGTCTAAATTCGTGGGGTTGGGGGAGGACTACAGAGAAGTAATAAAAACAATGTCAAATAATGGAATGAGGCAAAGAAATTAAGTCCCCTGTTTCTTACTGATATTGTCTAATCAAAATCTAACATTGTCAGGTGACTAGCTAAACAAAATAAGAATTATTTCTCATGTCTTTAGAACAAGTGTGGTATGTCATTGTTCAGTGGATGAAGAAACAACTGAAATAAGTAGCCCAAACATTCCAACAGTATATACTGCTCTTTACATGCTTAAATTTCCCTTACATGTCCTTAGAGACATAATTCCACATCATAATCTCTCTATTACATGAAGGCCACAATTTAGCTGTAATTGAGATTAACATAGCTGACCTGAACCCTTGAAAACCCATGGTTTTCTTAAATCAATGTATTTTGAAAGACAAGATCATTCACTTTTTATGGACCTGATCCAAAGCCCAAATCAGGCCCCATTAGAGCAACCGGAAAAAAAAAATGTTGAATTTCAGGTTCCAGCAAATAGTAATGGTTGAACTGAAAAGGTTCAGGATAACAGTCAGCTTAAAATGAGCATCCAAAAATTCAGATCATCATCTTTGGGCTGCACAGCTGAGCTGGAAATCTCACAAGGATAGGTTATCTTGTGAGATTTCTACCATTTCCTGTTTCCAGTCAAGTCAGAAATAGAACAAGAATAGCATCTCTTTGGTACTTTGGCCCCTTTATTTCTGCTGCTGACAAGAACCAGAAAATAAAAATGTACTTGAAAGCTGCTATGTCTACACTGCTCCATGTTTTTTTTAAAAAAAGGTTTTTTTGAAAGAACCTTATTTCGAAAAATGTTATTTCGAGAGAGGTGTTCTCCATCTTGAAATAAGGTAGTGGGGTTTTTTTGGTTTTTTTTTTCTTTCCAAAAAAGACTCAGTTGAAAAAATGGGCAGGCTTTTTAGAAAAAAGCCATTGCCCACATCTGGCAATGGCTTTTTTCAAAAAAGCTTTTTTCGAAAAAGCCCTTTTTCAAAAGGCGACTAGGTTTAACCTTCCCAAAAAAGCACTCCAGTATTTTGAAATATCGGGGCACTTTTTTCCTGAAAAGGCTTTTTCGAAAAAAGGTGTTTTTTCAAAAGAAGCCAGTTTTTGCTTTTTCAAAAAAGCACTCCGGTGTTTCAGTACAGAGTGCTTTTTTTCAAAAAAGCAAAACAGCTCCACAGACAACAGAAAATTTTTCGGGATAAGCCTCCTTATCCTGAAAAAACTTTCCAGTGTAGACGTGCCCAGAGAGTAAAGAAAAATAAAATAAACTAAAACATCTAAGATAGGGAATAGCAGGGGCTGTACTCTAGAGCTAATCACTCTGAGCAAGTGGGCAGGAGAGGAAGGGATGGCAGGAGCATCTCTCATTCTCCCACCTCACTGCCAGCCACTATTCCCTCCTGGGACCTTCTGGGTCATCAATTCTAGCCCTTTTCTATTACAGGCAATCCCATCACATAATCTCATTCAAATTCCATTTTAAAACTAGCTATGTTGTTTGCGCCACTACTCCTACTGGAACACTGTTACAAAACCTCACTCCTGTAGTGGTTAGTACAGTGGTTCCCAGCCCTTCATCTGCCATAGCACACCATACCATGTTGTGGCTCACAGACCCATGGACCCTACTGCAGCAGGCAGCCCCTGGTCAGGGCTGGATCCCACCACTGCTGGCAACCCCCAGACCCTGCCTAGGGCTGGGTCCTGCCACCACTGGCAGCATGCTTAAAGGGCTGCTGCGGCACACCACAGCACAGTGGTTGAGAACCACTGGGTTAGTTACTGGCCAGGTGAATAGAAAGTAAACTATTCTCTTCCCAGTGGACAGTTGGGGGGGAATAAGGGAAGAATTGTCACTCTTCCTGATATACTGCTGGGTTATGCAGTGCCATACCAGCTCTTAATCAGGGCAAATTTTAAAGTTACTATATAGCCCTAAGGCTATAAATTTTTTGCAGGAAGTGGGACATTCAACTTGTACAGCGTTCACTACAGCAGGGTCCTGACTCTGGCTGAGGTCCTGAGGCTTACTGCAATACACCTAAATACTAAATAATAGTACAATTAAGGGTGACATTAAAGCCAATTCATTCTTGCCTAATAGGTAAGCAATCCAAGTAATTTAGCAATCCATTCTCAGCATGCTTTCAAGTACAACACGTTACCTGTCATCTAGTAAATATTTTAATTGTTTATACTGATACCTCAATAACTGCAAGTCCAAATGCAATCCCCATAAGTATGACCATATGGTTTTTGAAGAAATCTATTATCACAACTGCACATGGCTGAAAGACAACAAAAAGATTAATTGTGAGTAATGCAAGCTCATTATGAGTACAGCCTCTAAAATCATTAGCTGCACAGCAAAGCACTGGCCAAAAAGGTATTCCACCATATGCAAGAGAAGCTGCACTAATTTGCTCTGGTTTGTTACAAAGACAAAAAGAGTACATCTGCAACCATCCTGTGCTCTGGGGTGGAACTCACCTTGCCTTCCCAAATTTCAAGTATATAAATCAAGTATCCAAATAGAAAGTAGGATAACATTTCAAAATAAAAGACACTCCTACAGAGCCTAAGGTTTGTGTTATTTTTACTACATTTTGTGTGTGGCAGTATCATTTACTCCCATTTTCTCTTTGTAATCCCTTTTTATGAAAGAGGGGCCTGAGCTGTGAAGTCCAGGTCTGGAAGAGAATCTCACTTTCACATTACACTGATTTTCAGATTTGATATTAAAAGTCAGGCTTATAAGGACAGCATCAACCCAGGATAGCAAGACAAGGAGTCACATTTCAGTTCAGACTTTCTCCAGTGTTGAAGGGTCGCATGTTGGAAGTAAGATGGAGCAAGCAATTCAGAGCTAAAGTTAAAGTTCCAGTTTGAGCCCTTCGTATTTTTTTTTATAAATGTATATATGCCTATTCTTATCATGACTACATGTGCTCAGTTCTATGACTAACTGGTCTTGCAAACTGGTGGAGACCAATTGAGACCAAAATTCAACAAAACTACAAGGACCCACCATGGTCCCCTACCCAATACATGGCTGGACATTCACCCTATTTCCTCCTCAGTGATAAACACATTAATCTTTCTCTCAGAAAGACTTTTAATTCAGGTCTCTGACTCACTACTGCATCAAATCCCAAAATGATGGATTCTCCTTACAAAGATCTTACCAATAGATCCTTGCCCATAAGATCTGGTGATCTGCACAGGCAATTTGTATTGCACCTGTGGTAATTCATTTATATTTCCATGTGTGTATTCTGTCGGTTCCATTTAGGCCTTGACTAAATGTTGGCCAACAGGGCACATACCATTCCATCTTACACGCCTGCTTGAATACACCTTTCCTCACAAGCAGTCTGTACTTCAGTGGTACTACTCAACTGATAAATTAATACTCAGCATAAATAATGGTGACAAACTTTGGAAAAGAACTTCAATATTTATAAAAAATATAGCCCCAAATTTTGACGTTTAGCAAAATCTGCTATATAGTAGATGTAGATCACAGCAAAATCAGATATGTCATAGCACTAATGTTTTTAAAATGCATGACTTTCATGCCTCTTTTCACTATTTTTCTCTGGATTTGTTGAGTTCTAATTTCTACATAAACAGACAGATAAATGTTGAACTAGTTGAACTGAACACTCTGCTACCCATCCTCCAATGTTGCCCATATCTTTCTTTGCTGCCTATCATTATGCACCTTGTCTTACTGTTATCGTTAAATGCTGAAAGCTTTTCCAAAGGGTACAGCTGGGGGAAATAGCCCTTCAAGTGTGCTGTCAGAAATCATGCAGCATTTCCTTCCAGAGGAGTCTATAACTGAGTGTGAACCTTTTAAAAACAGATTAACAACCATAAAAGTATCTTACATTTAAGCCTTTCATCCTGAAATATCCCTAAAAGCTATGGGTCAAATCCTGGGCAAACATGTCTGACAATGTAGTTAACATATTGTGTGGAATCATGATCACTGAATAAGAGAGGAGATGAGCCGTCCACATAGCAAAATGGGACTGTTGCTAAGGCATCCTGTCACCAGGACTGGATTAAGGCAGGGGCTTTAGGGGCTGTAGGCCCAGGCACTGGCCTAAAGGGGGGCCTCATGGCCCCACCAAAATCCAGCCATAACAGAGGAGCATGCTGCTGCCGCCTACCATAGGCCTGCTCACCCTGCCCCCAGACTGGTTGGTCTGCACCAGACCAGCCACCCTGGAAGAAGGGTAGGAGTGCTGCGGACCGCATACTGTAGCTGGAGGGCCCCCTTGCAACTGGCCAGGCCATGAGCTCCACCCATCTGCCCACCTGCTGGCATGGTCGCAGACCCCAGACCCCCCTCAGCCCTGGACCCTGCCCCCCAGCTCCAGTGAGGCCAGGCCAGGCCACCCTACTCCCAGGCTGTGTGCAACCATGTGGGGCGGGGGCACAAGGGTAAATAGTTCCTTGCTCTGGCCCTGCCTGTCACTCACAATCCACACAGCTGACCCCAAACTGGGAACCCAGGCAGGCTGCAGGGGTCCTTAGAGCACAGTGAAAATGTAGGTGTTACAGTGGCAAGAGGCAGCAGTCAACCATGCTGCACTTCAGAATCATTGGAGGAGAGGAACATTTGGCCACAGAAAATAGGACAAACCCTTTTTATTTTCAAGAGTGCCAGGGCTGTTTAATGACCACATGAAACAGACAGAATCTTGCTCCAACTCCACCCCGCCCCCCCCCAAAAGTGCACTGTAATAATGACTCTTACCTTTTTATAAATGTATCTGCCAGAATAACTGATGCAGAGGTTTGTATTTTGGTCTTTCTGTGCACATTCACAAGTCTTAAAATTAGCATAAGGAGGATTAAAATTGCTCCCCCAGTCTTCAGGTCCCTTCACTAAACCACAGCACTGATACTGTAAAAGAAGAGAAATGGAAGATTGGAAGGGGACAACAGTGACTGAAAACAACTTACATAAATCTGCTATGCACTTGGAAACCTTACCAAGATATTGTATATCTGTGAGGCCCTACGACCATATTTATCAGTATCTTCTACCAATAATCAGAATGGCAGATGTAATTGTAGTCAATAAATAAAGAGGATGAAGAAGGAACAGATTTCCAACATACAACATGGAAGAATCAATAAAATGGCCTTAGATCAATGACTGTGTGTGTTCAACATAGCATATAACAATATTAGAGGTTTTACTTTTTTAGAATTAGGTCCATCCCCTGTATTGTATGCTGGTATGTTAGACACAGCTGAAGTATTTCATGTGTAAAAAAAACAAAACAAAACAAAACAAAACAAAAAAAACACTTGGAAAAAGACTATACAGCTATATACAAATGTGATAGCTAGAAAAATAACCACCTGAATGGATAAGTAGCCCATTAACCTAACCATGAGCCAAGAAGGCTAGGGATTTGTTTTGTGTTTAAAAAACGAAACTAGGTGTGCTGATTCAGGTCCCATTTTATCCAAACCATCAAAATTCAGGGGCATAGCTAGGGCTTCAAAAATTCTGGCTTAAGCTCTTCACTGTATTAATGGGCAGCTGGAACCACTCATCTTGTAAAGATGCAAAGGCCATGAGACATAATAAAACAATCATGGTCTATTAAAATAATAGACCCATTAGGGCTCTATCTCTATCTTTTCTGGAGAGACTCCACACCCCTCCTGGGGGCCGTCCATGATATCATAAACCAGTGAGTCATGTCAGCAGTGGGGAAGGGGGCAGCACAGGCTATCTAAACACTGTTTCTGGCTGCTGTTCCATTGGTGTTAAGTAGAGGGGCCCATAAGCTCTTCCCAAACACTGCGTGCTTTTACAACCAGTGCAAAAGCAAACCCAGGCCCAGTGAGAATGAATGGTTCTGAGCACCACCTGCATTGTAATGTAGGCCTGCACTTTAACTGAGGTTAGTGGGAACTGAAGATATTCTGCACTTCTCAGGAGGCATGCAGTATCTTTCAGGATCAGACCCTTCTGTAATATTCCACCTTTTTGGTGTTAGGCATTCATGGATATGATTCTAGAGACAACCCTCGTCCGTGAAAAGTGATAAAAAGAGAGGTTCTGTTTCTCTCTCTTACAATAAAATACAGCATGACATGACTTTGTAATTAGAGGGAAATATTTCAAATAAGCAACACGTGGTAAATCTTCCATAAGATACAGTATGGTCAATTTTATTTATGACATACATTGTCCGTGACAGGCTCCCTTATCCCAGGAGTAAGTTTGCCACTCTACACCAGTGAGTGATTTTAAACTACCGGAAGTCAAGACACGAGTAGCATCTTGCCTTCAAAAACTCTTCAGCTTGGAACTAGTGAGAGTCACCCACTTTTAAAGCATTTTATCTAACTGGTGGTGCTGCCACTGGGTGACATTTGTGATGGTATAATAGGATCTGTCATTTTTCAAGTGCTGAGAAGATTACACAGATTGATTAGCTAGGAGGCTGCCACAGCTAGTCTGAAGGGGGAGTACCCAGAGATACTGTCCCTTAGATAGGGAGGCTTTTAATGCTGGGCGTGATCTCTCCCTTGGAACAGGAGCCCACTGGCTCTGAGCTATTGCCTCATTAGAGACCTGTAAAGCAAAGACCTTAGGCTGGGGAAGGAAAAGAGGGCTCGGGTTCTTATCACATGTTAGACTATTAGGCTGTGTTCACACAGCACTCTTATTTCGAAACAACAGAGGTTGTTTCAAAATAAGAAATACCCTGTTCACACGACGCATGGTTGTTTGGAAACAACAGCACCCATTGTTTTGAAACAACGGCGTTGTTTCGAAACAACTTAAACCCCATGTGGGGACGAAACAATGTTGTTTCAAAATGATTGTTTCGAAACAATGCCGTCCGAACGTGTTGTTTTGAAACAACAGTGACTTGTTTCGAAATAACTGTTGCCTGAAACTGCTATTTCACTTTGAGCTTTTTTCCTTAATTCGAATTAACAAACTGTTAATTCGAATTAAATTATTTCAAAATAAGGCATTATTTTGATACAAGTTGTTTCGACACAACTTGTATCGAAATAATGCCTGTGTGTGAACACAGCCTTATTGTTCATTTTGAATCCTCATTAATAAAGTCTTCATATAATGGCTATGTCTACACTACAGGGCTCAGGTAAATTGACTTAATAAGGTCAACTTAAAGTCAACTTTATTAAGTCAACCTAGTCAGGCCTGATTTGTTTAAGTTGACTTCATAAAATAGTCAACTAAAGCCAGAGGATCCATTTAAAGCTGACTTATTAAAGTTGACTTTAAATGGGCCTCTGGGCTTATGTCAACTTTATAAAGTTGACTTTAATGACTGTAATGCACTAAGTCAACTTTTTTAAGTTGACTTTAATGGGCATATTGTTTTAAGTCGACTTAATAAAATCAACTCAACTCTTAAAGTCAAATTTAAGGGCAGGAGTTATTAAGTCAACCTAAACAAGTGCTTAAGTCAACTTAATGAACTCCAAAGGTGGCCAGGGAGTTGCTTAAGTTGACTTAAGCCTCCAGTGTAGACATAGCCAATAGTCTCTCCTGGCTTTGGAATCTATCACTCAAAGATTGGATATGCTCAAAATTCAGAGGTTTGGTTCAGGTATCTCTCTACTGGTCTGTATTTGGTTATAGGCTGCTGACCCTGTAATATTCAAACAGTAATGAATGAAGCTTATAAAATCAGCAGAATGGGTATGCAGACCCTGCAAAAGATAGGCAATACCTGTGGGTCTTTCTAAACTCACTAGATAAAATTTGCAAATCTTGAATGCTCCCTAGTGCAGTGTTTCTCAACCTTTAGTGGACAGGGAACACCTAATGGTATTAACTACTTTATGTGGAACACCTGACGAAAACTTTCTCAAAAAAACTTGGACCTATGCTAGTTGTAATGTTCGTAATATCTGTATATTAGGCGTTCCTGTGAAAACAATTCAGGAAACTAAATTAAATTCAGTTTTATGAATATAACAGACATTTATTTCTAAAAAAAAAATAGATACATACATAGAGTATTCACACGACTTAAAATTGAAAATAACCACGAATTAAGAGCACTGGCTGGCTGGAGGGAAGGGATGCAAGCTTTGCTGTGGCTGAGGCATTTTACATTTCTCAGCACTGTTATTGATGACAGTGGTGAGAAATTTAAAATGCCCCAGCCATACCAAAGGAGCAAGGTAGTGGCAGACGTCAACATGTGGCTTGGGCATTTTAAATCTTGCAGGTGCAAGTCAGCTCATCACATTACTCTTTCCCTCCTCCCCACTGAAGCCCACTGATGGAACACCTTCACTATGTCTGCAGAGCACTGATGTTCCTCGATACACTGGCTGAGAAACACTGGCTTGGTGGTCTAAGTACAGAGCTTACATAGCGTTCTGGAAGTGGCTGGAGACCTTGCAAGTGACAGATGTAAATTCTCTTGGCAGTCATGAGACCCTGAAAGCTTTGTATTGGTGGCTTTCTATGTTACTTACAAGAACTGCTTTGTGCTCCTAATTTCCTTGAATCAAGGTACTTGGTTGAAGAAATTTACAATATCTGAAGACACAAAGCAGAGTTTGTAATCTATTAACCAAAGTTATTTGGCTTAGTTTCTTTGACTCAGGCAATTTAATTTATGGAGCTTAGATACAAAACATCTTGACTTTATAAACTCACAGGGCCCTTAAATTAGTTACAAACTTTTTGAAGTTCAAATAGTTGTAGTGAATGACTCCAGAATCAACCATGAACCTTCTAAAATATAACTCCGTAGTTCAGTGTGAAAACAATTGAATAAAAAAAAACCCTCTGAATTTCTACACAAGTAAATATGATATTCCTAAAAAAATGAGTTAGCTAATAAATCTCTTTTCTTCAAATGTTTATGTCTTGTAAAAGCTTTGTGCTCTGACATCATGCAAGTGCTTAGATAACACAGTGAAGACAGTGAGATAAAGACAGAGATGTCAAACAGCTCCAAAATATTCCTCTAGAAAGAGATTTTCAGAAAGTTAAATGATGAGTCATTTATAAGCCCCCACTCTGTGGCTGGGTCCCTCTGTAGCAGGGGGCTGAGCATGAGGAACTGCAGTGGCAGATCCAGTGAATATTCTAAATACCCAGTTCTTACATATAAACTCTGCAGGGAAAATCACCACAAAGAACTCCACACCAACCAAGGAGAACAGTTTTTAAGCTTCGTTCATGGCAGTTGGTCCTCTTCCAGAAGAGTGATACTCAACTCTGTGGCAGTATAATACCAATGCAAGGATTAACTCTACAGCAAATGCAATAGATATGACAGACAACGTCTGCCAGCAATTACCATTTTCTCAAACTTTTGAAACTTCTCTTGAAATACTTGAGCTTCCTGTGTGTTGCTTTGCAACATCTTTGCATCATCAACGAGAGTCTGGTTAAGAGTTGTTTCTATCTGGAAATCAAATGATATTATATAATATTAGTTCACACTGTATGTAAAATATTCGAAAGAATTCAACAAATGTGAATGAATTATATAGTACCTGAGACTTGTACACTGCTCCTAAAATACCTGCTACAATCTGAAGAAGCAGAATCAAAAGCAGTCCAATAAAAAACTAGCAAGAAAACAAAGGAGAACATGTTAATACTTTTGATCAGCAAAAGATCATTTCTTCTAGCTTTGTGGCAAAATATTGATTACATGAATGGAAACTCTGACAGGGTAAATTTACATCCTCGTTATAGCTGATCAAAGCATTCATCCTTACCCTGTTTAGGACAAAATTTGGACTTTTTCTGTATACAAATGCCCTGGGCCTGTGTAAGGGCTAATGTAGTTTTTCACAGTTCCCAGAGGAGCAGTCTGAGCTATTATGTCTCAGGCAGGCACTATCTGAAGGCTCCTAAATTCACATGGGGACTGCATGTTGTACTTCATCCATTGGCATTATATAGTTTGCTGCTCTCCCCAGCACAAATGGCTTTTGCAGCTCCCTCTGTGACACTTCATGCAAATGATATAGTGAACTAATTTGCATATTTGGAAAAAAACCAATCCCATAATCTTCAGTGTGTAGTGAATATACTGCATTCCAAGGAGTGTGGATAGGATATAGAGCTGCACAGTACCTGGCCACTGTGGTGAAGGTAGGTGAGGGATGCTGGTTAATGGCTGAGGGCTTGGTAGGGTAGCTGGGTAAAGAAAACTGCAGGAGGGAGATGTCAGAGTGTGATGAGGGATGTCTGATGTGATTGAGTAGGGGATGATAAGGGTGGGAAACTGGGGGAAAACTGTCAAGGGAAAGCTGAATGGGAGTTAGGTAAGGAAAAACCTGGGCTGGATACAGGCTTTATGAACCCAGTACTGGGTCCCCCTCATCTTTTGTTCCCACCACAGCTGCCACCAACTGTTCCTTCCCTTCTGAGATCCAGAACTGGGGAGGCAGAGTGCCCACAGTCGCCACGATAGATAGGAGAAGCTTTAGCTCCATTCCCATAACTGGCAGAATCCATTACAGAGCTAGCAAATGTGAGGGTGTCAGACCAAATGCATGACAGTTGGCAGCTACCTCAGCACACCAGTCCTGCTGTGTGTAAACTATCCTTTGGGATAATTTCTTCACTAGGGTTGAAGGAGGAGCTACCAGTCCCAGGACTGAATGGACAACTAGCATGGGAAGCCACTAATATGGTTCAATATATTAGAAACCCTGCCAACCCTGCTAATGGAAGTTTCCCTTGTATGACAATGGGAAGCATCCCACTGTTGGGTAGAATGGGTCCAAAAAACCCACCTCAGATTACACGCACAGGCTCATTTAGAAGGAACTTTTCCACTAGTCCTAACTTTTGTTCAAAAAGTTTAGGTGAAGTTTTTTCTTTTAGTGATCCTACCAAGAGCAGCATGCACTGGCTTTCTTTCATCGCTCCACAGCAGCCCAGGAAACCAAGAATCATTATGATGGAGCCCACAGCTATCATCAGGTCAACAGCTGAAAACAGGCCATTACCTAAATGGAATTCCTGGAAAGAGAGAAACAAAAGCTCAGCTGTAAGAAAACCTTTCCCAGAAAAAGGGCAATTTGTTACACAACCTGATCTACCCTGCCTTTGCTCCAAAAAAAGAGGACAACTTCATAGCTGAAGACAGAGAATTGTATGTATGGATTAAGCAGTCAGGGTGACATTCACTCCTGAGTATGTCTAAGGCCTATGCAGCCATTTCAGCCTATTTTGAGAATTTACAAAGGATTTAGCAATTCACTGTCTCTGTACTGGCCCTCTGCACAGGGGTGAATTTCATACTTAGTGAATAAACAAAGATCTTTTGTCTTAAATATATGATTTGTTCTGTTGTCAACAAATGAATGTTTATTTTTACTTTATGCAGTAAAAAATGATTAACTGAAAAAGTTCTATGTTGTTATTAATCTAGTGTTTGGGGATGAGGAGGAGTTCTTCATAATGATTCCAGAAATGCACTTTCTCCTTTGTGCTTTCTTGTTCCGCTCCTCAAAATAGTATTGGATACACCACAGGGCAACTTCAGATACATTTTTCCAATGCTTCTATTAATTTTAAACTGATTCCTCAGGATTACCATAAGGGGTTGTGTCTATTTTGATGTGTGTGATATTTAAGCAAACAATTCCTATAATTAAATATCAATTTGTTCAGTACCCATTGGGCATGGGGAGGGCAGTATGTCAAAACTGACAAAAAGTTTCAAAGAATATTTTCAGATGACGCTGCTGCCAAGATTAGTAACAATGTCTGGAAGTTGTCACATTTATCTTCTGACAGAAACAGCGAAAGTACATATGCAGGGCTGGCCCATACTCCAGAGATGGGGCTTTTGGCAGCAATCAAAGGGAAATACTCACAGTACTTAAAATACCCTGAGTATCTCCCTTTGACTGCCTAATGCCTACTCACCGCAGGGTCCCCACAGTGCTGATTCAATGGAAAATGCCTTCCCATCAAACCAGCACTATGCTATTTGTTGGGCAGATCTTAACAAATTGACCTCCAGCTAATTCTGGGTTCAGCTGAGCACATCTTTACCCACACAATTGATGCTACACTGCTGAAGGTACCACCGACAGTATAGCCCAGCCTATAGACTAATATAATTTGAGGAAAGCAGCATGTTTTCCTATTCCAAGGAGAAATGAACTCTGATTTACCATTAGAGAGATGTGTTCATCTACAACGAAATTCTGAAATATTTACCCAGTTAATACTCATAGAAAATGCACATTGACTTTGAATGGAACTTTGCCTGAGTGAAGACTGGAAACAATGAATAAGAACTTCAAGATTTGACCTCTAATTCTTAATTCTGCAGGTAGCGACTAAAGCAGTTCAGCTATTTAGAACAAGAGATCCAATTCAGGAAAGCATTTAAATACATACTTAAATACTGTCCTGAATAAAAATGCTTTCCTCACTCAAGGTCCTGCAGAGCAGAGTTGTGATTAAGGAATCCCACATATAAATGGACCTTTTGGAAAGTGTTCTGTGTAAAGTCAAAAAGACAAGTATGGCAACTTGAGCCTTTGTAGAAGATGAGGAGATTAGAGACTGGAACTTGTCTTTTATCGTCTCACATAACAAAGAGGGTCAAACCTCTCCCCTTTCCTACCACCGATGACTTTATATGAAATATAGCTATATTTCATTGTACAAGGGGACTCCATAAAATATTCAGTGTGTTCTTTCAAGTCCACACTCTGGCAAAGGTGGGAGTTCACTCTGACATTGACTGGCTGCAATGCTGTCAGCCACCAGTGGTAGGAAGCCAACATTTTTTTTTTTGTGTGAAATTGTAAATGTGAAAATGTTGATCAAAGACATACCATTTTTTATTGATGGGAAAAGTGCCCTGGCTCATGATATGGCAACAGCCTGACAATCAGGAGTCTTGGCACTTTAATCAGCCTTACAAAATCAACCTGGAAGTTGGAAAAAATTGTTTCCAGCATGAACAGCCATTTTTTCTCTTCTGGAATAAGTCAAGAAGCATTTTGAGAACAAAATTACTCACAAAGTTTCAAACCCATTTATCTCTCTCTGGCCCAGATTCATGCACTGAGGAAAAGAATTATATTTCTAACAAGCTGTTTTTTCACCCCATCAATATCGTAAATCTTAAAAGCACAGAATCCCTCTTTTTCCATTGAGCCCTCTTTGCTTTCAAACCAGCCTCTCACTAGAAGGGATTCCTGACCCATGGCAAATGAAAGAGTTGCTGTTAGAGTGTGACACTAATAGAACTATACTCTCAAGATCCATTGACAATAGTTCGGAGAGGGCCCAAAAAGGCTTCCACACAGAAGGCTTTGACCTTTCAGAAATTCCTCAAGAACCTTAGACAATAGATGGTGAACTCCCTGGATATTTTGCAAGGAGGGAAAGTGGTGGGTGAAAATCCAGTGCACTGATCCAGGGAAACTCCATGAAGGGACCCTCAACAAGTTTTCCTCTCCTCTCATCTCCAGCAGGATTTCTACAGGAGAGAACAATTTAACTCCAGATAAGGACTTCTTGATTTGGCTACATTAGGGTCCTGTCCTGCAAATCCTTACTCAAGCAGTAGAAAATGGGCTATAGGGTCAAGCCTCACATTTTTATAGTTCCATTGGAACACAGGGAAAATGTTTGCTTATTTGTTAAAGCTAAAATTGCTAAGAAAATAGACATTCCACTTTTTAAGAAAAGGTAAGACAGGCAGAAAATTTAAAAAGGATCCTGAATTAATTCTTTTTTCTAAAACGATTTGGATCAACTTTTGCATGGACTATTTGGTATGTGAGCACTGATCTTTCTCCCACATTGACATCACTAGTTTAATTACCCTTGACTTCAGCAGGAACAAGATCAGGCCCATACAATGGAAATCTAAGCAGCATTGTCACCAACACTATAAATATATATAGTAGTTCTGCTAAGAGAAGCTCACTGCACACAGAACCCTGCAATTGCACCACTCATTATATCTGACCACCTGACTGATCCCTTTTGTTTAATTTTAGAAAGCACAAGCTCAGGGAAATTACAGTGGAAAATGAATGTGTTTATTAGCTGACATAGCACTTTAGCATTTTAGGGTGAAAAAAGTGTTTTGTTTTGTTTTGTTTCACTGGACAGAATGCACCTACCTCCTGAGCAGCTTTGCTTACACGCATCCAGATAGAGACCCCCAGAATAATGCAACCACACACCTGCGGGGAAAAAATGTTTAGACACATCAGTAATAACAACAATAGTATCTAGTTCTTAGTTATAGAACTCTCTCTCACTAGCTCTCAAAGTACATTAGAAAGGAAGTAAGTATCATTACACCCAGGCTTCAGGTGGGGAAACTGAGGCACATGGAAGGAAGTGATTTGCACATGTTTGCTCAGCAGGCCAATAGTGGGTTTTAATTTAGTGCTTTGTCCATTGGGTCACACTGCCTCCTTGTGCACACACTCAATGTCCAAACTGCACCAGTTGCCCACAGAAACACTGACATTATCATATGGCAAAGTAAAAGAACAAAGACCTATACCTCAGGAAGCAGCTTCATAATATGGTAGCTGAATTCCCCCTACCCACCCTCGCTGTGCAGTGTGCTGTGCACCAAACACCTGTTGTTCCAACTGCAGAAGTGCCTCCAGACTGGACATGATTTATATATGTGGCTTGGGAGGCACTTTGTGATCCTGTGGGATGAAGCTGTATATAAATGTACAATGATATACTAACTAGAGAAAACCATATATACCAAAGTTGTAAAAAATACCTAAACCCCCATTTCTCATATTAGCACCATCCACATGGAAGCCCCATGCCTCCAGTAGCTTTTTGTTCCCTGGCAGTGTTTTATAAATGATACAAAAATACCAGGGACTCCCTCTGGCAACAGCCTTCCCAAGCTGTATTGTCTTTTCCAGATAAGTACAACAGGACCAGAGAAGGGATGATGTGGTTCCTTTTCCCCACTTAGCCTGCGCACTCTTTCTGCTCAGCTTAGACAGTACTTGACCCTCCCCTATGGGTCCCAACCCTTCAGGTACTCCACACAATGTTAGGAAATGAGAAATTGTTCTGGGTGCAGAACAGATAAAATCCTGTAGGCCCCTTATGGCCCAACATTAATGTTCAAGTGCCAAATTCTGAAGTCTTTCTTTATTTGTTATTCAGCTAACCTTGCTCTGATTCCATGATTTGGTTT
Source organism: Podocnemis expansa (assembly GCA_007922195.1). Classification (NCBI taxonomy): domain Eukaryota; kingdom Metazoa; phylum Chordata; order Testudines; family Podocnemididae; genus Podocnemis; species Podocnemis expansa. The sequence continues at coordinate 52,851,735 of ML681994.1, read as the reverse complement.
GTTTTTTAATTACTTCCTTGGGAGTCTGATTGGCAACCAAGTAAAATCTGAGAAAGATTTCAAAATTTAGCCCTAAAGTGACCCTTCTTCCATATTTTGTATTGGCTGCAATGGTTGACTACAAACAATGTGCAGATCCTGGTTTCCAAGAATAATAGCATTGCATATCAAGCTAACTAGTAGCCACTGTACTAAATTGGAGACAATGCGAGCTAGTTGAAACCATACATCCTCACTGGACTTACAGAGCTGCCTTTACAATAATCTCCTCTGAGCAAAGAAGACTCTACAAACTGGATGAATGACTGATAGGCAGGCAAAGGGCCCAACTCTCTTCTTATTTACACTGATGAAACTCAAATTAGACCCACTGAAATGAAGATAGCTAGACTAGTGTGAGCAGAGAGCCACATCCCAAGAATATACTGACTTGGAGGAACAGATGGATGTGGGAAGAGAAGGAGACAGAAGAATCATTTAATGACAGACTGCCACACTTTCTAAAGTTCACCATGACCTTGTTGTATGCTGTTAGTGGTAAATTTATGGGGGGTGGAAGCTGATCCTTAAATTTGAAAGAGATCATACAGACATCTCAGTAACACTGTGACCATTCCTGGAGGTTCTACAGTGTAACTGTTATTTTTATAAAATTCTACTTTTAAAAAAAATCCCTCACTAAAAGGATCGGTATAATACTCTATCTCTAATCCCATAATGACTTTAGCAGATTATTTAAAGTGGAACGTGGCCAATACTTAAACATCAGTGCTACATTTTTTTTCTTTTTCTAAGTGAAAGTCTTGTAAGTACATTAGTATTTATTCCGTTTATTGGCTTTTATATCTGCAAAAAGTAAAACAATAAAAAAGAGTGTATATTACTGACCAGAGCTATATCATGTTAACAGATTTTACCTAAAACTTCCATTGAAATCAGTACAGCTCAATAATTGATGGAGTTATCTGACTTCATTCAGGCATTCATTTGTGTCACCAAGGGAAATATTTGGTCATGTACCAGACATTATGGGCATTAGGCCAAATAGCATTGGTCACCTGAGAAGTGCCACTGAAGTGAATGGGACTAAACTCATGAACAAATTTCACCCACAATATTATTAATTACTTAGTTATTTCAAGAGAAATATATCAATAGTCTAAAAAAAAGTAATAAGGAGACCTGGGACAGAAAGAGATTTTCCATTTTGTGGGAAACTCCAATTTCAAAATGTTTCCATTCTGAAATAGAAGAGGAGCAAGAAATTTAGTAGTTTCCTGCAAAATGAAATTCAATCTCCCCTCCCCTCAAAAAACCCACATAGTTCAGGTCATTCAAAATGTTTCTCTTTGATAAACGCTACCCATTCATTCCAATTTTGATTTTCTTTTATATAACAGTTTTTTTAAAAACTGGGGAAAAAAGCAAATTTAAAATGGGAAAATTAAAACATTATATTCTGAGAAAGTCAACACAGAATTGCTGTTTGGCAGGAGCTAGAAATGAACAATGGGATAGATTGCTTGATGATTACCTGTTCTGTTCATTCTCTTTGAAGCACCTGGCATTGGCCACTGTTAGAAGACAGGATATTGGGTTGAATGGATCATTGGTCTGATCCAGTATGGCCACTGTTATGTTTCAACTTTATTTGAATGCTCCATTCTGACTTTCTTCCAAAAGAATTTTTGCCAAAAATCAATAAGTTGCCACAAAATTTTCATTTGTGACAAATCAACATATCTGAATAGTAAAGATGTGCCATTGGAACATTTCCAATGCACTCTACAGATACAGCAAATAACTGAGGGTTATATTGTGCCTTTTCCACAAACCTTAACCAAGCTGTAGTTGAACTGTCTCAGAAGCAGGCCAAGACCCAAACTGTCTCTCTCAGAGTCACAACCTGGTACTTGGTTCCTCCTACCCCTTCCTTCAGGGCCTAGTGCAGTAATCTGTGCCAGTTGTATAATTAATGGAGATTATGGTAGGTGTGCTGGCTGTGACATCTGATTAAAATGCTAGAACTCCACCCACTTCCTACCCAAATAAGTAGCTGGAGAAGTAGCAACCACATGAAGACTGCATTCCTCCCTCCACTGCTACTTGCATTGTAGCTAGCTTGGGCAATAGAGCAAAGGGGAGACTTACATACCATTAATTCCTTTGCTTGGATTTACAGGCTAAAAATTAGGTTTTTAACTCAAAGAGACGTGAGGTTCTGGAACAGCTCATGGAGTTGCGGAGCAAACAGGCTAACAAGTTTTAAGATGAAGATTGATAAGTTTATCAATGGGATTGTATGACAGAGTTGCCCGTGATAGCAGGGGATTGCAGTCAATGACCCAGGAGATCCCCCCTCCAGTCCTATGCTCTTACTGGAGCCCTGAGTAAAGTACTTACTTGATTTTCTGGAAATTTAATATACTAAAAACTGCTCAACTGGCAGTAGAGTTCTGAGACTGAAGCTACCTTGGCTTCCCATTATAAGTTCAATCTTCAACCCTACACTGGGGGCAATCTATGATGGTAGGCTGTTGGCATTTTTTACAATGCCAGTAGACCCAGTGTTTAGCCCATCCACTGGTCAATGCCAGTATATAGTAGTGCCTGCTGTTCACTGGGCTGACTTTTGAGTACTTCACCACACAATCTTAATATTTTCCATGTGAAATGTGAATGAATATAGTAGTATATTTATTAAATCCTGTTTCCATGCATCCCAGTTTACACCATGGTCTGCATCTTCATCCCAGGCAGCATTAGCACCTTTCTTTAAAATGAGACAAAATACTCACAGATTTCTCTTCTCAATATAACCGCAAGTTCCTGCATATAATATGATGTCCAGGGAATGCCCTTCGCACCTTCCCTGAAACAGTATTTTGGGGAATGCCACTCCAGAATCTGAGTTGTGGATTCCTACTAATAAATACACAGAGCTGGACACAAATGGAGGTTGTGGAATTTCATCACTGGAGGTTTTTAAGGAGAGGTGACATGATCACCTATCAAGAATGGTATAATTATTACATAGTCCTGCCTTGAGAAAGGCAGTCCCAGTTAGATGACTGTTCAGATCCCTTCCAGTCCCACACTTCTGTGATTAGTGTTCCTTATGGTACTGGTGTGCAAAAAGTTCAGCTCAAACTTCAAACACATTCAAAACTGGTCTTGGCTAGATCTGAGTTAGCAAACGGGCATTGGCTTGTTAGAGGTTCACTTACTATATCCCAAAGGGATTTTCTCCCACAAAAGCTCATGCAATAAATAAATTAGTTAGTCTTTAAAAGTGCCACAGGACTCCTTGCTTGTCAAGCTATCAAAAGTGTTACATAGTCTCTCTAGCTAGCCACAAACTTTGAGATGCTACTGTTTGTCATTCCTTTTAAATTTTGTCCCTTGTTAAGTAGGAAAGATCCCCTGGCACATGATGTTGCTACAAATTCTACTTTGGGCTTCGGTGTCCCCTTTGTGAACCTGTCATATCTTTTGCCTAAGGGTTGACAAGATTCAGCCATGAGATTACTGGTTTTATTTGAACTCAAAACTTTCCAAAACTTCCAGGTCAGCTGCAAACAAATTCAGACACAGTAAGTATGGCAATCTGTCTCAAACCGAACTCCAAAGACTTCACACAACTCTTCTTTTAAATCAGCTCTGGATTCTATTCTCTCACATATTCCATCCACTTCAATATAATTACTCCTAATACACACCATTGCAGCAAATATACCTGTTAGCTAAAGCCCAAATGTGAGATTTGGTGCAAGACAGAGCCAAAATATGACACCCGCAACAGTTATTCCTGCAAAAGACTTTGAAATGTTGTGGAATTCCCTTCATGTTCTTTACTGTAGTGATCCTACATTCCTATGTAAATAATTTACAATAAAAGTGAGATAATTCATCTGTAATGTAGGCAATCTTTGGACTATAATGAGTGATGCCCCTCAAAATGGACACATATATAGTAACGAGACTTAAAATCTCTAATTTTGAATGTACAAAAATGCGAGCATTTACTTAGTATCTAAAATGAAAGAAAAACAGAGATTAAGCTAATATTGCTGATAAGCAGAAGTTATAGATTAGTTTCTCTCCCCATCACTTTACCTATTCGCAATCATACTCTAAATTTTTATTTATATTTAATTTCCTTTATAACTTATGCTGCTATATTCTCTTAATAAGATGGACTCTGGATCCCATGCTACTATTAATAATTTAAAACTCAACTTACCCAGAACACAAAGTTGAAGATGAACATAGAATATTTCATAAAGCTGCTCACACCTGACATTTTCAAAAGCAAGTGTAACCAAATCTGCTGTTTTACAGAAGCTCTTTATTGGGGGGGTTGGAGGACTCTTTGAAAAGCTCTCAGGCTATGTTCTGTGCTCTGATACTACAAGGCTAAGAGGAAAACACTTACAATTATTTAATTACCAGCTGTGGTCTGGGTAAATATTAACCAAGCACGCAAATGCACCACCAGGTGTTATCTCTGTATATATGCATGTTCTCTTGTTCTGTCTACAGGATTGGAGGTTTTTAAGATTGCATGATTGAATTCCACAGCCAGTAGGAAACAAATACTATGGGATAAGGCATAATATCAAAAATGAAGAAGAAATGAAAATGTAAAATTTATACAGGGCCAGTTTTAAGAGATCCAACATTAAACACTAAACAGTTGCATGAAAATACGTCTAAAAATTACAAGATTTACTCTGTTTCATCACTTTACACACAGACAGAATTCATAGACTCACCCACTCATCCACTCCCCAATCCTGTTTCTAAGTACACACACAGAGCATGTTGCCAGTGCAGGCTCTTTGCTACAGCCAAGAGGATGGGAAATCAGCACTCCCCTCCCCATGGCTACAGTAGGGAGCACTGCAAAGCATTCTTGCTATGTCCCTAGGCTGTAGGGTCCCAGCTGAAGTAAGAGGCAGGGAAGCACAGATTTCCCATTTCCCTCACTGCAGAAGGGACCTACAACTGCTGCCGAAGGACCCTGATGGAGTATGTTCCCAATGTAGACACCTTGCTATAGCCAAAGGACAGGAGATCAGAGCTCACCTCCTGCTGGCTGTAGCAGGAAGAACGGCAAAGTGCTCCATCTGGGTCTCCAAGCATTGAGTCACGGCTGGAGCCAGAGGGAGGAGAGCATTGCTCTTCTATCTCCCTGCCCGCAGAAAGGAGTCGCTGCATAGGGATCCAAGCGGCATGCCTGGTTTCCCTGCTGCAGTCAAGGAGATGGGAGATCCTCTTCACTGAATTCCTTCTCTCTGGCAGCAGTGGGGAGGGAAAGGGGGGCTGCTGGGGAAGACTGGTGGCTCTTCAGGGTTGTAAAAATTATATTTATGACCTTTGAGCCAAAAGGTTAGGAACCAGTGAACTAAAGATTGGTAAGCCTGCGACAGCCTTGGCTAAGGTATATTCATCTTTTGGCTCATGCATTTAGCTAAAGAAGTTCAAGATTTGATTTCTGCTGTTGACACCATGGCCCTGTGTAGGCCAGGCTCTTATATATATGGCTCAAAGGTCACAAATATAATTTATAGTTAACAAATTAGGTGTGTGAGGATGGTACACATGAATACATAACCTGGTTAATGGATTTTGTTGGACAAATAAAATGTGTTGGGCACTGAACTTCTTGTTGCTCTTTACAAAAGTGACACATCCTTTCTGTTACCTTGACTGAATACAGCCCATAAATTTTATTAAACTAATTTAAAAAGACACAACTGCTTTTAATTCTGATAACTGGTGTTAGACCTGATTGATAGGTATTCAAGTTTAAAAGTTCTTGCATACTTTGTCTGAATTCTAAGGGCTTGGTTTTCTGACTAATTTATTTCACAACAACCAAACTGAATCAGAAAATGTTCCTGAAAGGATTGTGCTTATGAAATTCATATTTCTCAGGGACTTGGTGAAACAGCAGAGTGGTATGTTTGAGATCTAAAGCTCCAGATAAATAAATAAGTAAATAAATACATATGTCTTCCAGGGAAAATGCCACAAATGAATTATGAGAACAGTTCAAGTGCCATGTAAAATTATATGACAGAGTCTATAAAGGGCAATGAAAGAACAACAGTTGACATCTGCTTTGAAGAGAAGTCTAAAATCAAAGCAAGGAGCTCCATATACTGTAGCTTTACTATCACAATACCTCTGAAGAAAATTGTCATATCTTAACAGAGATTACACAGTCATAAATTGTCTCATATAGTACATACTCATTAACAAGTTTTATCATATTTTAACTTGAAATGTTTGGACCTGGCATTCAAAAAGAAGAGAAACCTCTGAGGAAAAGTGTGATAAACAGAGGCATTTTGACACAGAAACCAAGGATAAACATGTACATAATGCCCCTCTCTAGAAAGTTAGTATGCAAACATTTCACTTGTTACAGATGGGGACCAAAAGGCCAAATCCTTGCTGCACCCCAATTTCTTGTTCACTTTGCACCACTCTGGAGCACAAAGCAGCCACAAAGCTTATCTGACTGGTTACCTAACTCCAGAGATCCAGAATGGCCCCTTTGGGGCTGTTGCAGTTGGGAACAGTTTACAGCTAAAGCTGGGCAATTTGTTTGACATAAACAGCTTACTCCCTGGAATAAGGATTGAATCTGGCTCTCCCACTCCTGAAAGAGCTCCCTAATCATCAGACTATGGAGTCGTGCTTGCTCTCACTCTCTAGCCCAGTGATCATTCCAGTGGCGTCTTTTTTTTTTTTTTTTACAAAGTCAAACAGCATCAGCAAGAGAATGAGAAAGACCTAGCCTATGACAGCCAATAGCCCAGTTGCTAGAACATGCTTCTAAGAAGGAAGAGCCAGAGGACCATAATCTCTACCCTAGAGCATTAACTTAAGCACCCGGGTCTCCCATATCTCGGGTGAGTTCCCCAACCACTGGGCTATTAGGTTAAGAGAAATGGTGGCACCTTTTTCTCCTTCATTGATTCAGAACTTAGCTCTTTGCTTTTCCTGGAAGGTTAAAATAGCCCAGAAGTGAAGGAAACCAATTTGTTTCATGTTGAATATGATGTTTTCTTTGACCTCTAACAATTTTTCTGAACTGTCAGCAAACTTCCCCCAAACCCCCCAAAAGCAGTCACTCATTCAGCTCTATGAAGATCAAGCCTGAGGCTGCTCCAATCTGTGCCACAAATAGAACCAGTTTCCCCCTGTGTTATATTTCCAGTCATGCAGGGCACAAGACCAGTCCACTGCAGTAAGGTTAGATGGTTTTAAAAATCTTAAGGCTTGGATTACATTCAGATCTCAGCCTATTTATATTTTAGTATTGCAGGCACAATTTTTTACCTGGAGGCTGCAGTTGCTGAAACATTTTACCAGAACCTCTGGGATTTTACTTCTTTCATCAGAAAAGAGCTAATTACCATTTATTACTGGCAACTCACAGAGGATTCCAGTTCTCCCTAAGACTAGTGGCATTTATCTTGTTGGCCATTTACCTAGGAGCAAACACCACCAGGATTTTCTCTTTTTTCTGGTCTCTGAAAAAACAAATGTGAACTTCCTTATGACCTGACTGCTCTAGCTGCTCTGAGACTTGTAAAAGAGGAATTGGGCAAAGTTAAACACATTCCCCAATATGGGTTATATACTAATTATAACTTAATCTTTATATATTACATGAACTTGACATAACAGAAATGTTTCATATCTAAATGCCAAGGTACCTAAAATAAAAAAGTACTTTTTAGGTTTAAAAGTATGCGAGTGCTTTCCATTACTGAGAAGCTTTTAGTGACAGTTGTCTGCAGAAGGTGGTGACTCTACCTTTCTTCTTTTCAGTCACATAAGCAGTGTCCTGGATCATTGCACATTTATTTGCAGTTGCCCTTGCAGTTGCATTTAGATATGTAACGAACTGATTTGCAGGTGTAACCAAACGGTAACAATTTAGAAATGAGTGCAACTATCTGCAAAAGTAATTTTGTTGGCAGTTTTATGCCTGTATTAATTGTGCATGCCAAACTGCTCCCATAATCCTGGACAATATCTATACTGGGGGGCTCAGTTGTCTCCTTAACAAGGCAGACTTAACAAAGTCAACTCAAGGTTGACCTAAAGTCAATTTAGGGGTATGTCTACACTAGTAGACATACCCCAGGCCAGGCTCGGTCCCCGGGTCCCAGGCAGGCTCTGGGGGCCTGATCCAGCCCCAGCTGCTGCTGGCAAGTGGCGGAGCCCAATCTGACCTCCTGCTCTTGATCCAAGCCACCTGCTACATGCAGAGACACTTATTCAACATTTAGGCCCCTTTGTATGCATATAAAAAAAATGCTTTGCCACTAACCTACTGGAAACCATTCCTAGTTAGGGTGTTGAAAATACAAATTGCAAATAATGAAATGCCTGACAGGTTACTGTATGGAGTTACCAATCACTCATTTGGGTGCAGTGAATGGGTGAGGCTAGCATACTAATACAGGGCATAAACTAAATACAAATAGAGATAGCATTCTGATATCGTTCTTATTTTAACAGCTGCATTTCTCAACTGAACGATAAACCTGAAATTGTGAAGACCAGACTTGATTAAACATCTCATGGCATTGTACAAGAGGTGTGTGTCACCCCTTCTGCTGTCATCTATTTCCACTCTGAGTAAGTTAATTGTACTTACTCTGCTCTGGAGTTTCAGTTGGATACAATCTTCTTCATTTCCTGCCTCTAACAATTGTGTAATGTTGCCATATTCAACTAAAGAGCTGCCGTATATTTTCCACAAGTGTTCTGCACATCAGCAGAGATGAAGTGATATTTATGTGTAGTCAGCCTTAAATGCACTTTGAGGTTCATCAAAAAAGATAGGAGATAGCTTAAAAATAGGTTTCAAATCCAGATCTGAATTGCAAATGCTGCAAAGTGCATGGGAGTTTTGAGCCAAAATTTTGGTTATAGAGATGGAGTAATTAACAACATTCAGATCTGTGTTCAGATTTCAATCACCTACACTATTCCATGGATGTCAAATTTGGGATTTTGGTCAGGGTCCCTCTATAACAAATGTAAGATACTATTTGATTATTATTAGTTGTAATAATAATACTTAAACAAAAAACCAATCACTGCTGTTTCAGCCAAGAAACTGATTAAGATGCTATTTCAAATGCAGGCTCCCTGGACTCCAATTTAAGTAAAATGGCAAGGTGAAAAGGGTGAAATATAGTATGAACTTTTCCCAGTATAGTTAAACCTGCATGATAGAACAGGCTTGGTTTTGCAGAGAGACTATCTGATTACTGAATGTCCATGTTCAAAGTCTGAAACTCATACAGTGTATTGAGATTTCCAGTTTGCTGTGACTCACACATTTCTTTGACAGCACAGCTATGCAAAAGATATATGCAAGACAAGGTGTGCCACAAGGCTATGTGGTTGCAGATATATGGGAAGGAGGAACAAGATGGTTGTCTCTGCACACCCCAGCATAGCATAGTTGGGGGAGGAAAGAAGCCACTAGGGAAATTGCTAGAAGAGTAGGGCTATGTCTACAATGAACAAAACTGTCAATGTATCTTATGTTGACACTCAGCCACCACTGTAACTATAGCAGTGGCTGACGTCCACACTGCCATCCTTGGGTCAGTGGAGTGCGTCCATACCAGGACCCCTTACACTGACCTAAGGCTCAGTGGGGGAGGGCCGAGAGAGTAATCTCTCAGTTCCCTGGCTCCCTGCTGCCCTCCTGCTGGGGTTCGCTTGATCCTGGCTGGCAGTGCAGTTCTACTCATTCCGGGACTTGCCCAAGGCCCTGGCAGCTGACACAGGGGAACTGGGCAAGCTCCAGGCAGCTGTCCCCTCTCCCCCTTGTGGCTTGAACCAGCAAGAGCCAGTGGTGGCCCCCCTCACCAACTCCAGGGACCTGGGAGACCCCCTGCAACTGTCCTGCTCTGCCACCTGGCACCGGTGAGTCCCAGCCACCGACAGCCATGCTGTTTCCTGGGACCCAGCTGAGCCCCAGATTGCTGTCCTACATTGCTTCGTGGGACCCAGCAGAGCCCTGGCAGTTTCCCTGCACTACCGCCTCATTTGGGTCCTGGGCATCTGTCTCCCACTGCCACTGGGAAGCAGGTGAGCTCCAGGTGACTGTCCTGCACTGCTACCCAGGGCTGAGACAAGGCCCAGGGAGCTGTCTCCTGGGACAAAAACTGAGCCCCAGCGTGACTGCAGCCTCACTATCACTGAGGTCCCTGGAAAGCTCCATTGGGGCTGCAGCCAGGGACCCCAGCAAGCTATATATTTGCTCTCCCTCTGCTTACTTTTCAAGTTCCCTGTTCTGTTAAAGCAGAGGAATTGACAAGACAGCTCTCCACCAATCTAGCTACACCGAACTTCATTTGCACTCCTGAATTAGACCTAAGCCCTACATCGCTTGCAGGGGTAAAGTTACAAGGTCAAATTGCATGGGCACTTAGAAGTTACAGCCCCGCCAGCGAGACACTGGCTGTAGAAGGTTGACCTAAGTCTCCTTAGGTAGACCAGCCCTAGGTCTCTGCAACCTGCAATACCACAGTCCCTTTATAGTCTTTATTCACTGGAAAAATATATTGTGTTAAAACACATATGATGTTGCCAAATCTCACAAATTCTTCCTCAGCTCCTGGGAGTGAATATGTCCTAATCTCAGCTTTAATTTTAAAATAAACTGTTTCTAGTCCTCAAGATTGTAGCAGAAAGCTAGAAAACATGACATGAATGCTTCCTACAGGCTTAAAATCAAAAGACAAATAGAACCAAAGATAAATTAATATTTTTTAAAATCTTGTGATTTTTCAGGTCTGACTCATGAGTTTTGAAGGCTTACTTTTGGCAGTTCTGCAAATACAATGTTAAACTCTGTGTTGACAAGCAGTGTCATGTTTAATAACGTGTTGGCTGGTTGAAAACCCTAGAGTCCACCCTCAGATTGACCATCTGATATAATGTTAAGCACAAAAGATCTGTCTATATCAAAGACCAGATTATCCTTTACATGAGTCTGGCAATGTAAAAAGTCTTCGTGAGCATAAATCTTACTAACTCCCACTTTAGGCTCCTTTCTACTGAAAGAATGGTGTAAAAGGAACTATGCTGTAAATGAGAATCTGGCCTTGAATGTTTAATACTATGTTAGTTAATTAGTACTCTATAGTTACCCTATTTGGTATAGATAAGCCTGTAAGGAGACGTTCCACATCAGTCTGTGGCACTGAGGCTCCACAGATGAGGAGCAGCAGAATTCCCCCCTCCCTCAACATTCATACTGACTGCACATGCATAATGAATTATTTTGATTATCAGTGTCTGACTTGGACAAGAGTAAATGAAAGGAAGATGGAGTCATACTGGTGAGACTTGATAAGAATACAGTTAAAGAGAAATTGGACATTACTATCTCAGTGTGTTTTTGTATTTTGATAGCCACTCTTTCTTCTTTTTGATCTTCCTAATGTTGGGAAACTAAAGAGAAGGGACTTGATAAGAAAGAAAAAGAGACAATCTATCACCTCTTCTACTTGGTCTCATTCCAGATTTTGATTAACTGCATATGGAGCTGTTATTTAATTCCTTAATAGCTTATAACCCAATTTTAGGATCCTGGGTGTATCAGAATATAAAAACTGCCAAACTGGGTCAGACCAATGGTGCGTCTAGGTAAAATATCCTGTCTCTGAAAGTGGCTAATACCACAGCTACAGGGGACGTGAACAGCATAGGGCAATTTTGGACAGATACACCCCATCTTCCCTACCCAGGGTATGTCTGTACTGGAGGCTCTGTTAAGTCAACTTAACAAGGTTGCTTTTTAAAAAGTCAAACTTATTAAATTGATTTAGAGGGTCCACATGGAAAACGCCTGTCGACTGCCTGCATCCACACTGGCAGGTGCTAGGTCAACAGAGGAGTGGCGCAGGGAGGGGGTCTGGAGGCCAATTAGACTGATTGAAAGGCTTTTTCCATCTACGTTGTCTTAAGTCGACCCTAACAGATGCTGTTATTAAGTTGACTTAAGGAAGTGCTTAAGTGGAGATTAAGGATAATCTAGGCATGGCCGAATATCTAAACAAATGCTTTGCTTTCATTTTCAATGAGCTTAATGATGAGCTAGGGGATAGTGGTAGGGTGACTAATGGGAATGATGCTATGGAGATAGAAATGATCATATTTGAGGTAGAAGCCAAACTCAAACTACTTGATAGGATTAAATCAGGAGCCACAGATAATCTTTATCCAAGAATATTAAAGGATTAGGCACATGAAATTGCAAGCCTGTTAGCAAGGATTTTTAATGAATCTGTAAGCTCAGAGGTTATACTGTATGATTGAAGAATTGCTGACTTAGTTTCTATCTTTAAGAAGGTGTGGGTGGAAACAATCCAGGCAACTATAGCCCTGCTATTTTGGCTTTAGTGGTATGCAAGGTCTTGGGGAAAAAACTGAAAGAGAAAGTAGTTAGGGATATCAAGGTTAACAGTAATTGGGATAAAATACAATGTGACTTTACAAGAGGTAGATCATGCCATACCAACCTGGTCTCCTTTTTGGAGAAGATAACAGACTTTTTAGACAAAGGAAAGACAGTGAATTTAATTAACCTAGATTTCAATAAGGCATTTGATATGGTTCCATACAGGGAATTATTACCTAATCGGAAAAGATGGAGATAAATATGAGAATTCAAGGGTGGATAAGGAACTGATTAAAGGGGAGACTACCACGAATCATACTGAAGGGTGAACTGTCAAGCTGGAAGGAGGTTACTAGTAGAATTTCTCAGGGATCAGTCTTAGAACCAATCTTATTTAACCTTTTTATTACTGACCTTAACACTAAAAGTGGATATATGCTAACAAAGTTTGCAGATAACATAAAGTTGGGAGGTAAAGAAGGATTGGGATAGCATACTGGAAGATCAGGATGACTTGTAAACTGTAGTAGTAGGAATATAATGAAATATAATGGTTGAAAGTGCAAAGTCATGCATTTAGGGACTAATAACAATTACTTTTCCTATACATTGGGATGCATCAGTTGGAAGTGACAGAGGAGGAGAAGGACTGGGTGTTCTGGTAGATAACAAGATGACTATGAGCTGCCAAATGTGACCTGGCGATGAAAATGGCTAATGTAGTCCCAGGATGCAATCAACAAGGTACTTCCAGTAGACATAGGGAGCTGTTAGTACTGTTATACTGTTATGCAGTTCTGGCTCCCCATGTATAAGAAAGATGAATTAAAACTGGAAGAAGTGCAGCAAAAGGCTACTAGGATGATTCATGGACTGGAAAACAGCCCTTATCAGAGAAGACTCAAAGGGTATGTCCATGTGTCATTTTTATTTCAAAATAACACTGGTTATTTCAAAATTTTAAAAAATTAGGTCCACACGACATTTTCTTATTTCGAAACGATGGGTTCCGTTGTTTCGAAATAAGAAGCGCCCTTTCGAAACAGCTTAAACCTTGTTTGGTTTCAAAAAGGCTGTTATTTCAAATCAGTGGTTTCGAAATAACGCCGTTCGCACACGTTATTTTGAAATAACGATCATTTCAAAATAACATGTTGGACATTATGCACCATGGGAGGAAGGGACACCCCTCCTCAGAACCCTGGCCAGGGAGCCCTCAGCACCCTATACAGGGTACTGAGGAGAGATGCAGGGGCGGGGTGGCGGCAGCTGCTGCAGCCCCCAGAGCTGCGCATGGGGTGAACCGACACAGCTGCGGCCACCCTGCCAGGGGCTGCAGCCCCCACAGCCGGCAAGGGGCAGAGCCGGGAGCTGGGCTTCCCCGACTGCTCCCCCCCCAGGTGGCGGGGCAGTTGGGGGCCCAGCAGCTCCCAGCAGCTGAGCCCCAGGGTGCTGGGGAGCAGGGTCCCAAGCCACTCCCCACAGCTGCAGCCACTCAGCCCTGGGGTGCTGGGGAGCCGGTGGGACCCAGCTCCCCACGGCTGCTGGGGTGGCCCAGGGCCCCTGCCCCACTGCCCCCAGCAGGATTGATGCAGGGCAGGGAGATCCCTCCCCTGGGGTCTATTTACCCCTGCCTGGCTCTCCAGGGCAGAGCCAGGCAGAGGATTGGGGCCATGTTGGCACACCTCCCAGGGTGCCCCTCTCAGGGAATCGAAATAGCATGGCCATACACAGGGCATGCTATTTCGATTGGAGAGGCTTTACTTATTTTGAATTATTTTTTTTAATTCAAAGTAAGTCATTTCGTTGTAAGGGTTTTATTTTGAAATAAGTCATTTCTAAATGACATTTCAAAATAAAACTTTGTGTGTGGACATAGCCAAAGAGCTTGACATGTTTAGACTAACTGGGGAAGTAGAGGAATTATTTAAGTTCAGTGCCAATGTGGACACAAGAACAAATAGATATAAATTGGGCATCTGGAGATTTAGACTTGAAATTGGATGCAGGTTTGTACCCATCAAAGGAGTGAAGTCTGGAATAGCCTTTTAAGGGTTGCTGTGCAGAGGAAAACTTACATGGCTTCAACACAACTCACTTGCTGGTAGATTCTCTGTACCTTAAACCACGATTTGAAGACTTTAATAATTTAGTCATAACTTCGAGGTTTATTATAGGAGTGGCTGGGTTATGCCTAGTTGGAGCACAACTGCTTTAATTTTCAGCAGTTACGGTAACAAAGGGTGTTTTTCCCATTTACACTGAAGGCTCCACATCAGCATATAGTTGGCCTTTGTCCTCCTCTGTGCTAAATCATGTATTCCCATCCCATCAAAGTGAATGAAGTTTGGTTTTGGCACTGCTTCCTCCTGACAAACCACCAACAACAATAACAAAACCCCAACATTTGTCCTGACACTGTGTAATATGGTATGGGACATACACCTGAACACACGCTTCCAGCCCCACAAAACTATTCCAAGATCATCTCTATCTGCAGTTGGGGTTTCTATATGTACACTACATCCAGAGATGATCATGAACAAATGCCATGGTGTCCTCCATCGATGCTGACCATCAATACAAATGTGACCTCTGTGACTAGTCCCTATTTCTATAATGAGGCAAACTAAAATCCAGGATCTGACCACCACCACCCACATGGTGGGGAAGATCGGATCTCTAGTAAATGCTGAACTCAACATTTTAGATCCATCTCCACTACCACCAAGGTATGGGACCCAAATAAGGTTTATGATACATAGTGTATTATTATTTAATACACCCAAAAATCCCAAAAAATCCTTAACTCTTAAGTCGACCTTAAGGGCAGGTGTTACTAAGTCAAGTTAAGCAAGTGCTTACGTCGACTTGATACAAGTCCAGTGTGCTCCTGGACTTCCTTAGGTTGACTTAAGAAGGTTAAGTTGATAAGGCTCCAGTGTAGACATACCTAAGGTGTGTAACTACTGCTTCTTCTTCAATGAGTATGCTTGTGGGTGCTCCACTTTAGAAGACTGTAGAGCACTGCCCCTCAATGGAAGGAAGGAGTTTCAGAATTGCAGTCATCCAGGATGATAAAACCGCAAGTCTGAACAGAGCATCTGATGATGAATGCTGCTTTATAGTGTGATGCTGTGTGAATATATGCCCAACGCCCAGCTGCTTTGCTGATGTACCCATTAGGGACATTGGTAAAGAAAGCTATTGAAGCAATTTGGTAGAGTGTGTGCAAGTCCCCAGCAGAGTTGTGGCTGTTGTTGGTGATAACAAAAGCCAATGCATCCAGAGATTCATTTGTACAACCTCTGTTTAGATATGGCATTTCCATTTGATCATGATGGGATAGAAAAGAATAATTTCAGTGATCTTCTGAAAGTCTTTGTTGTCTCAAAATAAAAGGCTAGCACCCTTCAGTTGTCCAAGGTATGGAGTGCTGCTTCTCATTAATTCTCATGGTGTTTTAGGAAGAATAATAGGAGGTAGCTAGTTTGATTCAGATGAAATGAGGAGGCAACCATAGGTAAGACCTTGGGATACAGTTTTAAGCTAATTTTTGAAGAATGTTGTATATGGGGGGTGTGCCATAAGGGCCCAGTACTTCCACCTGTCTGGCAGAATTGATGGCGATGTGGAAGGCCACCTTCATCAATAGGTAGAGTAGGGAACATGATGCTAGCGCTTGAGATGGTGGTCTGGTCAGGCCTCATAACACCAGACTGAGATCCCACAATGGAGTGCAGGGGTCTCAAACTCAAATCACCATGAGGGCCGCATGAGGATTAGTAAAGTAGCCCGAGGGTCGCACCACTGAAACCTTTCCATACAATGATATTGCAGATATCAGTAAAGATCATGTCATTGTGAGCCACAGGAAATAGCTTTAGGGGCTGCATGTGGCCCATGGGCCACATGTTTGAGACCCCTGGAGTAGGGGTTTGTGTTTCAGGGTAAATGTTACAAAGGCTGCAAAAAATGCTTGGTAATTGGGTGAGTGAAAAGCAAGAACTCATCCACCTCATGGTAGATAGCTGTGATAGTTGTAAGGTACACTCTTACTGAGCTCCTGGAGAGGCACAATTTTTTAAATTCCAATGAACAGTCAAGTACCAGTGGTACAGGAGTAGAAAACACCCTGATTTGTCTGTTTTGGCACCAGGTATTGAATCACCTCCACTTGTGCAGACATCATAGGCTCATAGACTATAAGGTCAGAAGGGATCATTATGATCATCTAGTCTGACCTTCTTCAAGCTACAGAACCTCAGCCACTCATTCCTGTAATAGACACCTAATCTAGGACTAAGCTACTGAGGTCCTCAAAAAATGATTTAAAGATCTCAAGATACAGAGAATGCACAGGCAAGTGATTGATTCCTCCTGCTGCAGAGGAAGCCTCTGCCAATCCACTGTAGGGGAAAATTCCTAAGCATGTGGCCAAAACTCACCCACCAGCCAAACACCCAGAAAGAATTATCTGTAGTAACTCAGAACCTGCTCATCTAACATTTCCTCATAGGGCATTGACCTATTTGCCACTAGTTGCCAAAGACCAGTCAATTGTCAAATTAGGCTGTCCCATCATACCATCCCCTCTATAAACTAACAAAGCTCAATCTGGAAGCCAGCTAGATTTCTTGCCTCCACAGCTCCCCTTGAAGGCTGTTCCAGAGCTTCACACCTCTGATGTCAGAAACTGTCTAATTTCATGTCTAAGCTTTCTGATGATGAGTTTATACTCACATTGGCACTGAACTTAATTCCTGATATTTGTCCCCTCTTATTGGTTCAGAACCTATCTGGTGAAGGAATCTGTCAGTTATCACATCCAGGAAAACCTGGGCCCTACTATTATAACTGACACTAGTCTTCCAGTCTATATCTGGGAAGTGAGGCTGTGTCCACACCAGGATTTTATTTCAAAAAACAGCTATTGTTTTGAAATAAAGCCTGGCATGTCCAAATAACATTCCGTTATTTCAAAATGATGGCTGTTGTTTCGAAATAGTTAAACCTTGCCTGAAATAAAAATAGCCATCGTTTGAAATGGTTGTTTAGAAACAACGCCGTTCGGACATGTTATTTTGAAATAACGGTTATTTCAAAATCACACTTTTGCCCTTCTTCTTTGCAGGGTGCCTTCCTTTTTGTACATATTGGATGGGGCATGGCCCAGAGAGGGGGCCATGTTGCCACACCTCCCATGCTGCCCCTCTCCTGAAGCAAAATAGCATGCCCCCATACAC
The DNA here is from genome assembly GCA_007922195.1 of Podocnemis expansa. Lineage (NCBI taxonomy): Eukaryota > Metazoa > Chordata > Testudines > Podocnemididae > Podocnemis > Podocnemis expansa. Next base: position 52,834,038 of record ML681994.1, on the reverse strand, counting down.
AGGGCGTACTATTTCGCTTTGAGCGTACTATTTAGCATTTTTTATTTCAATTTAACTTATTTTGAAATAAGGATTTTATTTTATTTTGAAATAAAATATTTCAAAATAACACTTTACGTGTGAACACTGCCTGAAAGTCTCTGATAAGCACATAGTTCTCAGTAGTACTTATGGCATCAAGGTAGAATCTTGCCAGGTTTGGATGGAAAATCTGGCACACATTCTGGGAGAAGAGATGAGGTGGAAGAGGAAGAGTGCACAGTGGGCACATGGCCATATTTAAGAGGCAGGGAAATCATGTTTTCTTAGGCTACACAGTGTTGACTGTCAATATGATTCTGAAGTTGTGCTGTCTTGATCTTGCATATGACCCATAGTGGGGGGGAGGGTTGGAGGGAAGGCATACAGTAAGGGTACATCTTATTTAATGAGAAAAGTGTTGTCCAGGGAATGGGGACCCACTCCTGTGCTGGAGCAGAAATATGGCACTTGGCATTTTCATAGAAAAAAGGTCTATAGTTGGGGACCCCAAGTGTTTGAATATATTCCATAGTACTCTGAGGTTTATTTCCTCCTTGTGGTTCTGGGAAATTTTTCTGCTTACTGTATCTGCAGTGGTGTTTTGGTATCCTGTTAGGTAGGAGACTGAGATGTTGATGTTGTGACTGATGCACCATTTGCATGGCATCATGACTTTCATGCATAGAAAGTATGACCCCCCTCTTGGTTGTTTCCATAAGCAAGTGACTATCTGTGAGTATTTTTATAGTTTTGTTCTTGATCACTGGTAGGAGATGGGAGTGTGGATTGTGAACTGCTCATAGCTCCAGTAGGTTTATATGTTGGATGGATTCTGACTGGGACCAGTGCTAGAATGGTGGCTAATGTGACCTTTCTGAAACCATTAGAGCTTCACAGAATAGTTCAGTTTCCTTAAGTCAAGAATGGGCCACAGTCCTCCAGTTTCTTTCTAGGTTATAAAGTCATGAGAATGGAACCCTCTCCCTTTGTGCTGTGTTGGTACTGCTTCTAGGCACATGAAATCAATGCTTTACTTCCTGTTTCAATGGATGTTCATGCAAATATTCCCTGAAGAGTGACAGAAGCAATGGTGGTGTGACAAATTCCCTGTTTGGCTAGTGTGGATCTGGATGCTCTGCATAGCTCCTACTTCCAAGTATTGACCAGCCTAGTAGTTGCCCTACAGGAAAGGGGGAAGGGAAAGGGACCTTAGCCTGCCCTCTTCTCTAAGTCCCAGCCCAGAGGCCCTAACAGTAGTAGCTATCATTCCTTCATCCTCCACTTCAAGCAAGTCTTCAGGTAGCAGCATTCATTCTAGCTCCCTATGCTATGGAGAATACTGGCAGACAAAAATATGACACACCTGGTTTTCTTGTGGCCCTCAGCATATGCTAATACAGCAGTACATCCCACTCTAATCCCTAGACTGTTATGCTATCCCCTACAATAAAATTCAGATGTATTTCACACTCTAAATAGCATGCCCTACACAAGTCTCTCACCTTCTATCACATAGTCTTGAACATCAGCCCAAACAAAAAGATACAGTATACTGTGCTGAAAATGCTCAAAGCGGACTTAGTAACTGAACAATCAATTACAATGGGTAAGTGTTAAGGCATAGCCTCCTGCACATACCTCTCCAGTATAGGGACCATGCATTCTGAAGGATCAAAAATGGAAGCCCTAGTCTGAACCTATGCTCTGTCTTCCCCACACCCTGCTCTGTTAATAAATAATTGGCTTGGATAACAATCCACCACTATGCATACCTCCTCTTTTGATAGAGAGCTCTCCTACTTTCACATTACATATTATCTGCAAACACACCTAAAGAGCTGATAAGAATGTATGTGTATGGTGACTGTGCGTCCTTTCGTAGCTGGTACATTACTGATAAGGAAAAATTGGTGCATATCTAATGAAGGAACAAGAAGCAAAAAAGAACACCATGACAACTACAATATTCCACCATAAACTTTTCTTTAGCAGGTAAGTCAGTGCTATGTGTTCCCTTGCAAAAGGTGCAGCTGACACAGTGTGTATTACAGCTTAATGTAGGGGTAGTCAAAACTTTCTCCTCTCAATTCCTTCAGCAGATAATTGGGTTTTCAATTATACAAAAGAAACTTGTGAAATTTGGTTTCCAAAGAAAATTTTGGCTTTTCTTTTAAAAAAGGATTGCACAAAAATTGAAAAGTTTTCAGATTGAAGCTAAAAGCAAAATATTTCTAATGGGGTATGCCATCACAGTTTCTCATGGGAGACATAATTTGGTTTTCTCACATCCCCATTCTCCTTTATGGTCTGGGTTTCCCAGACTTCATTGCCAATGGGACGCTACAGTTATAGGTATCCCAAGCCACACAGCCACTAAAAGAAGAGACCATGCTGCATCATGGAAGATTTATCCAAGCAACCTGACTTATAGAAGAAAATGGGAGCTAGACGCACCCAAATTAACCTAACTATAGCTTCCATGAGATATTGTAGCAGCATTTCTGAATGGAAATATTTCAGGTTTTGGCCAAACTATTTTGAGTTTTGATCTTTTGCTGGGAAAAAAGAGCTTTTGCTGACAATCTTTTCTTTTTCTCAAAAATGGTAAGAAAAAAAGCTATTTCCCAAACAGCTCTGTTACTTTATTTATTTATATTACAGCAGCTCCTAGAGGCCACAGTTGAGATCAGAGAACGACTGTGCTGGGTAAGGTAAGAATACACAGAAGGAGACAATTCATGCCACTAAAAGCTAATAATCTGAACAGACAAGGCAGAAAAAGAGTGAAAAGGCACAAATAGTCTTGCAGGACCTGTGACTGTCTAATGTTCAGAATCACGGTGTCACACTGTGTGGAATGGCTCACAACTGAGAGTGCCTACCTTAGGGAAGACTGTCAGAAAACAGGGCAGACACCCCTTTATTGGTGGTATGTTCTATAATTAGAATCAACAAGCCTGCAACAAATGTAAACTCCTGGATCACTATCCCAGTCTTACCATGGAATCACAGACAGGTCCCTTAGATTCTTCAGCCTATCTTGCCAGCCAGACTAACTGGACTTTGTGATAAAAGGTCACTTAAACCAAAATTCACACCATCTCATTTCTCTCCCAGTCCCAGAAGACCAGTCACTTACCCTAGATCAATTGGTACGCCAGATTTTATACTAAAGACAACATTGGCAGCCAATTTTGTAGTAAACTAGTTAACTGTTTATTAGCTGAAGGAAAGATCATATGAATTACTGAGAGGTTAAAGCAGGTAAAACATATTCACAGGTGAATCCCAGTCTACAATTCCAAATGATAGCAGAAATGTAGTAATCAGCCAGCTTCCCAAAAACCTCTAGAGGTATCCTGAATAACTTTGAAAATCTTTTCATTTAGTTATTCTTTCCTTTTGGAATCCAAACAGAGCAGAGATTTAAAAAAAAAAAAAAAAAGTCTTTGAATCCATATTTATAGTATCTTCACACGGACAGCAAGTTGACAGTGTCTCTACCCACATGGGCTTTTTCTTTGATGTCGCTAAATGAGGAATTAACTTAGACTGCTTCCTTTCAATTATCATATAATGGCCATTTGCTTTTAAGTTAGCATTTTCTGTTACAGTCCTTAAATCCATTATTAGCATGTCACAAGAATTCTTTCATGAGTTATCTAGTCATCTAGCAAACACATTGTAAATGTTTGCTACTCCGTTGTAACAGCAATAGATAACTGATAACAATACAAGTACCATTCCACTAGTTTTCATGAAGTTTAAACATCTGAATAGACACTTACACATTACTCACTTTGAAAGTGAATTGGTGTGGGCCTTGAGCTGACCAGTGTGACACATGGGTGAAACCCTGGCCCTAAAGAAGTCAAAACAAATCTCCTTGCCTCCTCCCACTGTAAGAAGATGGAAATATAGAAGTAGTAGTTGCTCACAGCAGTTTCTCTGAGGCCCACTGCTGCCTCGGGGGTAGTACATCTTATAAATTACCCTTTGCTCAGGGCTGTGACTAAAGACACCATACTGCCCACAGAAACAGCAACTAACAATTGGTGTAGAGAAATTTTTTACTCATGAGCAAGAAAAAAAGCTCTCACTGGCTGAGAATGTCTGAAAAGTATTAGTGGGGAAAATCTTTTTCCATTCAAAATAAACAATCTCTGTAAATGACATCCTCTGTGTTTTAAGATGCTAGACTAGGATTATTCTGCTTGCATTGTCTCCATTTTTATGACAAAAATAGTTCTGCCAAAATAAAAATGTTGATTAGATATGCACAATAACACATAAAAATAATCCTTAGCCAAGATTTTAAAAAAATGTCCATTTTGTGCTTAACTAAATTTTTGTGGTAAGAATAAAATTTCAAGGAATTTTATGGAGAACCTTTGCCCTGCAAAATCACACACAAATATGTAGCACTCAATGAAAGTCATAATCATGTAGAAAATGTAAGACACAAACTAATTGGAAAGGCCAAACAGGAAGGGATTTATTTTCCAAAAACAAACAAAAACAAATAGAAAAGGAAATAAAAAATGGAAAAATGGCAGGTAACAAACTGGGAGTCCACAAACCATGAATTACTACTTGCTGTGTGCTGCATCAGACACAAAAATGTACAAAAGGAGGGGGAATGACTAGCAGCAATCCCCAACCAAGCAAAACAGAATTGTATGAGGATGAGAAACAGCAGTTCAAGAGGTGTCCACTCTTTTGTCTTCATGTTTCTAATGTAATATTTAGAGAGAGACAGGAGACTCACTGGGCCAAAAGTAGATGAAGAAGGCTGCGTGGGAAAGCATACATCAACTTATTATGAAAAGCATAGAATAGCAAGAGTTCCTTCCACTTACCCATGTAGAGCAATAGCTAAAACCAAATAGTGGGACTAATAATTGGTATCTATCAATGTTATTGTTTCTTCCCAATGAGTGCCTATTCTGTATCAACAATTTGTAGCTTAGCCATTCATGAGAACTGAAGAAGTTAGCTCTTAGCTGATAAGAAAATAAATACGACCAGAATACCAGTGCAAAGTGTGGTGTGGAAAAGGTGACAGCCAGCAAGATGGATGCAAAATATAGAAAATATGATGAAGGCAGGGGTGCAGAGGTGCTCTGAGCTAGTGACAAACTAAACAAGGAGCTTCTGGTTGACTCAGACAGAAGCCCGCAGGAGCATGGGGTAAGAGTATGCTGGAACAGGCACTTCAGCACTCTGACAGCCTTTGGAGGGGATGCAGTGGACGCACTGCCAATGCTAAGTAGGGTGACCAGATAACAAGCATGAAAAATTGGGACAAGAGGTGGGAAGTATTAAATGCCTGTATAAGAAAAAGTGCCCCCCACCCATATTGGGATTGTCCCTATAAAACTGGGATATCTACTCACCTTAGCACTAACCCTGTTGATTGTGCAGAAAAAGAGCAGAGCTATGGCATCATCCCACCTCTTTGGGGGGTGTCTATCACCACAGTTAGCAATAGAATCCAGTCAGCTTTCAGTCTGAGAGCATGAGGGCATAGTTTGCAGTTACCTTTTGCTCAGGGACAAAATGGGGAGGGGGGGGGAGCTGTGTCCTTTATTTAACCCCACTGGACACCCACACAGGACTTGCAATGAATGCTTTTTAATTTGCCTCTTCCAAAGTAGCCAGGTAAGACACAAACTATCTAAAAATCAGTGAATAAATAGGAGAAACATTTAGCATCTGGGAAGTCAGTAAACTAGCCATATCAGTAGATAATCTTTGGGAGGTACATGCCACCAGCTTCTTCAGGAAGAGGAAGAACAAACTGCAGCCCTAAAGCGAGGAAGCACCATAATCCATAAATCACAGGAGACTACCTGCCATAGAAAGATTCTACCTCTTTGCTTGTCTCCATCTTGGCTATCTCAGAGGAGGTAACTTTCTTCAAAGTGCCTCCTCTATCCTCCGAGGGTTATTGAGAGGCTACAGTCACTCTTGTTGACAACACATGTTGAGAGACTGAGATTGGGAAGATGTTACATAAATACAAAGAAAACATTGGAGAGTGAAAAATTACCACGGAAAATAGTGGTGTGTTGCTTTCATCACCTCTCTTTTATCCATATATGTTCAGACAGACTGTAAACTATAGACTATTTATACAGCATATTAGAGTGTAATTTAAATAAACCTCACTTACTATTATAAACACGTTGGATTTTCAGTTACATCCCAGGGGGTGACTCTAACCAAATTTTCAGCCTTTGGGTGGGAGCCCAGATACCACTGAGAGGCAATGGGTGTATAATATAAGTTCATGTTAAATTGACCTGTAGTACTTTAATGATGCAACAGATGGCAGAAGAAAGCACTGAAATAACACTGCAAAACATAACAGGTGTTCAGCTGTTGCTGAGAGGCACTGGACTGGAAGGAAAAAGCAACAAATTTTGACCTAAGTGTGATTTTATCTTTTTATCTGGTTATTTTACAGTATTTTCATTGTCATGCTGTATTGTGTTTCTGGGACACCAATACTTCTCGGGTGTAAGTTTAACTCAGCCATAAAACATTACTTTTTTAGTCTTCTACCAGGGTGGCTGTGATTGGGTCCTTTCACTTTCTTAATTTACACTTTTTTCATGATCATGGGGCATTGTTAGTTTGGGATGCTACATTTTTGCTAACCTTTTCATATTCATTATCTCAATGGACATTAATCCTGTACATTCTGAGAAATATGAGTGAAAACTTAAATTTGGGATTTCTGTGCAGATTATTCTGTATTCCAGTCAATCACTTTTTAATTTAAAGAGGTTCTTGTCCTTTCTGTTTGCAATAGTTACTTTATATGCTGGTGACTCTGCATGGTTGCATGGTGAAGTCTGCCAAAAGAAATGATGAGATAGCACCAAGAAAGGCATGCACCTTGTTGGTTTTACTGATGTGTTAAGTAAACGTATCAAGTCAAGAATGCTTTGTTTGAAGGGAAATGTGTGTGAAATCACAAATCCTTTTGACCAAATGGAACTAGAAAGAACTTCTGTGTGGAGAGACTGAGCATGTGAGGTTGAATTGAGAAATCTGGTTTGGACCTTGAACCTCTCAACTGTCTTGTGCTAGTATAGGATTGTGTATAAATTTTCTCTCCCCAGACAATCACAAATAACAGATGTGTATTTAGGTTTAGCTTGTAACATTATCTATAGTCTCAAACTCAGAGGGCCGCATGAGGACTAGTACTTTAGGCCGAGGGCCAAACCACTGAAACCTTTTCATACAACAATACAAAGTATAGTCAAAATGAAAAAAATGAAGAGCAACAAATATTTCAAGAGTAAGTAAAAAAGAATTACTTCCATTCAAGATGGAGGTATCATCAGGAAGACAAAGAGTAAGTAATTAAGTAAACACACTTTAAATTTTGCATTGTCAATTATTTGAGAAATTCTAAGTGTCATTGTGCACTCCAAGAAATAACTTGAGGGGCCTCATGTGGCCCACGGACCACTAGTTTGAAACCTCTCATCTATAGCCTCCTGAGCAAAACAGTAATACCAATAAACAAACTGCTAAGTTTCTGCTCTCCCACTTCCATGCAATGACCTCAGATATTCTTGTCTCCATCTCAAGCGCTATCCAGAAAATGCAGAATAAATCCCAAACTCACTCCTCCTGTCCTCCTAGCTGATCTTGCTTTGTACCTCTCTTCCCCCAGTTACAGTCTAGGAGGAAATGAAATGGAAAGATTTCTATTGTTTTAAGACGTTCCTAATTTCTTCCATTGAGCTGCTCCTATCTGTTCATCCACCTGGAATGTAGCACTGAGTCTGTTCATTGTAACAAGGATGACCATATAGAAAGTGTCAAAAATCAGGACTGGGGGTGGAGGTCATAGGCGCTTACATATCACAAAGCCCCAAATATTGGAACTGCCCCTATAAAATCAGGACATCTGGTCATCCAAATTGTAACACATACCTAAAACATCCTCTCACCAACTAACAGATTGCACTGCATGTGGCACAGACAAGTCCTAGCGATGTGCTGTATCAGGACAGTCAGATTAATATCCACAGAGCAGCACAATAAGAAGGACTAAAAATATTGGGCCTGTTTCTCCTTTAGGCAAAGGCCCTTTTACTCTGTCAGTGTAATGTTAAAGGGACTTAGTACAAATGATAATAAAATCAATTCTTTTTTTTTTAAATCATCATTTGTCTCATGCCTTACCCAGGAATAGACAATGAATGAGTAGACAACATTTTTACAGTGGCTGACCCCCTACATGCATGTCTGACTTTGCATTCATGCCTAGATGTCCGTAAAAGGGAACAATGAATTGTAGTAGTGAAATGCCAGAAACAGATGCTGCTGCTATCCTGAACTTACAAATCTGGAGAAAAAAGGGGTTGACCACTTTATTCATTCTCCATTTTTCCTCCCTGCCCCTCCCTAGTCATGGCTTGCTAACATGTTGTACCAATCAAAGTACTTCATCTTTTTAAATAAGAACATCTAGGTTAATTTCATCTGCATTCAAAACAAAGCAAAATAAAAACATTTGACAAGTGGAAAGAGAAGAAGGAAATCAATAGGAAAATAAATAGTGATTTAAGATTCTAAAAAGAGGGAATTAAAATAATGCAGATTAAATACAAGCAATGCTTTGAAATGCCTTAATGATGTCATCTGAAGTGCACGTGTGGTTTTGACTCAGTCACATGAGCCCTAGAGGTGCCCTTTTCAGCCATCCAATTAAATTATAAAAAGGGTGTGTGTGATTCCCCATCACATGCAAGAAATGTTTATTGTAAAACAAGCTGAACAAGTTTGGTCTCCTGTAATAATTTCAAGAAGACACATCCTAGCTGTCTTTCTTTTTCTCTTAAACCAAAATGAGCTCTAAGACATTCCATTTATTATCATCAGTACTTCTAACACACCCATCATTGTCATACGTTGGCCACAGTAGCAAGAATTAGTAGGTAAAAAGAATCACAGAATTCTGTCTAAATCATCCCCTTTTCTTTGTTGACTTCTGTTCCTCTGAAGAATGGTGCTGGGACTTTACTGCCTACTTTGCTGAAATAAAAATCCATGTAAGGGCATGGCTCTTGCAGCATGTTCTTAATCTAGCAAAATATGGGCTCACCCTGACTACCTACAACTTTCCACCAGCAATGCTCTGGCTCTTTTGTGCAAGTTTCAGCTTGCTAGCTAGAGCATCAATTTTCAACCTCTGTATCGGGAAGCATTATTGTGTTGCCATACACCAGTCAGTGGGTCACGGAGAGCCATGGAGATGGCTGGGTTTGGCCTGGGGGGGGGGGGGGCGGATGTGTCCTATGGGGTTGAGAAATGCTGTCAAGTGTGTTGTGACCCGCAAAAGGTTGAGAACCACTGAGTTAGAGGGCCCATCTCTAGCAGCTGCTGTGGCATGTCAAGGTGGGAGAAGTACTCTGGATTAGTTCCCTTGAAAACTTTAAAGAGGCTGAACTGGATCTGCAGTAAAACAGAAAGACATTGCCAGCTTCAGGGCACCAGTACCCTGTGCTTCTTGGGATCTGCTCCATGAAGTTGATTAGTCTCTGCATATTGGCCAGCAGCAGTCCCTGTGTTCCTTTAATGTTCAGTTTATGTGGAAAAAGACTGCAGTAGTCCAATGTGAAGGCGACAAGAAAATAAAGCACACACTTGCCTTTTGCCCTGGCAACCCCTGTCTAGAAAATGAAAAAAAATCAACAAGTAACTCTCCTTGCCAGGCAAAAGATTTCCAGCTACTGAACAATGATGGAACCCTGAGACTGACCCTCCTCTCCCTGACTGTGGGGGAGCTGGGCTGGGTTAAGACACAGGTAGTCTAGGTCTGTGTCTTGGGCCTAAGCTGCTTGAGTTATGTATGTATGTCAGAAGCTCAGATTTTAATTTTAAAAACCTAGTGATTTCCAAGCCCTGATGTTTGCAAAGAAAAGCTTCAGAATGTGACCCAAATGTAACCAATGCAGAGATACCTGTCTGAGGCTCAGAGGGGGTCATCTTCAACTAAACATTTTCTCTCACCCTTCACATTCAGACTTTGACCAAGTTTTGCTGTTTCTTTCTCCATAATATTTCAAAGACCAAGTGCAGAAACCTTTGCTGGCCCTCATGCCAAGCCCACTGCACCCTCTGCAGGTGCCAGGGGTAGGGCCAAAAGGGCAAGGGCAGGCCTTGGGTTCCCAGCCAGGACCTGGACTGGGACTGGGGCCAGCTCCAGCCGGACCTGTGGTTCCCAGCCAGGGCTGGAGCGGGGGCTGGGGTCAGGGTCGGCTCCGGCTCCTGCTCCTGCCAGCGGGCAGCATCCAGTTCCTGGCCAGGGCCGGGACTGGCTCCCGCCAGCAGCAGTGACTCTGGAGGGACTGACCCTCCCCACTTCCCTCCAGCAACCCTGCCCAACAGGGGCCAGGAGTCCTGCGCTGCAGCGTCTTTCTCTCTGCTGGCTGTAATCCCCAGCAGGGAAAAACAGCCAACGGGGGCCTGGAGCTGCAGCACACAGCTCTTGCAGCCCCAGGCCATGCTGGGGACAGGGCCAGTGGGGAGCCTGAGCAGCACCATGTGCCATGTTTGGCATGCACGCCAGGGGTTAATGACCTTGTCATAGATGCAGCCTCATCTGTCTCTCCAGACTATGCAGGCCCTCATCAAGCTTGCACCTTGTCTGCTATAACCCACACTCTAGTCTCAGTGCCAGTCACATTGCTCCCTTCAAGTTCAATTAAAACACTGCTGCTAGGAGCATCTTCCTGGCTTTTCATCATGACATCACCTCACTCTTTTCATCCTTCCACTGACTTCACACCATCAAACACAAGCACCCTTTCTTTGCTATTAGGGCCTTCACCATTTAACCCCACCTTATCTGTCAGGTATTTTAGCTTCTCAAGTCATGAGTTCCCACCTTCGTTCTGGCAATGATAGCAGCTTCCATCACCAATTTCTCTTCTTCCTCAAGCACCTCTATATTTTCATCTATGCTCTTCCCTATGCATGAGAAAACCTGACAGTGAAATCCATAAAGCCACCATTTCAACCTTTTCTAATGCCTCCTTAAATGCTACCTCTGCTTCAGGGCACACAAACAACTTCCATCATGCACTGGCAAACTGCAAGCTATGACTTCAGCTTGTCTGTTATGTTCCACCCCACCTTCAACCTCATTTTTCTGTTTCATCCATCTCGTGTCCCTGTTAACATATAGATTGTGAGCTCTTTGGGCATGTTACATGCACTGCATACCATTAGAGAACTTGGCAAAAAACAAGGAATATTCCTTTTGATAGGCTGTAACTGCTGTATCTTAAAACCCAGAATCTTAACCCGCAAGGCCAAAATACAGAGAGAAAGCAGGCTGCTCTCCAAGGCAGAGGCACAATTTATCCCAAAATTATTCTACATTGATTCTCTGTAGACTATCTGCAGAAGACCCACCTAGCTTGCTTCCCTCCACAACCCCCTTGCCTGCAAATAAGACCAGGAAACACCTCACACTTGTACGTATAGCTTGTCATTTTAACTCAGTTTCTAATACATTCCAGGGCAGGCACTGTCATTTGTCTGTGTAATAGACAGTGCCCAGTACAAAGAGATGCTGAGCTTTGACTGGGGCTCCTGTGGTCTACTACTACTCATCATCATCATTATCAGATTTTCAGACGTGCTGAGCACTCACAACTGTTACGGCGTCAACAGGGGCAGTGGGCAGTCAGAACGCATGAAAATCAAGTAATATTTAATAAATGTCTAAATACGGAGTGAGGTGCCACTGTACATAGGTACCTATAATTTTAAGAATCCATCTTATGTAGTTATCATCAAGCTCCCTGATGAGGTTGAGTCCTAGGGAATGGCCTGAATAAGAGAAGCTGTTTTTGTCAAATTGTGGACACATTAGCTTGCCATTTCTCCTCCTTTTTCCAATGGATTCTGCTTTGGGCTCAGGCATCTGCTTTCTCCTCTTGTTTTCTTCTGAAGAACATCAAATGTGTGTCTCTTGTCTCCAGACATCAGCAGTGTGTGTGATCATGGTATAATTCATTGGGCACACCAACAAGCTGTTGTCAGATGCCATGGATCCAAATGAATCATCATTTGGTAGACCCCAGCTCACTTGAACCAATTATAAGGCATGAAAAGGGATCAATTTATGTCCTTTGTGTATGAACTTCATCACTACCATGGTTCACCAATCATGATCATGTTCCATCTTTGAGCTAATCATCTGGTCACAGACTCCGCACTGGACTGATCAATTTTACTGAAGAAAGAGCATTCAGCCCAGGTGCCAGGTTATTTAATATTATTGCATGCCTGCTTAGGTCTTAGAAACCACTATTGGCCTAGTCTGACTGCAGTGCTAGATTTCATAGGGCTTAAGACAGCAAATTGTTATTAATAGCCTCTCTCGTTGTTATAACATTGCAGAATACAGGAGGCCTGTTACAGTTGGGGCTACAGTGACCTCCCATTTTTAACAGCTGCTATCTGGCTTCATGAAATTATGATCTTTTCAGCCATTGTTCACACATGACTTTACATCTGTCACTGCCGTGTATTCTTGGCAAGGAGTCCCATCATAACTAGAGGGGAACATGGAAGAAGTTTTTAACTTTATTAATGCCAAGCCACTGAAGTGGAATGGCATTATGTTTTGATTCTTGTTCTTTTGATGTTTTTAAGAATCTTGATCAAACACTACTGACTGAAGCTCAGTAAAAACTTCACAGATTGTTAAAATTTCTGTTTATTCTGCTCTGAGGGAGATGCAGAGTAAAATGTTTTAGATATTATTAGCTGTTATTCCTCCAGGACCAATAAAAAATCAGGCAGAACTAAATTCAAGGACTGTTTTAAGGCTAATTTTCCAGTGAAGTCGGAAGAACTGATTTAGCAAAAAGAATTGTTTGTGCTTAATTTCTTGGCTGATTACAGCATAGTCCAACGGATATGGCACACATCGGGGAGTCAAGAGACCTAGATTCTCTTTTGATTCTGTCATAGGGTGATCATGAGCAAGTCACTTCACTATGGAGCTTCCTTGTCTGTAAAATGGAGGTACTGCTATTTACTTTTCATTACAAAACACTTTGAAATATATGGAATACTAAGCATTATGACTAACATAACAAGGGTGTTGGGTAAAGGACCCACAGTGCCAGATGATTCACCACATCCACTGAGTTCAATCAAATGCTGGACCATCAAAAGTATATGACCACCACCACTGCACAGATTTTTGGCAGAGGGGCAAGTAACATAATAGTTCATTCTTTCTTTTCCACTTCTTTGTGTCTATTTATCTTTTGTTCATCATCCAACATTACATTAGTAATAGTATTTATCTACGCTCCAGTATTATTCAGTGTGCTAGATGTTATGACACAAGCTCTGATCTAGCAAGTGCTTAAACATATGCTTAACTGATTTACCGTATCCAAACACTAGCAAATACTTATATAATCTCATCAACTCTGTTGCTCTCTCACTATATAGGATTTGCAGGGCTGTTGTTTTTTTTAAATGTTCCCATGCTCAAGGCTGAAAGTTTCAAAGATTTTTCCACAATAAATCTCAAATCATTTTCCTAGTTACCATGCCACTTTTTTGCATATGTAGATTTCAATAACAGCATTTTAAAAGAGAAAAAAGTAGTAAAAACAGAGGGAAATATTCTTATATTCTGAGGTCAAATATAGCTTTATCAGGATTTCTGTTGTGTTTGTGTAGAATCACTTTCCACATTCTCTGTCAATCAGGGGCATCACTGGCACCGGACTTACAGGGCTTGAGCCCCAAATCCTAGCGTCCAAGCCCTGGGTCTGCCTCAGCGGCAGCTGCAACAGCAGCACGCTTAAAGTGTGCTAGCCCCAAACCCCAGCGCCTAAGCCTTGGGTCTTCTTCCGGGCCAGGGACACTTCTGCTGTCAATACTGCCATCCTTTCTAGAAACTTTATAGAAATTTTGCATAGCAAAGGGATGAGTGTGTAAGTAACCAGTTTCACAGAGCCTTCTTTTCCGTCCAAAAGTTACATACATACATTGTGCTTATCTTTTTTACAGGATTCTTTTTGCATAAGCACATTGTGTTATGTGCAGCAATTAAATCAATAAATCTTTAAAACACTTCACAGCTTTCTGAATTACTGAGTGTGCAGTGCAACATCTTGCACTTCCATCGTGCTTTTTTGAAACATATATTGCTATTCTTACAAGTTAACTATTTTCTATGCCATCTCATTCTTAACTTTCCAATGAGATTGAAGCTCATGTATACCTCAACTATTTTCATAAAGTACTTTTTGTTGAAGTCAGAGGATGTTTTTCACAACTAGTTAGTTTTAGTTATGGATTAGCAGTGGAGTCCAAAAATGCCTCACAGACAACACATACCAATATGTACATTATAATGGTGTGGGGGTGTGTGTGTGTGTGTGTGTGTGTGTGTGTGTGTGTGTGTGTGTGTG
>ML681994.1:52664008-52819530 GCA_007922195.1 Podocnemis expansa | reverse complement strand
GTGTGTGTGTGTGTGTGTGTGTGTGTGTGTGTGTGTGTGTGTGTGAGAGAGAGAGAGAGAGAGAAGGGATGAGGAAATATCAAAAGGTTTGGCTCTTCAATTCAAAAGAGCATCCAGAAGTTTGGAGGTTTATCCAAAGTTTTTCTGAACATATCTGCATCTATTGGCTCCAAAAATCTTGTTGGAAACCTTGCAAGATCAAGCTTCCTTGAAGAGATTACCTCTCATACCTCTTGGTTATAGTGAGGCCAGTAAAAATACCACAAGAATAGTCTCTTGTATGCTTTTGCTCCTGCCTGAAAATGAAAATGATGGGGAATGTGAAAATTAAACTATTAATCAAACTTTTCCAACCCTCAGAAAAAGGTTTGGTGCAGTTCAGGTTTTGGGTGAGAGTTCAAATCTGTTCTTATTGTATTTAAACCAATATAAAGAGCACAATATGTATCTGCATTGCACCTCACTTCTCTTGAGGCTGATCCAAAGTTCGGTGAAGCTCACTGAAAAGTTCCAAATAACTTCAGTGGGCTTTAAATCAAGCCCAGAGCCTTTGAGTCTCAGAGTGTGGCTACGATATATGGGGATTTCCACCCTCCTCAAATTCTGGCTATTCAGTGGAAGTTTTCTAAATAACTGCACTGTAAACAAAACGTTATTCTGTAACTATAGTGAAACTGACCCCTCCGCAGAGGCTCTGAATACATGCATCAATTAAATCAAATACAGCAAAAGTGGAGTTTAAGTGATAAGCACGCATTGCACAGGCCTATTGCACATGGGTGAATTTCATCATCAATTATTTGTCCACAAAACTTAAACCATGAAAGTGATTCCCTAACAAGACTATTTTTTCTCTGAGCAAGATTTCAGGTTACACTTTGGCCCTACTCCTGCAGTGAAAATCTTAACCTTCCTTGGAGTGCTCCTAGAAAACTTGGGTCTTGCTTCTTAAATCCCAGTATTTACAAAAACCAACAACAGTTTTAAATTATTTATGCAACAGCACTCTTTAATAAGATTGAAAAGGGTCAAGGCAAATCCACATAAAACCAAACCACAATGAAAGTAGAAAATATACTTATGGAAATGCAAATACTACTTTTTGATTAGAGTATTGAGGAGTTTTGTACTGAACAGGACTGATGTGTATGCAGTTCCATTTTCATAATTTGTTATAAAGCTACAGCATTAGCAAAAATGGAGATTTCTTTCTTCTGCTTGTCCATGTTTTCAGTGGTTAGTCAATTGTTAAATAAACTGTTCTACTGTTTAGTCTTTGCCAAACAAGTACTGCAACCATGCTCCCAATTAATTTTTGTATATTTCACAATAAGAGCAATTAGAAGCATTATATTAAATAGAAATGTAGCATAATTTATGTATTTGTGCCCTCTAATGAAGTTTGTGAGACAACAGAGGCAAAATCAACACTAATTTAAAAATAATAATCTTGTATACTAATATGTTCCAAAAGGGGTAGTCGTGTTAGCTTAGTTCAGCAAAACAAAAAAGGAGTCCTGTGGCACTTTTAAAGATTAACCAATTTATTTTTTACATAAGCTTTCATGGGCAAAGTTCCACTTTGTCAGATGCCAGAAAGTGGCATCTGACAAAGTGAGACTTCATCCACAAAAGCTCATGAGAAAAATAAATTTGTTAGTCTTAAAAGTGCCACAGGACTCCTTTTTCTGTTTCATATATTAGTAGGTGTTTAACAGACCTTCTTTTTAATTTCTTTTCTCTCTCTCTTTTTTTTTAACTCATGTCAATCAACCTGAATAAGGATTTGTAAGTTATGGGTTCTGTGAGTGTTTTGTATGACATGCAAAATACAAATAATATTCCCTTCTGATCTTAATGCCAGTTCTCCTTATTTTGATGTATTATTTTCATAGAATCAGAACAGAAAGGGACAACGAGAGAACATCGAGTCCAGTCCCCTGCACTTATGACAGGACCAAGTACTATAACATCCCTTAAGGTGTTTGTCTAACCTGCTCTTAAAAATTTCCAGTGTTCATGATTCTACAACCTCCCTAGGCAACTTATTCCAGTGATTAATCACCCTGACAGTTAGGAATTTTTTGGAACTGTCTGTGTTATTGTCAGTCTGAATTTCAGTGTTAACTTCATTATCCTACCCAGATACTTTGAAAATTCCATATACTAAACAGGATTTGTACATTCTAACAAGAAAAGTAACAAAGAAAATTTGACTCAGAAAATCCCCTCACTTTTCCAACAATTCAAGATAACAGAAGATTTTTATTGATACTTCTGATTCAATTAAGGCGACTTATTGTACTAAAGGCATTGGCTAACAGAAGGCAAGTACGCCACTGGAATTAGCCCCAATTGCAATTAAATTAATTTTGTGGAAGCTGCAGTAAGTTATTCATGGTTAGACAAAGGATCAGAATTATGGGAGGAAAACTGGGGAATTATCATATTTAAACAGTCATGAGATGTCCAAACATTTGCCTTAAAAATATATTTCAAAAGAACCAGGATTTATTTGTTAAATGGTGTACTGAGTTTGTGCACAACAGATCTTTCTCTGGGGTTATTGGTATGTCACTTTCTTCATTTCAACCACAGAACAATACTCAGAAAATTACCATTTAAGCCAGAAGGACCAATGAGAGCACATGACATTGAAATTTGTGAGTTCCATTTTCCCCCCACCCAATTCCAGATCAACTCAAGCTCTGTCCTAATCTTTAACACCTATTTGGGTCAGGGTTTAGCTATTTCAGAGGCCACCTCTCGATCCACCACCAGAGACAGCCATGTTCTTTGGGGATGCAGTAGTCAATGGAATCAAAGATGAGACTTCTAAGAATCAGGGACAGAGTGGCAGTTCTTGGGTTATGATAATCAGTAACAACAGAGATTAGAATGGACCTGAGCTGAACTCATCTGAGAGCCTAGTGCCCCATCCTTCTCTTTGTACAATCCTTCCTTCATTTAAAAAATGAACTTACCTCTTGGGTGGGGGGGACGGGACACAAAAGCTAATCATCAGTCCAGGAAGTAACAGCAAATGAAGCTGAAAGTGGTGAAGAATATATGTTAATGTAACACTATTTCAAAGTGATGGTGAGCATTAGAGACATTTTAGTGCATGACAGGAGGGGCTACACAAGCAGGTCAGGATGCAACACACTAGTGTGCATTAGAATTCACACCCCACTGGTGAGCATAACTGCACCCTGTGGACAAACCCTAAGTTAATGCTGAAAGCATCAGAATTCATTCATCTACTGAACATTCAAGAAAGTCGTTGGAAGAAGACAGTGACGAGTGGACATTCTTCCAGGCTCAGCCCCATCCTCTTTGGCCCACACTCCAGGCATCTATAGCTTCTCCCCAACAGAAGAAAAGGAATCAGGCAACAGAACCCAAATTACAGAGGTGGTGCTCTCATTGCCACAGGTGGTCTGGAGTACCCAGCGAATCCAGTCCTTAAACTGATAACAGTGCTAAGTAGCGTAAAGAAAAGTAAAAGACTAAAGAAGCTTTTGTGCTAGGAACAATACATATGGCAATGAGAAACTGGACAAGCAGCACTATATTTCTTTGGAGACTAAGTCAATGGTAAATTAAATTTTGTATCTGGATTTTGCAAACATATGATTATTGAATGTGTCCAAAAGAGAAGTTTTACAAAATTAAACAGACTACAATGTGGTAGGAAGAAATTCTAAATAGCTGCATCCATGGATGTCCAGTTTGATTCTGTTATCTATAGCAAAAACACCCAATCTTCCAATATATAAATACTGAATAGTGAAGTTCTGTATCAGCAAAACGGCAGAAATGGTTTCATTTAGGGTACATTAATATGACACCATAATATAATGCCAGTCAAATCAACCTCTTTTGACAGTGTATCAAGTGTGTGCAAACTGCTCTGGTTTCAGTCTTATTGTTTTGGGATTTTCCAGAGCTCTCTGCTGCTTGATCAAGAACACATGAGACCATAGAAGTGTCAAAGGATATCATTGGCAACATCCCAGTAGCAAAATCTTTTCTCCTTTCTTGCACGGTCCATTTAATTGAACACTTATATCAGTGGCAGATTTCATTGCAAAACACATTTTTCATTTTTATTCCCTTTTAAAATGAAAGTTGTAAAGTTAAATGCTTAAAAGATTTTAGCTAAAAAAGTGTTATGTAAAAATGAATAGCAATTTACTTTCTCTAGGCTTGAGTAGAAGTAAGTTTTTCGTGTTGTGTATATACTTGAATACTATGCTTTTGTGAATATTTCTATTGTTTACAAGCTGTTACCAGATGTATCATTTACTGTGCATTCCTAGAAAATAAGATTCAAAATACCCGCTACCCACATAAAGCCATATCTGTGGATATATTTATGCATGGATTGTGTACCTGTCTAGTACTGGAAATAACTAGTGAGTTAATTTTCCCACCTTTTCATTTTGCACCATGAGGAGGACATGTGGACCACTTTGCAACTCCAAAGTTCTGTTGCCTGACTCGCTGAACTCTAGAATATTGGCACCATTTTAGGAGGAGCCCACATATGAAAATGTCTGGGCCAAATCTTGAGTCCCAATGCTTTACAAAAGCAAAACACCCATTGACGTCAATGGGAGTTGTGCCTGACTACAAAATGAAGCACTTGGCCCCAAATCCTATCTTTGAAGGGGGCTTTGTGTATCGAACACAGCTGGATCTCATGAGAAGGGTCTCCAAAAGTCAGTTACATTTCCTCATCTGAATCCACTAAGGGAGCCAAGATGAGAAAAATACCTCTGGTCCAAGAAGGTGAATTTAAAACATGCTTTACACATTCTGAGAATACAGACAGATTACAACCATGTCACTGGTCTCAGGAAAAAAAAAAACAATTATAGTAAAAGGCCACCGTGGTTCTTACAGTCAAACAGGAAATTCACAAGTTCATCAAAGCAATATAGTATGATATAAGTTATCACTGTAAAAGACCTACAGTATTAGGTGTTCAATCCATCCCTGTTCCAGGGCACGTCCCCTACAGCAGTGGTGCTCAGTCTATAGCCTACAAACTGTGGCCCACCAGAGCTCATCACGAGGCCTGCAGCCTGCTTCAACACAACCGGTAGCTGATTTTTTCTATTTTCTATCATTCTGATGTGTTTTAAGCACTGACTTATTTGTTTTTAAACAAACATTATTCTGCATAGAGACAACCAGTTGCAATACACGTGAAACAAGCTGAACTTAAATATAAATCAGTAGAGGTGACTATCTCTCATTATAAATATATTGAATCTGTTTGGCATGCATAAGGTTGTGCTTAGGTTTATGTGGACCATCCTTTGCAATAATGTTGGGCACTACTGGCTCTACAGTATATTTTCTAGCTTTTTGCCTCATCTTATTTTAAAAATCTTAAACCAGAGAGCCTTCACTTTTCCCTTTGAGGATATTCCCCAGCCTAATGAATCCCATTGTCAGGCAACTTTTCCTAATCTTCAGCGCATTCTTTTCCTTTCTTAAGCTTATTCCTTTTAGTTTTAACCCCACCAGTTATGCTAAATTCAACAGCCAGGCAGCAGATCATCTGAAACTTTTGCCTACCATAGGATAACTTATGCAAATTGGGCTTGCTCCAGTACCCACTGTGATCAATGGGAATTTTTTGTTGGCTCTACTGGGACTGGATTGGGCCCTTTACTGTTACCTCATCCTCTCCTCATCTACTCTTCCTCACTCTTGGTTGTCCTGTCCACCTACTGCATTTTCTGATAACTTGGACAGTGAGCTCTTTGGGGTCTGGACTACCTTTTTATGACATGGCTAGAGCACCCAGCACATTCCTCTCCATCTCTGACAGTTAACATCTTCTAGGTATTTGCAGACTGCAGACATACCTGTTTTTCATCATCTTACAACCAAGATACACAAACTCTTTTAATGTTCCTTCACAAATCAATTCCTCCAACTGTGGAATTTGTTACTCTTTTCTGAACTCCTCAGTTTGCCAATAGCTTTGATATAATGTAGTCCCTCAACCTGAACAAATATTCCAGGGGTACTCCACTGGAATCAGATAGGGAATTTTCTCCCTACTCTGTAATGCTTCTTTGTGTATGGAACCCATAATTTCATTGTTTTTTTGTTCCTGACTGTAATGCAAATGCACATATAGTATCTTGTGCTCTAAGGGTGGGCCAAGAGAAACCCACAAGCTAACAGGACTCAAGCTGTGGGGCTGTTTCCTGGTGGTGTTGATTTTAGGCTCAAGCTTGAATCCAGGATCTAGGATGCAGAACAATGGAAGGGTCCTATAACTTAGGGTCCAGCTCTAGCCTAAAATTCTATGCAGCCATGAAACAGTTCCCTAGCCAGAGCCCCACCAGCTTTAGTTGGCTTGCACAGGCTATCTGCAGGTCCCTAGCTGCTTTGTCTAGTAACCTAAGGCTCATTCATGTTCAGTATCTGCTCCCCATTGAGTATATTATGGTTTAGATTATATATTCACACCCATCCCATACACTAGGTCTATAAGATTTTTTTTTTAATATAAACTGAACCTATTTTTTATTTCCTGTGCATTTCTATTTTTCAGTCCCATTTATTGTTTCTCTTAGCTGGTATTAAATACATGAGGGTGCCTATCAGAGCAAATCTCAATTAATGTTATGTAAACTTCCTTGAGTAGTTCTATCAGATCCTAGCAGATTACCTTTATTTTCCTGATTGATGTTCAGTTGCAACAGCTCTCCAATTTAGTATGATTTGCAAATTTCTTTAGTATTACTACACAAAATCATTCAATTATATGCCAGTTAAAGGTGGTCTATACATAACACAAAAGCAAGGAAATTAAAAGTTAAAGCATCTAATAGTACACACCTCTTAGTCCTCCATCCAGGGCCACAAACTTCACTTCACAACCTTAAATCTGTCTAGCAAGGTGCCAGTCTTCCAGCATCCCTCAAGCTTCCCAATCACCACAAACATATTAGACTTCCCTCCCACTACCTTTTCACCACCATTCTGGGAAGTCAAATTCATCCATGAGGGCTTTCTCCAGTCTATAAGGCTTTTTTAAGCCAATGGGTTCCAACCCCTCCATCCCTAAATCACAAGCTTCAGAATGAATTTTTTTAAGGCCAACTTTTAACTGATTGAAACTTGAAATCATTAGCAGATTTTTCATGAAATGCCTTAGAAAATTTAGGCTTTATTCTGAAATAGTATGCCCAAAATTTGGAAAAGATTTCTTGTTTTCCATACTGAAAACAAAAGGTCAAATTTCCACTCCGAGTACAAAACAGGCTTTAAAAAGGTCTGCCAGAATACTATTTACTCACTCTTTGAGAGCTTCAATGAAGACATTAAATAAAATCAAACTTTACATCAATCCTCACTAGACATTTACCCAAACTCACTTCAATTCTATATACTTGTTATTTATAGTCTATTAGGAAGTTTTAAATATGTGAGTGTTCCTGCTTCAGCTAATTTGAATTAATTTCATGAAACATTTCATAGGATCCTTTTTATTACATTTATTTTTATTTTAAGCTATCAAGTGCAGGAATGACATTTTATTTTATATTTATACGCCACACGGTACAATGAACTTGCAATCTTAATTTAAAACTCTGGATGCTTTAAATTAAGCATGTGCCTAAGTGCTTTTTTGGATTAGGGCCACAATCATTTATACCTGTGGAAAGTGAGTATAAAATATTACCATTGGGATCTGGAGTATTTTATAGCCAATTTGTAGAAGTTTAAATCATTGTGCAGGATCCTGGCAGTAAAGTACAGTACCAATACCAATGTGTGCTATGTGGAGCAGCTGAAAATTTTAAACTTCATTGCTGTAAATTTTTGTATTCCTAATAGGACGCATCTGAGCGACTAAGGAATAAAGAACAACAAGAAGAGAAACACTCCAGAAGTCATGACTTAGTATATTTTAAGTTAATTTGGAAGCCATGAAGAAATGTTTCTCTGCAAAAAAGCACTCCATATTTTTATTTTCCTTGACAGTTGTTTTCTTCTGTTCTCTCTTTCATTAGTGAGTAAATAGCAGAAATTTGCTTTGTTGAAACTGAAAAGGATGTTATGTTTTCACTGTTATGTTTCCTCAGATATATTCTGGGCTCCATGTTCTTGAAAGTAGTCCTTGAAGAAACAGGTAGAAAAGTGAGAGAGAATTTGGAACAAAACTCAGAATCTTAGGTTTAATGAAAATGGGAAGCTCTTACAAGAGAAAGTTGAGGCAGACCCAATCCCATATGTTTATAATGTTGCCACCTACATGATAGAACAGTGGTCCAAAACTGGTTTACACACCAGACACTTAGCACTCTACACAAATCTCAGATTTTGTTAGTATTCAGTAAAAAACCAAAATAATAAGGAAACTACATTTACTGACAAAATAAAATCCTGTAAGCAATAGCAGCTCTAGCCTTCAATCAGCTTACGACTAACCCAATCCCAGCTTTAAGACAACTCTTCTTTTCGTTGGCTTCTACTGACTGTACAAGCAATGGGCAGAATGGTTTGCTGTCCAGGTGTTTGAATGTAGGGCCTAATGTCAGCCCAGATTCAGCAATGTGCATTTTGTGCAAATGCACAGGGTCCCTGATCTCAGAGGGGAATCTAGCCAGGTTTGGGCCTAGGATACAGTGTGCCTGGCCAGTTTGTAACTGTCCTAGCCAGTTTTCCTTCTGCATAGCTGTCTTCTTGTTAAAAAGAAACCAAAGAAACAAAAAACACCACAAATTTTCACCCAGTTCTACTGACGAATACAAGGAAATGCCTGGTATCAATCAAAAGTAATCCAAGGTGGCTAAAAAAAAAAAGAACCCCTTATATCCTTTTTTTTCTTTACAGTTTAAATTTCTCTGGTGCTGACATATATTGAGCTATTCTCAAACTATATGGGTTAAAGGATATGAGGGCATTCACTGTTATTGTCACTCAACTCCCCTCAGTGCTCTGAGTTGTACCAACTACCTGCAGGGAAGCAATGATGCCTGAGGGCTCCAACTCACCTTCTTAGAGATCAGCGTAAGGCACTATTCAACAATTATCGCACAGCCTCTTTTGAGGAGTGGAGTGTGCTCTACTGCAGAAATTCTAGCTTCTTCCAGGGCAAGCATATTTGGATGGGGTTCACTGTACAGACCAAGGTCTCCTGTACGATAATGCAGAGCACTACCACCATCCATTTGGAGAATTTTTAACAAACAAACACATCAGGAGTAAAAAAAAAAAAAAAAAAAAAAAAAAAAACCAGAAGCAGTGGTGGCAGGGATTGGGTAAAAAATGAGGGATTAGAAAAAGCATAAAATGGAAAAAGCTAAACGCTAAAAAATAGTCTAAAGGAGAGCAAGGCTGTCCAATTCTTATTATCCTATTTCTACTTCGGTGGCACCTGCAGTCAAGTATCATGGCTTTATTATGGAGGAAGAGAGTGAGAGTGTTAAAAAAAACAAAAACAAACAAAAAAAAAACAGCTCCTGTCCTAATCAGTTTACAAATAATCATATACATTCATGAAGATTCAAATGCACATTCCCAGAAGGGAAACAAGAAACTCCTCAGTCAACCTTATACAAATCTGTAACTCTGGCAAGATTATTACAATCCACTGATGTGTTCTCGAAAAATGCACAGGTCTGGGTTAGTTCCTAATTAAGTTTAGGTGGCTGCCAAAAATGTAATAGTCTTTTTTGTTGTTGGTTTTAACATATAAAATTATGTTTGGAAAACTGATGCACGAAGCCATGACAGTTAACCAGACATGACAATAGTTGCCAACTAAAGGGATGGTAATTGGTTTCCCAAGGCTAAAACTGCAACACGTGTTTCACTCTCATTGTGGTTCTTTCACACGCTCCCTCTACTTTTGGAAAAAAAGACTAAGCAAGCTTTGTGGAGTAAATGAGCTTACACTGAACATGCTTTGGACAACAGCCAAAAAGTAATAGTTTTCCAAGTATTATGGGTAATGCCATGCTAATTAACTATATAGTGTGCCTGGTAGTGGTTAATGGCTGGTGAGACATTGTTTTCTTGCCTGTCAGATGTTATCCGTTCAACAAGGAAAATATTTTTAAGGTGATTTCATTTATGGTTTCAACATATTCTAAATCTGATTTCCCACAAACGGCATTGTGTTGAATAACACAATTGGAAAAGGATTTATGAAGCCTTTTCCAACTTCAATTTAATTGCAGTTTCAGATTCTTTTGTTTCTACTTAACTCAGGTAAATAAACAGAGTGAACTGGCATGTTTGAATGGTGACCCGTAGCACAATCTCCAATACACTGGCATAGATTGAATTCTTGCAGATCACAAATCTGAAAAAAAAAGAAAAAAAGTCTGTGTATTCCAACAAAGTGTCAGCAAGCTGCTGAAAGAATCCATATTTATATTGTGCATGGTGTGTTAACAATGCTGAATTGGAAGAGGCAGATTTTAAAGCAACAGACCTAAGAAATAGTGTCCTCCCTATGAATTTCCTTCTTACCAAGCAGCAGAATCACAACTCACTTAAACTAATTTTCAGTAAAATAAAATTAATGATCTTTCTTTCCTTTTTCCCCCTTTGCAGGCTAGAGAATCCCACCCTAGAGTCTGACTCTGTTATTTAGGGAAATAATTAGTCTTCTGACACAGGCATTAAATAAATAATCCCACCATAATGCCTAACTAAGGATGAAAGCAAATTCTGAAATAGAGGTTTCCCTCTCCAAAGCACTGTCCTAGCTGGTCTTTAATAAGGAAAGTGATTTATGGAAGAAAAAAAACAGATTTCTTTTTTCCTACCCTTTCTCAACTGCTGGCCTAACAGCTCTTGTTAGGAATACAGTAGACCAGCAACAGGGCTATGCAATCACTGCAGGGCTCAGTTCATGAAAGTATCCACAAACTGTACCTTACAATATGGCTTTCAGTATTCACAAAGAGGTAGAAGGATTCACATGGGACTTTAAGTCTGATTAACCCAACCCTCAAGGGGCCCCAGTTGTTACCTCCTCCACTAGAGTTTCATTCTACGCACCCCCCCCCGCAAAAAAACCCAACAAGTCCTGGGTCCTAAGCCATGCCCCACAAACACATCATGGGGCTTATACAGGGAACTGCTGCAGGAAAATGAAGAAAACCAATTGTGGCAAGGAATGGATGCAGCTGTGTGCATTGCCTGAGGTCAAGGCTGCCAAATGTGCACAATCACGAGCTGAAGTTCAGGTATGTGTTTGATTCTCAAACTCACATAGGTTTCATGTACGTGCAAGCATTTCGCACAGTCTTGTTGTGCAGGCAAGACACAACGGTGACTCACAGCTTTGGCCTTTTTAGCCAATATCTGTGAGCAGCTTTTTCTTTGGCATACATATGTCAAGCAGTGTGCAGGGATATACTTTGATTTGTTATTTCAATATTGTTGTAGAGGTTGGACTCGGACACAGTTTCTGCAAAAAGATGGTATTTACTGTGTTCTATAGACCTGAGTTCAGGTTCTTTTTTCAATTCCATTCCAGTAAAAGAGAATCCAATAGGCTTGCAAATCTGCATAATGCTACTACATTTTAATACACAGCTGTGAGTGTAAGCAGTCAAAATACTCTGCATCACATCTTGCCATTAGTTTTAAGCAGAATCCCCTACTGAAGTCATCCTGAAGTTCTGCTTAAAAAATGATGTCAAGATAACTGTCCCCAGTACATGCATCAAGTGTGATGCCTGCATAGAATTTCCTCACTGGATGGTGAGGAATACCTCTCTCAGTCTCTCTCCCACATTTATGGCAAAGGGGATGTGCCATTTCTTTTGTATCTCCTTGGAAAGATGAAAAACAAATATTCTCCATGGAAACCTAGAGAGTTTTTGGCTTTCCTGAACCACACTAAATCTGGTATTTATCATCCTTTTGTTCTGCGTGGGTGACCCAAATGAAACTGGCTAAAACAAGTGTTAGCATGAGACTTTTGGCTAAATTGATCAGCAGGCTGTAAATACAGTAGTCCCTAAAGTTTTCAACTATCTATTTTTTAATGAAAACACCATGAGATGCTTTTATCAAATTGCTGTTTAAGTGCAAGGTACCATGGAAGAAAAAGAAGCAAGGAGTCCTGTGGCACTTAAAGGCTAACAGATTCATTTCTCACATGAGCTTTTGTGTGACTTTCTCCCACAAAAGCTCTTCCAATAAATAAATCTGCTAGTTTTTAAGTGCCACAGGACTCCTTGCTTCTTTTGTTGAACTAGACTAACACGGCTGCCCCTTTGGAACTTGGCAAGGTACTATGGAGTATCAGACATCCAGAGATTTCAATCCCTAAGGGAGCAAAAGAGAAAGTTTTTGTTTACTGATGCCCAAAACAAACTTTAAAAGCTGGAACCAAGAAAGGACTGATAAACCACTGATCTGTCTGCACCACTGGAAACAGAGATTCTAGTGCAAAGGCAGAACAGATGTGGATAAGCCCCAAGGAAGTCTCTGAAGTACCTTCAGTATCTGCAAGAAGATTTGATGCAGCCCACGCGTTTTGGACCTGAAGAGACATCAGGACCCCCAAAAAGAAATTGTTTCAGGCAAAGAATGGGCTTTATACTGGACCTCCTGGATCATACTCCGCGTTTTCCGCCTCATCAAACTCTCCCATATCTCCTCACCCTCCTCCCCACTTTGAACTGTTTTCTTATTGCTGTAGAATCAGGCCTCTTACCTTGAAGATGTTTATCCTCTCTGTTCTCATTTAGATTGCTGTTGTCCTTACAGCACATAAATAGTGAAATTAGAATTTTAAAAAAAAATGTTTTGTTGATTTTTCCCAAGGATCAATAAAGAAATTCATATAGGTGACAGAGGACCAGATTGTTTGGTATGATCCTGCTCCTTTGTGCTTCTAATTTTGTATTTTATAATGCTGGAGAAGTTTTGTAGCATATTTGTTACCATATAGGGGCAAAAAAATGTTTGAGTGCAGTCGATTAAAGAGGCAGATTTTATAAGAATGAAGGTAGCAAGATCAAAGAAGAAAATGGACCAAGGACTGTAGGATTTATCCCTAAATCTGCTCTAATGCAGTTGTCATATCAATGATGTGGTAAACATTGACTGAAAACACCACCACTGATTAATAAATAAGTCTTTTTTTAAATTTTTATTTTCATCATAATACTTGTGTTATTATCCTGGTTTTGTTTGTTAAGAAAGACCTCTGTATGGGTACCAAGCAAAGTGCAAAATTGTCCAGGTAGTAATTTTTATTATGAAATAATAACAGAACTAGTCAGCCATCTGAATTTATGTTTTTCTGCCATTAGCACAGTGGTAAAGAAGGAACATATAGTCATACGTATTCAGAAGGAACAATCAGTAGGGGAGTAAGTTATTTAAAAAAGGGACAAAAGTAGATATTGAAAAGAGATATTTTGGGGGGGGGGTCCTCTCCTAAAAAGTCTCATGGCTACTACAGAACTGACAGATTGAAATTTTTGGTGTTACAGCATACAACTTCCATGTGCTAATTTACCAATCCTGTTTAGAATCCTGATAAATATATACAGTATCAGGCATCCTTTTGTAGTTGCAATTGATTCATTCATGGTTTTGGTGCTGTTGTATGTACAGTACAAGTGAAATGTGGATGTATCTGTATATCCTGGTTAAGATTTCTAAACCTACAAGTATGACCCTCCAAAAATGCATGCACACAAATAGTTATCTAATTGTCCATGCACACCTAAATGACCCAATGCAGCATGTGAGATACTTAAACTAACATTATAAGTGCAAACACCAATCTGTGCTAGGAATATATTTACAGTAAGGACTGGATTTTCCCACCAACCTAAGATTCAGTTAGAGACAATGTGGCATGGGTGCAGGGGAGGGCATAGAGATATCTGCAGCTTTATAACCCCGTGGCAACTGGCCCTAGCCTACGAACAATGCTGGCCTAAGTACACTCATTGACCTGACCCCCCCACAGCAGACTGATGTAGGTCTGCTTCTCCAAGCCCCTCCTCATCCCTAACCTGCTCCTAGTATACCCCCTCAAATACATCAAGGATTAATGGTCCAAAAGCTAGCACTCTGCCTCTGCCATCTTTCTGCAAGAGCTTGCCAACACAAAGGAAACCACCTGCTAATCCTTTCTGGACAGCCTAAATTGACCACAAATGGATGTAGCAGTTAAAGTATCTAGTTCAAGGGATCTGTGAGCATACTTTAGGCATATCTAGTTGTTTTGTGTACAAATGCTTAAGCCTATGCTTGAATTTGTCTCCATATATGTATCTGAGTGTTTTCAGGCCAGAACATCTGCATCCACAGGACACATATTGGTATGATCAGTGGAATTTTTTCTGTGGGTGTTTCTTCTTTAAGGTCTTTTTCTTGGATAGAAACAATGCCCTCATTAAGTTTTCTGATCTGAGTTATATTACCTCTATTCCAACATCTATCATGACTCTCTATTTAAAGGCTTTGTCAAAAGCTTTAGTTATACATTTTTGTTTCTCAGAGATTTAAAACTCAGCCAGAACAATTCACTCCATGGTTTTAGTTTAGGAATATAGTCTGTTTTTACCAATTGCCACAAAAATCTTTTTGTATGTTATAAAATAATAATAGAATTAGAAAATGGAGTTTTGCCAGTGTCAGACACTTATTTGTGCTCCTATGTGGTAGAGTTCTTCATAAATGGCTCACATTTAAAAACACCACAATGTCTGTATGGGCCAAATAGTGCCATTTACTCAGACATAATTCTCATCGACTTCAGTAGGAGCTTTGCCTGAGTTCAAGCTACAAGGTTAGCTTTTAATTTTTGTTTTCAAAGACCAGATTACAAATTATTGGAAGAGTCATGGCCAGATATTCAGCATGTGTTAATCAGCACAGGCTGATTTCTGAAGAACTTGACTGATTCACAGCAGCAGAGGATCAGCCCTGTGCCATATGATGAAGTTCAAGTTCTATATGGTCAAAAATCCACTTTTGTAGAAGTATCTTCACTGGACAGAGATTTACAATGTAGACTCTAAAACGTATCACCACTATAACCTTTGTAGTAGCACAAGTATGATTTAAAAAACAAACAAAAACACTGACTGGCATTTAAGTTTAAATCTGATTATACTATTTAAAGCTGACCACAGCACTTGCCATTTCAAGTACAGGAAATTAAAACAATAATAATAATCACAGAATCGTAGGAATTGGAAGGGACCTCATGAGGTTGTCTAGTCCAACCCTCTATTAAAAGCAGGACCACCTCCCACTAAATCATCCCAGCCATGGTTTTGTCTAACCAGGCCTTAAATGTTTCCAAAGATGGATATTCCACCACCTCCCTAGGCAACTGATTCCAATGCTTCACCACCCATCTAGTAAAAAAAATTTTCCTAATATCCAACCTCGACCTCCCTAGCTGCAACTTGAATACTGCAAGTACTCTCAAAGGGCAGTGGGAACTAAAGCAGCTTCACTGAATTCAGTGAATTTTTGAAATTTACACCAGCTGCAGGTCTAGCCCAAGTAAGTGTGGCATGGGAAGTGCTGACTTTTTAATATTCCCCTTAACAGAAGTCAAGCATAACACCATCCCATAGCACTGCAGACTTGGCTTTGGGTATGTTGCCCTTTGGCAAGTCACTTCACCTCAGTTTGCCCATCTGTAAAATTGGGATAAATGATACTGCCCTCCTTTGTAAAAGAACTTTGAGACCTAGTGATGAAACAAATAATTATTAACTGTCTTATTAATTCTTATATAAAATTTTACAGCACTGGGAAATGAACTGCAGTTTTATCACTGGTTGACTAGCCACCCTTAGATCAAAACAAAGGACTGCAAGTAGTTGTAGTGATAGAAACAGTAGTATTCCCCTTATTTATATAGCACACTGAGCCTCCAAGAGGTTCTCCAACAGATGCATAAATCAAAAATAAAACATACTGTCAAAAAATAGAGACCGTGATTTTCACAAACAGTCTAACTCTAGGCCAGTGGTTCTCAGTCTTTTCACTAACATGGCACACTTCAATGAAACAAACAGTTCCATGGCATACTCACTTTTTTCAGCTAAATTGATTGCTCATAAAGGTCACATTTACAGTACTTACATTTACTATGGCTAAAGTCTTACTACAGAGATTTGCAACATAGTGCATACAACTAGCTAAAGAAGGATCAACTGCATTAATGTTTCAAATCCACCAGAAAAAAAATACACATCTCAATTTTGCCCTTTGGCCACCTGCGTTTAGAACACTCATGTTTTAGAATCGAAAGAATCATACCTCTCTTTTAATTTGATGATTTATTTTCACACGTTGAGCTGTAATTTTGGTTGGAAAGAGTATTGTTTAAGATGAAACTATTTGTTTTACATTGATTTTTACCTACCTTTGTGCAAAATTTCATGGCACACATGGACAGTACTCACAGCACACTGGTTGAAAACCACTGCTCTAGGTTTCTCAGGGTTCACCTACACTGCATTTTCAAACCTGTGGCAGCAAGTCTCAGAGCCTGGGTCTACACAGGAGGGTGCGCAGGGCTCATGCTACATTGTAGCATGCTACAGTGCTAAAACCAGCCGTGTAGACATGGCCCTCTGGGCTGGTGTTCAGTCATGAAACCCATCCTCTACCCCAGGCTGTTGATCCTGACCTCCAGCCCAAGCCCAAAACACCAAACACAGATGTCTTTAGCAGAGTAGGGCAATGTAGTGGTGGCCCCAGGGCTGGATCCGGCCTCTTCCACACCAGGCTGGAGCCAGCGGCACAAGGCTGGCTCCAACCCTGTCCCAGGGCCAAGCCAGTCACCAGCTGCTGCTCCCCACAGCCCTACATGAGAGGAGGGATTTAAATTCATCTCCTCCCAGGCAGGTGCAGAGGAAGCTCAGGACAGACACAGGCTTTCTGCATCTGTGCTGCCGCAGCTGGGGACTTGAGGGACTAGGTTGGAGACAGGGAGCTCATGACCACTGTGCCAAGCACCAGTGACACCTCTGGGGCAAGCCCTGGGCTTTTAAATACATTGTCACTGATTTTACCCTTAGGCTATGGCCTAACTTTCCAAAATGCTGCATATCATACAGCTCCACTGGGAGTGGTTGGATGCTCAGCACTCTGGAAGAGTCACTAGCACCTAAAGAAATGGTTACTTATTGCAACTGTGGTTCTTCAAGATGTGATGCAGACATGTGTTCCACTTAGGTGTATGCACACACATGGTGCTGGAGCTACAGAAATTGTCTAGCAGCACCCATAGAGGAGTGGTGCATGTCCCTTGTGGCTGTGGCCCCTCCCCTGCCTACATGATGCAGACTCACCCCACTCTCCCTCAGTTCTTTCACAAACACCCATGAGAGGAAACTCTGATGCAGAAACGACAGACAGTGCTTCACTGAATACATGTCTGCATCACATTTAGAAGAACCATAGTTATAGTGAGTAACTTTCTTCTTCTTTGAGTAGACACAGCCATGTATTCCACTTACATGCCTCATAAGCAGTATCCCTGTCCACCTCCCAAAAGTGGGGCACAAAATGTATCTAAATAAAGGTTTACATGACCCTTTCCAACTTTACATCCACTCTTAAAGATGCACCAACGCATAATGGTTCATAAACATGTGTAAACAATCATGTAGCAGCTTTACAAAAACACAGTATAGCAATGTCACTGAAGACTGCTAATGACATTGCTTGTTCTCTCATCAAATGAGTTTGTACCCAGTGAACAGGAATAAACAAAGCTCTCTCTCTCACATGCAGACTGAATACAAGATAACAAACAAGGAGTGCTGTGGCACTTCTAAAGACTAACAAATTTATGTATCACATTAGCTTTTGTACATAAATTCTCCCTTCATCATGCTTCTGATGAAGTGGGATTTCACCCAGAAAAGCTCATATGATACATAAATTTGTTAGTCTTTAAAAGCACTGCAGGACTCCATGTTTGTTCTGCTGAACTAGACTAATATGCCACCCCCCTAGATAGTCTGCAAAGAGACCACCTGAACCTTCATGCAGTCTGCATAGAACATGCAAAAGATGAGGCAAGACACAAAATGGTTTAGTCCCATCCAGATAAAAGGCTAGCTACCACCTGATGAACAGGCTGGGGCCGGGGGGGGGGGGACACACAGGTAAATATACTTCCACATTCAAATTAACATGAGAGACCACTTTAGAGAAAAATTTGGGGTGTCGTAAACAGGCATTTCCAGCAGAGCCTGCAACTCACACACCCTCACTATGGACATAATCATTACTAGAAAGGCAATTTTCTGACATTAGAGGGGTAATGGACAAGATACTAGAAGCTCAAATGGTGGATCCATCAGAGCTGCCAGGACCAATGTTTAGTTTCTACAAGGAACCATGTCTCACAGCAGAGAATGAAGATAGAGAAACTCTTTTACAAATCTCATCATTATGGCATTGGAAAAAATTGATTTTCCCTTACCAAGGTTATGTAATGCCTGTATTGCTGCCAGATGCACTCTCAATGAACTAAGTGCAAGCCCCAGCTTTTGAATGTGTAGCAGGTGCTCCAAGCTATCTTGGATAGAAGTCTGCATTACTAAAATTTCACAGGCCAAGAACTACACCGAAAACCTCTTCCATTGTGCCATGTAAGCCATTCTGGTAGAGCACGTCCTAGTGTTCAGCAGGATTTGCCAACAGCTCCTAAACACTGCTCTTCCTCTTCATTCAACCATGCAGCAGCCATACCATGAGATGCAAGGTGCAACCATGATTCTGAATGAGCAGGCTGAAATGGAGAGGAGGCCGATTTGACATCATGAGAAGGTTGGAAAACCAGCATTACCTTGGCCTCACCAGGTGAGTGACCAGAACAATGAGAATGAGCTTGATCCAACCTGCCTTGAGTTTGAGAATGACCTGAGGGATAATTGGGTTAGGAGGAAAGATGTATAACAGAAATGACTTCCAACTGTAATTAAAGGCACCAGAGAGGCAGCCAGACCGAGGCTACCTTGAAAGGAGGAAAAAAAAAAAAACCCACAGAAACTACCAGACAACAATTCCTGGTCTGCCTTATAGCAAACAGGTCAATCATGGGACTCCCCCTCCACCTGCCACTGTGATGATAACCCAGAGGACACTTGTCTTCAAAGACCACTCATGACTCAAGAGAAAATAACTGCTGAAATGGTCCACAATAGACTCTGGATCCCAAGCAATTCAATGGCTTTTGGAGTAACGTTCTCCATTTCTCAGATGCAGAACTGCCAAAGACTGATCACATCTAAGTGGAGCAACCTGGAACATGCTCCCCCTTGTTTGTTCCCATAGTGGTTAACATACTGATAACACCACCGCAATCAGGGCCAGTCCAAGGGTTCCTGGTGCCCCAGGTGAAGTATGACTTTGGCACTCCTCTCCACATATTATAATATATATTTAAATAGAGAAAAAGATCACTTCTGTTTAATCTGGCGTCCTTTAAAGCCTATTGCCCTAGGTGACAGCCTAGTTCACCTGTATGGGTGGGCTGTCCCTGACGTGCATTGTAGATGGTCTGAAGCGTCAACATACTGACATGGAGAGAGGCCGCCTACTCCAACCACAGTACTGTAACTTCAGAAACTCCAGGTGTGCCCCATAAGGGAGGAGTTGTCAGTAACAACAGACTTATTGGTGAGGGGTTGGCAAAAGGAATACCCTCAACAAACATTCTGTAGACACATCTGCCACTACCAGGAATCTAGGACCAGTGGAAAGAGTCAAACCAGTCTGCCCAGAGGATGAAGGGAAGACAGTTGACTGACCTGAGCCAAATTTGAAGGGGACAGCGGTACAACCTTGTAAACTGAACTACCAGCGTGAAAGTGGCTATGTGGCCTAACCGTTTCAGACACAACTGAATTGTCATGCAAGGCTGAGACTTCAGACTGAGGCAAAGGTATTGAAGTGTCTCAAAACAGTCAGTTGGCAGGAATGTTCTCAATGTCGTGGAATCTAACAGGGCAAGGCCCCCAATGAATTCTGAGTGGGAGCCAAGATTGACTTTCTGTTGTTTAAAATAAGGTCCGGACAATCAAACAAGCACAGTATGGTTCTGATGTAAGCAAGAACTCCTCAGTAACCTGGCTAGGGGGACTGGGACACAGACCGACCCAACTCCACTGCATCCTAGCCCAGGGCCCTAACAGTGGCAGGGTGCCCCACCACTGTGTCAGCAGAGCTCTGCCAAAGGGTGCTAACAGGTATCCCAGGACGACCCAAGCTAGGCTGAGGCCAGCTATCCCTGGGCCACTTCCTCCACCTCTCTACTCAGGTACCTGTAGACCAGCTTGGAATCTATTTCCTCAGGGTAGATGACAAGGGGCAGCCCTAGCAGGCAGCTCTCCCAAACCATTGCTAGCAAGCAGCTTCAGCAACTTCCAGATAGCAGCAAGGCAGGTCATCTCTATCACTGGCAGCACTAGCCATTCCCAGTCACTAGGGCCAGGTAGACCTGGGAGGCCCTTAGGACTCCCACCCATTAGTAACTCTGGCTGCACCTTGGTTGTCTAAGGCAGAGAGACATCCTTCTCCTTCAGTAGCTTCTTCCAAAGTGAGCTGCTGTCAGATTTGGCTTTTCTATAGCCACTTCCTGTCCCATTCCTGGGTTGCAAGTGGTGTCTTCACCATACCTGCCTACCAGGTGGTTTGTGTCAGTCCTTCAGCACTGGCCTCCACAGGAGGCCACATCCTTTTGCTACAGTCTAGACACCAAACTATCTCCTCATCCCTGGGAGAGGATCCCTCCTAGTAAAACTAAAGCATACTGAAATATGCTGGCAAGACAGAATGGGGAAGCTGACACTGTTTGTGGTTGCTGTGTTGATAGAGGACTTTATTTCCCAATTCTGTCAAGCTGATGCGTTTCACAGATGAATCAGAAAACAAGAAATGTGATTTCTGCTCAGAAAACTCAACTGCTGCTTGTCTCATTATTTACACCTTTGCCCAATGAATGCAGAGTAGATGTAAAACACTACCACTCTCCTTCTGATTTCTCCTCCAGGCACTGGACACCATGCTGGTCATGTGAAGAGACCTTAAAGTAGATGTAAATATAATTTTATCCCATTTTAAGGGCTCTTTAAATGGGCATAGTGATGTAATGAAGACAGGGTAAATAAGAATTGGGCCCTATTTTTCTATTTCTTAGTATTTTACACATACTTTGCTTTTACTTTGTAAAGGTATAAATTAGATGCAAAGCGATGAGGAATCAGAATTCAGTATAGGGAGAGGGATTTTGCAGAGGCTAAAATGCGTGTATTTTCTGACATTTAGTGAACTTTTCTTTAGGTAGCTATAGAAAAGGAAAATTATTAGTCTGTTTTGCTAGCATGATTGCATCGGTCTGTGTTCTTATGATGCCCTTTGAGTTTAATGCTGAGTAACTAATAAACCACCCATGTAGTTTCCATTTTCAATTACTAGTTTTTTTGGGATGTGTGAAATAAGATACAGCTGATGGGGAAATGTTCAGGCTCCAGTGGCTTCTTTCCAGTGAGTATTTTCCTGGACACTTGCTGTTCTGAATTGTCACAATCTAAGTAAGAAGAAACAGTTGTGCAGTACAACTGAGGTTACTTTTGAAGGAATTTACATGATGGATTCATTACCAAGATGGCAATAACAACTCAATCTAGCATTTCCTTTTTCCATTCTCCTGCTACAACAGTGAGACAAGCAGCACTGGATTTTTACAGACCATATTAATTTCCTAAGTGTTCAGTCCTCCAACTATTATGACCCCTGAAAACTCCCAGTATCACAAGTATTGCAAGATCAGGTGTCTGAGTGGGAAATGGAAATGACCTCTCTCTTCTATGCATTGGCATCCATGTGTTCTTTTAATAGATTTGTTTCCATTCTTAAGAAAGGGAGAAAATAATGATATTTTAAAAAGTGAAATTTGGTTGAAGCAGTTATCCAAAGGGCCACTGTCTAACTTTTAGATATGGGCCTGATTCTCCACTGAATTGTCACTTTATGCCTGACTCTAATGGAGTTACAAACCACGTAAAACCAGTGTGTGATAGTATGAAGAATAAGGTCTGCACTCCTTACTGTCCATGGCATACAACACTTCAAAACATTTTAAAGGAGGCTTCCAATCAGACAGGACTAGATTCTGAATGCAGGTTTTATTGAAGCAATCTAGGCACCTGGGATAATTATCCCAGACCCTGAAATCGCTGAACTGGAAAAAAGAGCTCTATAATAAACCTACTTGAAGACTTTATCCTTAAAGATATTGAGCACTCACATCTCACCTGAAGTGAGCATCAAGGGCTCAGTGTGCCTCAGAGCTGAACAGTTTTAAACTGGCCATCTACCAAACTGTGATAAATAGCTCATGCGTCACTTAGTTTAACAACCTTCTAAAATAGAGGTTAAATTCTATTCTGATTTACCTACCCTATTCATTTTGCTGATTATCCTGGGATAGAATGGAGTGTGATCAGGACATAAAATATGCAGTGGGTAAATTTTAAACTTCTCTGGGGAATGAAACATTTTGATATGAATAAATAAGGAACACTTCAAGCCTTTTACAAATTTGACTGGTGTTTGCATTGTATATGACTATCTTCCACCCTCTTGGCATTCTTGTATTAAAACAGAATGGACTGAAGTTACACCCAGTGTAAATGAACTGACTCATTTCTTTATTAGCAGGAGAAAAACAAGCAGAATTTGGGCCTCAGTGTACAAATTTCAGAACTATATTGAAATTACTTTTACAAAACAAGTCTGAATTCTTTTACAAACAATTGAAAGCATCACCTGAAGTCAATAAGATAAACAGGATTAGGTCCTAAATCTGCAATAAACTCAAATTATATATATCTAAAGTGTGTGTGTGTTTGAAGATATTGAGTACATCAGCTGATCAAGATGCATTTGAACAAAGATGTGTCTTTTAAATTTAGCTCCTCAAAAAGCTTTTATTCTAATTTCTTCCTCATCCCAATTTGCCACACCTCCAGCTTCTTGCCATTCAAATTCCTTCTAAAACCTTACCTCATTAAGATGTTATTTTGATAAAGAAGAAAAGGAAGGGGGAGAAAAGAGTCCTTTTCAGCTCTGTCTTTTCCAGTAAGACTTACCTTTCACATATTTTTATTTTAAATTGTAAATCTTTGGGGATAGTACTTATTCTGATGCACTTCACAGGGCTGATCATATTGATATTAAAAAATAACAACCCTGCCTACTCTATTAGTATGTAGTTGGATCCATAACTCAGTTTATTCAGATAGCTGGGTTTCTAAGGGATTGAACCCATGAACCATCTCCTAACATGAATGTAACATTGAATGGTTAATATACTTCTTTTGTGAGTTGAAAAGCAGTTAAATTACTTTTATTTTCCCATTACATTAAATTATTACCTCAACATATATCCTGATATTACAGTATCTAAAATGTGGAGTATACCTGTACAAAAGCAACTAACTGACTAAGGATCTATATCTGAAGCTCAGATTCAGCTGAGTATTAAACCCATGCTTAAGTTCTATTGATTTAAATGGAATTTAAACATATTAAGAGCCAAATATAGCAAAACACTTATGTGCTTAATTTTAACCATCTGTCTAAATTATCCCTATGCATCAAATACTTAAGCATGCACTTAAGAGCTGTGTTGAACTGAGGCCAACGTGCTTTGTTGAATAGAGACAGGATTACTCATGTGCTTAAAGCTGAGCATGTGCTTAAATGCTTTGGTGAATTGGGGCTCCAGTGGCTACTTCTGGGTAAATAAAAGGTTATTTCTGTAGTTTCAGCCGGAGAAGAGTTGTGGATAAATAGTTTAATACATGTGGCTAGGGTTGAACCTACTGCAGAGAAGGATGTGCATAGTATAGGCCCTTCCAGAGGGGTAGCCGTGTTAGTCTGCATATAGCAAAAGCAGCGAGAGTCCTGTGGCACCTTATAGACTAACAGATTTCTTCACGCATAAGCTTTCATGAGGTTCAACCCATGTTACATCTGACGAAGTGGGTTGAAGCCCACGAAAACTTATGCTCGAAGATATCTGTTAGTCTATAAGGTGCCACGGGACTTTTGTTGCTTTTAGTATAGGCTCTATTTTTGCAGGAAAAAATATTTATTTTGTTTAGGCTTGCTGTAACTATTATCAGCAATTCAAGTAGAAGACTAGCAGAGACTATGGTTTTTATTCCTAGGTTTTCCCATCATAATTTTGATAGTAAGGAATATAAGAGCCTTAGCACTAAAAACCTGTGGCAATGATCAGAGCTGAGCAAAGAATTCAGAATATACCATTTACTGGATGATTTTTTGCATCTTTCTGTTCAGATTGTCCGAATAGATCAGTTTTTGCTAGTTTTTTCATTACCCGACCATTTTTCTTCAAGTTTCGTTCAGTCTGGGGTCTGCCATCTGAAATCCAAAAACTAAAATTCTGCTGTGCTGCTTAATTGCAATTGGACACATTATTCATATGGCATTATTTTTGTTCCCAGATTTCATGCAATTTCTAGTATAAATGCTCACAGAAAAAAGTTATGAAACTTGCTGTCCTTGACTGACCTTAAAATCTGCTTTGTCAATATTAATGTAGGTTAAATTCACATGAATGGATGTTTGAAGAAAGAAAACACAGCTGAAGTCAATTGGTTTAAAGTTGCAAATGAAATTTTTAGAGAAAAAATGGTTATTTTCGTTGCTAGCTCCAGAACAATAATAATTCTTGACATAGCAGAAGTAGTTCCATGTTGTGTTCTTGTAGCACCAAAAATGTTCAAGTGTTCAAAAATGAGTGGCTCACATGTATTTTTGCCACAGATCTGTCCCCAAAGAGAATTACGTATAAATCAAAAATGTCTATGCTAAGTGATTTTGACAGTAAAATTGGTTGGAAATTATTGTCCATGTTAAATATAGAACTACTAAAATACTTTAAACCACCACCTAATAAACCTAGCCAATTTTTTAGCTGTCTGACTTACATATAATTCCTATGGAACCTGATGCCAATAAACCTATTATTCTGGAGTTAAGTCTTTGATGTGTCTCCTTTTCATTTAAACAAAGGAAGAAACTTTGGGGGGTGGGGGGCGTGAGTGAAAAGAAGAGTCTAATCACTTCAACTATTGTATCTCCATCATTTCCTTCTTTCGCTCCTGTTCCATTCTCTGTCCCTTTCTGGGTACAGAGACAGAAAATGGAATATGAGGGAAAGGAATTAAAAGAGATCGTGCAACTTGATAAGATTATTTCCAGTCTTGATCTCTCTGATGTGATAAGTTTGCAGGAAGGTACAAAAGGGGAAGAATACCATAGGATGACTGGAACTCAGAATGGTGCACCACATACAATGTGGTGATTCATGACCCTTGATGAAATGGTAAAAATGGCAGCTTTGAAGAAGTTGCTCACTGGGAGATAATGAAGGACAGACCTGGACCTCCTCTTTGGTGGTTCTGTCATTATTCAGGAAGTGAAATACTGATCTGAGCGAGACCCCTGCACTGTCTGTGACTTGCTATGTTTCCTTTTTGTTGCAGGATAAATGCCCAAAAATCTCAAGCTCACCCTGAAGTCTTTGAGAGAGTGCAGGGAGCTGTCCACAGTGTCACTGAAGAAATTGGCCCCTTTGAAAGGAAGATCTACCATCATATTTTGCACTTTTCTAGGGAGACAAGGACTAAAGACATGAAACTTGACACAACTATGACGGTAGCCAGAAAGCAAGAGGCTGAATCTACTACATCAAAAGATGCTTGGCAATTGTCTGGCCTTCTGAAATAAGGGCTTGAAACTGGTTCTTTTAGGCCTGTGGCTATTGAATAAACTTTGTGTACATATGCAATGTACAATATGCATATTGTATACGCATATGATGTACAATAAATTGACCAAACTTTGTGTAACTGATATAGTCATACTTCTCCAACAAGACATGATAAATGGTTACCTTGAAAGGCAGTACAGTTGAAGAGTAGCTCTTATGGCCAAGAATGTTCAGTCACTTACTGGTTGGTTGGTGGTTTGTTTTTAGCATGAGGAGA
This sequence comes from Podocnemis expansa, assembly GCA_007922195.1. NCBI lineage: Eukaryota > Metazoa > Chordata > Testudines > Podocnemididae > Podocnemis > Podocnemis expansa. The sequence goes on along the minus strand of ML681994.1, from coordinate 52,793,449 downwards.
AGATCTCAGTGTGTCTGTTTCTTTCATTAAATATGCCAACCATCAAGAAGGTAGAGATGGGAAGATAAATGTATTCCAAGCCTTTCGCCAGCATGTAATACTTTGTCAGCCCTTGTGTACATAGGTGAGATGGTAGCAAGTGTTTCATATATTACAAGCGGGTGTCAAGAGAGCATCATTAATAGGCAGGGTTATCTTGCATTGAGACATGAGATGCAGAATATTCACCAAAGAGCACTGTGGCTCCTGTATCACCTCTAAAAGAACTGGTAAAGTCTTGGCAACCCTTATCAATTATTGCAAAAGAATCTATTTAGAAATAGTCCATTTAGGATAATGGAGATAGATTGTAACTTCCTCATCTGGGGAGGAAGAAGATTGAATGGAAGGAAGTGTCATCACCTCAGGTCTTAGCTCTTGATTCTCCACTAGATCTCCTTAGGGAAGAGGTTCTCTGAATACTCATGGCTACCCCTCTTGATGCATGCTCTTACATGAGGGCTCAAGGTTTCCAGAAAGCCCAGTGCAGTAACTCCCTTATTTGGTTTTAACTAGATGAATTTTAAAGGGGTTTTACTAATGCATTTACTGCATTTAAATTGTGTCTGATTCTAATACATAGCATCATAGTTACATACAGATACTGAAAAACTGCAAGTTTAAAAACTGCAATTTTAATGTTGTAAATAAAAATTATCCATCCCTTAAAAAATTCTGCTACTGTATTTAAGTTTATAATCTCCAAGAGTGGACAACTCAAATCTTTTCCTAACCATAACATCTTTATACTTTTACTGCCTGATTTCAGAGAAATATAACGTCATACTTGTTTTCAATGGGTGATTATCCTGTGCAAAACATCCTTAACCTAAAAGCATGAAACACTCACAATGGTTTATTAGAACACTATAACCTTGCTATCACTGCCAGGGGCATAGCCAAGGGAGGGCCTGGGTGCGTTGGGACTCACCCACTTGGCCCAGAGGCCAACACATCTTAGCACCCAACTGCAGCACACATTTAAGCCAGTGTGGCCATGAGTTTCCCAGCAGCCGGCAGCTGTGAGCAGGGCAGAGGTGCAGAAACTGATGCCTCTGATCCACTCACAGCCACTGAGTCCCACAGCTTCTAGAGGAGCTGAGGCACTGGCACCTCTGTCCCTCTTGCTGATGTGGCCACCAGTTGCTGGCCCGCCCCACAGCTGAGGTGGCAAAATTTGTGCTGCGGCTGGCCCAGGCACAGTGGCTCTCCCCCTCCCTCAGGGGGCAGCTTCTGGTCACATAACCAGAAGCTGCACTTGGTCAGGCCCACCCTCCACTTGCAGGGCCTGGCCAGAAAATGGGCAGGCTATGCCCTTGATCAACACATGTACATGTAGTAAATATTATCTTCTTACTTAAAAGAGCTGTTTCTGCTGTATACTCAGAGACATATTTACTGATTGTATTATAAAAATAAATTTTCACTTCATCTTACTCTTGTTAGCTTAATAGACCCAATACAAAATGCCTGTGAGCTAGATTCTATTCCTTCTTGTGCATGGTCAGTAGAATTGTTTACTGAGCTTTACTCAATTGATTTTTGCAAACTCATTGAAGAAAATAAGAGTTGTATAGGCATCACCAATGACCTAACATACACTACACATTCTTTATAAATGGTGATATAATGTAAAGAACATTGTTCATTCTCAGAAGGCATTTTGCTGGGCTGGCAGTCAGAACACATTTTTTCCCCACTTAGAATCTGTGTTTTTTATTCTGGAATTGCTGAGACATAGCAAATGTGAAACCTTATTTTGATATTCTTAGTCATTTTTCAGATTAAAGCTACACTCTAAATGTTCTTGAAGAGGGTAAACTCTTCCCAGCCCCACTGTTTATAAAGCACAGTCGCTCACACTGTGCATGCTGCAGCCTCTTTTACACCTGACCTACTATTGTTTCCTGCCCTACAGTCAACCTCAAAGAAAAGAACAGAAGATAAGCTCTGATACAGTAGAGTGCCTGGGGGCTATTAAAAGCTACATTAAATAAATGAACTATTGTTAGCTATCAATTGAACTGGTGCCAACAAGCTAAATTAATCACTTTGAAAAACTAAACAAGAAAGGGGTTTAATTTGGCATGACTATTTGACTTTCTACTTTTCTCTTTTGGAAGGAACCAAAGCTTCGTTTACATACCATACCAGCCAAAGTACAAACACCACACTTCTATTTTTCTCCCAGCTAATATGTCAAGTCCTTCCATTTTTTACTTATATTATTTGCTATTAGAAATGTTAAGCATGGTTCTATAAATCTACTAGAAAGCCCCTTGATAATTTACAAATAAAACTTCTCCATCCTCTTAAAAAAAACTGGCTGCTTTCTTTGCTCATTGTGCAGTCTGTAAGTCCACAGGGATATTGAACAAAGATAGCTGAATAATTTCAGTTCATTTAGACCTGATAATCTCCTGGGGAATATGAAGAGGGGGAGAAGAAGGGTTGTGGTAATTAAATATTTTTTATAGTGACTATGGCTTACCTGTGTAAGAAAGAGTAAATCATTAGTCTGGCAAGTAAATCTGGTAGGAGGGCAGCTGCCTCACCATGTACAGTTTTGCATTTCTCCACTTTAATAGGTTCTTCCTTTTTTAAATGCTGTTTATAAAATGAACACTCTGGGCCAAATTTTCTACCCAGTTATAGCATGCAACCACATTCATATCAGTGACTGACCTGATGTAACTGAAAGTATGATTTGGCCCTTTACAGTGATACCACACAATTCATCCAAGGATCATAAAAAACTAGAGACAAGCCAAATCACCAGATCAAAAAACCCTTCTAAATGTTGGGAGGGTTCAGATCCAGCTTTGCAGCCCAGCTCCATCTTTGATACACATCAGGCAAATCTTGCAGGAGCCAAGAGGTGCAGATTTTTTAAAGTATATTTTCCAAGTCTGACTCCTTACATAGATGGAGACTAAAAAAAAGAAAATTTTGTAAAAAGTGCAAATTGTTTTGATTATTCATCAAAATCAAAGTCTGATTCACAAAGGTCATAGAATTGTGGCTTTAGAGTCTAAGAGCCCAACAAAACAAACAAGGAGTCCTGTGGCACTTTTAAAGAACAATGAATTCATTTATCTCACAAGCTTTTGTGGGAGAAAATGCTACTTAGATGCTTGAAGATGGGGAAACTTACAGAATCAGAGGAAAATAAATGAGGAAAGTGTAAGTCATGGGATCAGGTCAGACTGTTACAGTAAATCAAAGCAGTTGTTTAGATTCAAACTGGAAAACAGCAAATAGAGGGAGGTGAAGGTCAGATCACCTTTTGTAATGGGAAGAAAAGTTCTGAATATTTATTTCATTTTCTACTTATGAAAATTGAACTGCATCATCAGTTTTTCATGGGTAAAAATGTTCATAGAAACTTTAAAAGTCAGTTAAAGCTGCAGCTCTATTATTGTGGACCTGTTATTTACCTGACCTACTACTCTACTAGTCTGATCACCACTAAACAATAGAATATCTTCTTAGTTTTTAAATTGACCTATCATTCAATTTTTATCAAGAGACATATTTCCTGAAGTCTTTAAATGAGGAATAATTAAGCATTTAGGGAAAAAACACTTATTTTCCATGCAGACTGGTATATAAAGGCAAAGTGACTTCCATTGTATCAGCTTCCTTACAGAAGAGTCTGTTGTCCTCTCAAAAGTAGAGAAAAAAATGTCATAGTGGAAGACCAAAATTCACTCCCCAAAAGCATGGATACATCACAGATTTTGAAACTAGTGTTCCAGATTGAGTCTGTGGGCTAAAACAGCAATGACAGCTAAGGCACACAACAGAAATAGATTTGTGATAAGGAGGGTTAGTAAGATTTTGTTGGCTTACCTAAACCATAATATTCTGTTATCATTAATAGTATTGAATAGAAAAGCAGGAAGGAAGGTCGATCATATGGGGGAGAATGGCTGGGGAGAAGCAAGTCCTGAACTGACTCACTGTCTTAGTTTTCTCTTCTGACATTCCAGAAAGATCAGGGAAAGGGGGAAAAAATATGAAATTATAGGGTTAAGTTGAAATTCTACCTTCTAACCACAGAGTGTCACACTCAACCAACACAAAGTTGAGTTGTAATACACTTCTACAGGGTAGGAAAAGAGTACTTCCTAAGGAATCGGACTCTAAGGATTGCATCCAAAGACTTTAGCGTACAGCAGGACACGGTGTAAATCTACAGCACACTAACTGAGAACATGAACCCTGCTGCTACATACTAAAAGTTTGCCAGCATGATTCTTTCTTTTCAGTGTATTCTATGTGCCCACAAATGCATGCTAGAAACATATCACAGATTTATAGGTTCACAGACTCTAAAGTCGGATGGGACCAATATGATCATCTAGGCCAGGGGTCGGCAACCCCCAGTACCTGTGTCAAAAATGGCACAGGAGCCAAGCCTGAGCAGCACGTGGCATCGCTCCGGCCCCTCTGCTAGCCCCGCTCCCCCAAGCCCCCACTGGCCGCATTTCCCCCATGAGGAACATGGCCAGCAGGGAGAAGGAAGCTGTGGTACACTGGGCTCCTGGCCCCTGCTGGCCCCACCCCTGCTGGGCAGGGCTAGATAGGAGCGGGCAGGGTTAGCCAGCCCAGAGCCGCCACTCATGGCAGAAGCTGGCCCCAACCCCCAGAGACTGCCTGCCACTACCGGTGGGTGCCGGCCCCAATCCCAAGCCCCAGAGGCTGCCCACCACTGCTGGCAGGTGTTAGCCCCAATCCCAAACCTTGGAGGCCATGTGGCAGAAGCCAGCCCAACTCCAACTCCCAGAGGCCGCCCACCAGCAGGGCGGGTGCCAGCCCTGACCCCAAACCGGAGGCCTGACCCTGCCCCATTTTTGCCCCACGCCCAGCACCCACTGAGGGTGCAGTAGGCAGGGCTGGCATGGGGGCCAGCAAAGGTTGCCGACCCCTCATCTAGGCTGCCCTCTTGCATACTGGTTTTAGACCTTTGGATATAGTGGTTTTAGATTAGCTTTCTGCAACCTAAATGATCTATTACAAAATAATACACATGCCAGCACTTCGAAAACACACCTCTTAAGCCAACCTCATTTAATTTTGTATGGGCTCTTCAAGAACTACCTTGGAGAAGGCAAAAGATTGTTATCTGGGACCTCACAGAGCCATCATCAATGTAATTCATTTTACTTATTTGAAAATGAAGAGAGCATATATCTTAAGAGTTTAAGAATTTAGGGCTATGCCTACATTCCAAAGGTTAGTCCAGAATTCCTTAGTCCAAACTAAGCAGTTCTCGGTTTGTTCGAACTAACCACAGGTTAGTTAGGACTAACCGCGGCTTTTTAGTTTGAACTAGTCATGTGTCCTAGTTCAAACTAGGATGTGTGGCTAGGTTGAACTTTGCCATAGTCCATGTCTACATCACACTTAAGAAATTTCTTAGTTTGAACTAGGCAAAGCCTAGTGTAGACATGGACTAAATTAGACTGGATCAGCGGTTAGTGCAGACGTAGCCTAGGGTACTTGGGAGGCTCTTCTTTCCTCTACTACAGCCACAAAGAAGCAAGTCAGAATCTTGGCCTAGCATTTTCTAGAACCTTAGGCTTTGGGCTGCTCAAATCACCCAGCTCTGCTACCTGGGCTCAGAGCTCTATATCCTGCCAAGTTGAAGTCTGATCATAGTTGCATCCTTTTGTGAGCCTGTGCCATTAAACAGTAGTACCCCAAAGAGATCACATGCTACTCCTTTTTTAAAGCAGAAAGGAGAAATGGCAGCTACCACTAATACTCCCTAAGGCCTTGTCTATACAAGAAAGTTGTATCAGTTTAACTCAAGGTATGATTTTAAAAACACTTTAATTAAATCAGATTTAAACCTAAATAGGAGTGTGCACAAAGTTATTTTGCACTAGTTTATTTCAGTTTAATTTGGTTAAGAGTCTGTTTAAGATGAACCAAATTAAGATGTACTTAAATTGAAGTAGAATGTCCACATGGGATCAGGGGAATTGTTGTGATAGTTTAACTTAAATGGATTTAAAAGTTGATGTAAGTTAAAACAATGAAATTTTCTTATTTAGACAAGGCCAGGGCATTCTGTCCACTTGTCCTACAGAAGCAGAATGCCTGAAGTTAAGCATGAGCACATTTCAGCTTCCTCAGCCCCCCACTATTGCATGCATGGCTGCAAAAATCCAGTATTTGGCAGCACAAGTATAAGATAAAATTCTGTCTGGAGTTATGCCATTAGCTTCAACAAATCTAGATTTTTACCCATTGATTTTATACATGTGAAAGCCAGACAAAGGAAGAAAGTTAGGTGAGGCATCTGGGGTAGAGCATACATCCCCTTTTTGTTTGTAAAAACACATGTTTCAGGTGGTGATTACAGCACCCTTTATTTTTGCAGTACTCATTATGGGAGGAAAAAAACAAGGAGGAGTGAGTCTAGTTGATGGACTTTATCGGAGGGGAACCCAGAAATCAGATGAACCATGGAGGCAGGTATTTAAAGCTAAAACAGAAATATATGGGGAAATATAGGAGTTTTTTTTCCAGTGGTCACTTAAGATAACGGATAGCCTACTGGCAACCGTGTTTTTAGGTTTGCTTTTCTTTAATAAAAATTAACTGGATGAAGTTGACGCAATATTTCAAAGATGTGTGTAAGATGAGGGCCAATTTCACCACCAGTATAAGATGACACTGCCATTGACTTTAATGGAACTGCAATTCTTTTGTTAGCAATGAATTTGGGCCTGGGAATCTAACCTGATGTTCAACTGAATTCTAACCTTATTTGTAATTACAATCTCACTGAAATCAGTGATGTAACTTCAGAGGGATGCTGACCCTCTACATTTCTCCATTCTTACAGAAACTTTACATTGCGATGCATTGTCACTGATTAATATTCTTTCTGAAATGGAAATGCTAATTTGTTTTCTTTCCTCTTATTCCAGAGGAAGTTTGATTATTTAAGTCAGCCAAGGAAACAAAGCAATTTGAAGATCTGCAATAGTTTTTATAAGAGTTGACATTTAAGTTAGCTTCCACACCTGAAGATGTTTGCTTAACACCTCCCCCACTCACACCCCCACCCTCACAGTGCTAACATTAAGAGCACAATCATCACTTAGCATTTTTATTCAGAAAAGTCAGAGGTAATTTTGCCTGGGAAATACCTGCCAATTGAAAAAGATCTAAAACCCATACATTACTGTATTCTGAAAACAGTTTTCCTAAAGGATTTCCAAACTAAGGATAAAATCTTGCTGGTTTTGCTCAGACATAATTCCCATTTATGTCAGTAGGTGTTCTGTATTATCGAAGACAAAAAAGGACTGACTTTTAATATTGATTAAGCTGGAGAATGATTTTCGCCAAACTCTAAAAACAACAAAAGAATTTATTTAAAATTCTTATATTCTACCCCAAACAATTAGGGCTCAATTTAGATGCCAGATCCACACATGCAAAACAATCTCAAACAGAACAACACAAGTTTTTCAGTGGCTAGCAAGCACTGATTTGAGAAGATAAAGACATTTGATCTCACAGTATGTGTAAGGATACAGCATAAGAACCCAGAGAGAGAGAAAGAGCACAAAAATGCACACAAAATTTGCTTCAAAATTCTATACATAGGACTAAGGCTCCCACTTGGCAGGTTGCCACGCCAGCTTATAACATAAAACACAGAACATCCACAAAAACATGCAAACTTCAAAAGAGGAGGCAGTGTTATTGGAGAAGATATGAGAGCAATCATGGCAAAGCAATTGTACAAGGTATGACATCGTAGAGTTACAGTCTGAGCAGTCCAGTAGTGCTGTCAGCAGTAACCTGCGTTTTGGAATGGCAAAGTATGAACATTTCATTAGATATTTAAGCATAATGAAGCCTTTTGCAAATCTAAGGTTGTGTGACCTTTTGCTCAGTCCACAAGATGCTTGGAGCAACTCACTGCTAAGGCTGGCTAAAGAAACTGGCAAGTACAGTTTCTGAAGACAGAAATGAAATTTGTTATGCCTCAATTTTCCACAAAAATATGTAGATATGTTCTAATTATCTTTGAGAAAGCAAAAGAAGTTTGGTTTAGAAAACTGGGGGAAAAAAGTTTAATTTTCATTTTGGGGTATTTGTTCCCCCCCCCCCTTTCTTTTTTTCCTCCTGTTTTCATTGGAAAAACTGAAAAGAAGGTAAATGAAAAGGGAAATGAGGAGGAGGAAAAGGGTTAGTTTTCAAGTTTTTTCTAAATTGGAAAAATAATAAAGCAGGAGAGACAGAAATTGGAATTGGAAAAAATATTAAATGAATATTTTTGTTCAGGTGTTCTCACAGCTCTTTTTGGTTCACTGTGATCCCCAACTACCTGTATCTACTATAGATGCTATCCTATGATTAATAGTGCAGTATTCCATCTCTTCCCTAACATGGGGTCAAGGAAACTTCCACACGTAGATTATACCTCTCCTGCACAGAAGTTCCTCCATGACACTGTGCTTCTCTTCAGAGCAACTCAGGTGAAAAAAGCAAGAGGGAGGTGGGCCAAGGACATGCCAAGGAGGAACATGCCCAATGAAGAATTTGGAGGGAAGTCCAATCACTGTTTTCTTCTCCCAAGGTCCATGCTGCAACTTTTAGACATGCACGAGTCAGGGGTCACGACCTCTCCCACAGTATCACCAGGGGTGTGGCTCGAGAGGGAGCGGTGTATTCCTAGGTAAGCATGTGTTTAGAATAAATAGTTGCCTTTAAAAGAAAAGCAATCTAGGAAAAGTTACATTCTTACATGTGCTGTAGAATTGGAAACCAGATTTTTCAGTGAGTATGAACTCAATAATTAAAAGTAAACAATGAAGGAAACAAGTGATAATGTAACATTTTAAATAAATGTAGATTACAGTGGGTTGTTGTCTTGTTAATGATAAGATGCTATCTTGCAGTTGCAAATGTATACTAAAAGAAAATTTATCCAAGTTCAGAAACTGAGGTTGGCTGATGCATTTAAGGAAATCAAAACATAATGCATTGAGAAGGTAAATTCTTTTGCTCATCTTTCTTCATGAATGCATCTTCTATTTCTTGTGTGTCAAATGCCCTACTTTCAGCCTCAGACTGCCCACTTCTTGCCTACATAGCTTAGTTTTCAGACGTGCTCACCATTCCTGAAAAAGATTGGGCCAAAAATGATCACACATCATTTTGTGCACAGCCCTGCATTTGGAAGGAGATGGATTTGCATTGCATTCCAGAACGGACTTGGATTGGGTCTTGAAAGGTAAAATCCCTCCCCAAATTTCCCAGGGTCCAGAGCAGCTGAAAGCTATACTATATTTTAGGAGGATGTAGCCTGATGCAGTCAGCACAAACCAGTTGGTTTTGGGGTCAGTTACAGTCCCATCTCCTTTCTGCCTTCTTTGGGAAGTGGCATGCTCCCAGGAGTACACAAAAGGCACTGTCCAGTAACTGCTGCATGACCGAAGAGTGAGATTATGAAAGGCCTGTACATGTGGTTCATAATGAGGGAGGAAGAGTCCCTTGCACACTCACAGACATATTAGTAAAAGGGCCAGTCACAAACCAGGTTCTTTTATTTATATCAGGGGTCGGCAAGCTTTGCCAGCCCCCGTGCCAGACCCAGTCACCAAACCCTCAGCTAGTGCTGGGGGCGGGTCCAAAAGGGGGCATGGCCAGGCCTTGGGTTCCCAGCTGGTGGGGAGGATCCAGTTTCCAGCTGGGGCCGAGGCTGGCTTCTGCTGGCTGCAGTGCCTCCAGGTGGGCTGACCTGCCCTCTTCCCAGCTGGGACCAGGTCCTGCTCCCGCTGAGCAGGCTGACCCACCCTCTTCCCAGCCAGGGCTAGCATGGCCAGGTGCCCCTGTTTCCCAGCTGGGGTCAGCACTGGGACCGGGGCCAGCTCCTGCCAGCTAAGGCACCTTCAGTTTCCACGTGGGCTAAGCCACCCTCTTCCCAGCTGTGGCTGGCACGGCTCCTGTCAGGCCAACCTGCTCTGCTTCCCTCCATCAGCCCTGCTCAGCAGGGGGCATGGCCTGCAGGGCCAGGAGTCCCACACACCACAGCTTTTTGTTTCCCTGCTGGCCACATTTCCCCATCAGGCTTGTAGCTGCATCAAGCGGCTCTTGTGGCCCCAAGCTGCACTGAGCATGGGGCCAGCAGGGGAACTTGAGCAGTGTCGCATTGCTGCTCAGGCTCGGCCTGCGTGCCATGTTCAGCATGAGTGCCAGGGGTTGCCAACCCCTGGTTTATATAGTACCCACCTATAATTTTGTAAAATATCATAACTTCACTTGCTTAGAGACTGTCTTTTATTCTTACGTACTGTGACAAAGTTCCTCCTCTACCCTGGTGTGTCCTGTGCTTCTCTCTGGTGGTGGGTCTGCTTCCTTCAAGTCTCCAGGCCTAGGAAAGGTCCTTTGCCCCCTCTACAGGCAGGGGATTTTCCTTCCCCCCAGTCTTTGTACCTGTGGGGCTGTACCTGACCAACATTCTGCTTCTTCTCCAGATCCGTCTGCCTTCCAACCACACCTTGCTTCCTCTCACACACTCCCATAGCTCTCCTCACTCTCACACTGCACCTACACCCTTTCTCTGGTGTGGGGGACTTTTTAAAAAGTCCATGGCATGGCCGTAAGTAGCTCCGGGTATGCTGGTTAACCTGGAGTAACCACTGCTCAGCTACAAAGAGAACAGGGACTTGCAGAGACTGAGGCTAATATATTGGCCTTCTAGAACTCTCTGGAAACCCTCCAGGCTGACCCTGTCACAGTACACATGCAGTACTTAGCCACAAGATTACTCAAATCCAGTTGATAACTCAGTCTTGGGTCAGAGATAATATATCACCTATTATGCATAATTCTCTCTGACACAATAATGTTCTACCAGCAGATATAGAGCAATATTAAGTCCTTGTGTAGAACCAAGCTTTAGATCTATGAAATACTGTTGATTTGCTGTATTGGTCTATCTCAGGGAACATTTACACATGTCATAAAACCAGCAAGTTCTGGAGCACTTCAGAAAAATTGACCATCTTTGCTCAGTAGCAATCCAAAAAGCAAACAGCCAGGCTTTCGGATGTTAGGAGTGAGATGCATTAACAGAGATTTGTTGGAATGAACCCAGAACAGCTCCCTTCATTCTTGCTCATGCAATCTGCTATTAATGCATTAATGAGATGAAGTCCAAATTTAAAAAAGACAAATATTCAAGAATGAAAAACCTAATGACTCGGGGGAGGAGATGTTAATTTATGTTTTGCATAGAATTGCAAGACCTTTTATAAAACCTCTTGTTTGGCCTTCAGTAATTCTGAGGTATTTTTGTTGGGCACAGAACCCTGTAAACCAGCCACCACTAACAATTTCCTTCTGTGAGAGGCTTAGTTTCAGACTGCAGCACAGATCACAGCACAAGTCCAAAATAAATAGTCCCAATAAAAGAAAATTGAAAAATAGCTCCCCTATAATCACATAATTAGTGGTACAACTTGTTAACCACCTTTGTGAAGCTATTTAAAAATATTTACCATTTGTACCGTTTAACGCATCATTGAGCCACCTGCTCAAAAAACAAGTATTGATTAAATTAATTCTGATTGTCACTGTAGTTACTGGTATTGGGGAAAATCCTGCCTTCTCCCTGCAGGCATAGGAGCCCCCGGAAGTACCTAAGAGAATACACATCATCATCTGTTTGCTGGATCCCCCTACCTGAAGCATGCTTAGAGGATGGGAGAGGAGGAAGAGGAGTGGTTTGGCTCGGATCCAAGCCACTTTGGGTCCAAATCCGCCAACAAGCCCATTCATGAACTGATCTGCACTTGTTTGGGGGGGAAACTACCCTGCTGAAGAAAACACCATTAAGAGAGGTCTAGAAAAGAAAGATTCTTTCCTTAGCTCCTGATAACAGCTCATTTACTCAATTTGCAGACAGGATTCAAGATTTACCTCACAATTAGCTAATCAGACATGTAGAATTCTGTAAGAGGGGGTAAAGCAGTGGAAAGATGCTGCATACTATGCTGCCACAATCTGCATTCAATGAGGATGACATTCACAGCAGCAAGACTAGATGTCCAGGACAGTCAGTGCACTGGAAATAGGACTCTGAGCTAGTCCCAGGTTGGTTGATGCAGAGGCAAGCTTCTCAGAAGCAGATAAGAGAAGAACACTGGAGATATACTTATATGGACCCAGTGACCTCAAATTCATGCCTAGGGTATTGAAGATCTGTGGCCACTGTCACAATCCACGTGCAAGTCTAAGCCACAGAAGAACTGTGTTTCAGCCCTGTGACCAGTCCATAATGATTGTGAAATGCATTCCAGTCCCTGCCCTGAAACTGGCCAGTGTTTCATGAACAAACTCCTCTCTGAGTTTTGTGTTGGTGCTCTGCAAGGTCTAATAAGTTCCAGGGGGGTTTCATGCATCTGACAAAGTCACCTGCAGCTCATGCAAGCTTATGGCTGAAGACATTTAAGGTGCCACAGACCTCTCACATTGTTAACATACAATAAGATTGCTCTGATTAGAGCTCGGGAGGAGGGGTCTTGTGCCTGTGGCTGTATGCAGCAACTCAGGAACTTAAGGCTTTGTTCTCAGCTCTACCACAGAAGAATCACTGTATGACCCTGAACAAGTCAGATTATTCTCTCCATGCCACAGTTTCCCCCACTTATAAAATGGAGATAATTATACATAGTTACCTGACAAAGGTATTACACTGGCTAATGTACAGATAGTACAGACATATTTACAAAGGGAAAAAACATATTATTAAAGTGGAGCCTGTTGCAAACCAAAGTCATTAAGGACATCTGTTCAGTTGTCTAATCTCCCCATTCAAAACTCTGTCTTTGGAACTACACGTCTAATTAAATGATATCTCCCTAACAAGAGAGCTTTCACTTACCCTACAATTGCCATCTGTAACTGGGGAAAGATTAATCTTCTGACATGCTGATTGCCACATGCATGAAGCTTTTCTCCCCCAAATCACAGAACTAGGACCAGAAAGGATCCAGTTCATTCCCTGTAATAGGATACCAACATCCCACTTCATCATAACTTGAAAAATAGATAAAAATGAAGAGTACTGTACTTAAAGCATTTAGTGCAATAATGTTCACATTTAGTAGAATCAGTAAAGAACCTCTTGTGCTACTGTAGAATTATTTACTTCACAAAGACCTTTGTAGTGGAAAGTATAGGGTCAGATTGTGATCTGTTATACCAATAGAATCCAGGATAATACAACTGACTCCACTGGTGTCACTCCAGCTATAACCAAGGTAATACTGATCCATTATAAATTAGGTCTAAATTTATGTTTGAATTCACTCACTGGAAGTAAAGCCCAGATTCTGCAAGATTTAAGCACCCATTTACCCATGAAAATCAAACAAGGAGTTTGGTGGCACTGATAAAAACTAACAAATGTATTTATCACATGAGCTTTTGTGGGAGAAAATCCCACTTTGTCAGACACTTGAAGAAGTTCTTGGTGGCTGTTGTGGGGATCACTGCAAGTAGCTAGGGTCAAAATTGAAAATTCTACCACCATTTTCCACAGGCAAGGGTCATAGAAGCTGGTATCTAACTCCTGAGAGTAAGCAGGGATAGTAGGGTTCATCTCCTCTATGCAAGCAGTTTCAGACCAGGTCCATATGCTGCTTGCCTGCGTAGCGCTTTGATCCCCTGCACAAGTTATTGCCAATTGGCACAGGAAGATTTCCTATAAGAGAAGTGGAAAAGCAGCTCTGGCAAGGAACCTCTGGCAGAAGACTGGTGAATACCTCTAGGAAAGTTTCTCAGAGATCTCTCTGGAGGATTCCTGTGACATCTCAGCATACATCAACAACTTTCTACCACACTGAGATGCACACACAAACATAGCTACCCTTGTACATTTCTATCCCCATCTGTAGGATGCAACAAAGCAAAGGATGGCTCTTTCTCATATAACTGAGCAGTAACAACTCAAAATGATAGTTTACCAGAACTCATCTGTGCATCCTGAGTGCTAGGACTGACTCAAACCATTCTGGGAGCTGAAGATCCTGGCTTCTCTTGGCACCAAATGACTCTGTATCTCACTCTGTACAATCTTCCAACTTGATCTCTTGGTCAATGACTTATGTGTCGGTGACGAGTCTAGGGTCCACTGCTTCCAGTACTGCAGAGGTATCCATGGGTCCCTTGGGTGGTCTACGCAAGGTTCCCACCAAGGATGCCTTCCAGCTCCTTACAGAAGCAGCAGGTTTTTGGCTCTGAACCATACTGATGGTTTGACTTCCTAGCCCTCTTGTATGCCTCCTCACCTTTTGCTTGGCACTTCTGTCCTGTTCATAGCCCTTCACCATGCCACCATGCTTCCCAGCTGACAATAAGTATTGAAGTTCTTACAGTGGAGCTGTGACTGCACAGATTCCTCTCTCCATATACTGAGCAGATTCTACAGTTCTGATGTGCTCCAGGACAGAGTGTTTGCTGCACGGTCAGCTGGAAAGATGCAGTGTGAGCTTCACAATGACCAAAAGGAAGCAGAATTTCAAAAATCACCAGGCTTTTAAAGGGGTGAGGTAGTTGGCTGCAGAGTAGTGGAATTCAAACTGCTGACCAGAGCAGTCAGGATAGGTATTATGGGACAGCTTCTGGAGGCCATTTCCCACAACATAACCAAGCACGGTGTTTACATGGACACTCTGACACTAAAAGTTTCCCACAAGGAACTCTACAACTATCACTGAGGTAGTTTGATTTTGTTGCCAAATCAGGGGAATCTGGAAAGTGGGAGAGGCAGGGGCCTGGTAGGGTGTACACAATGGTTTTAGTGCAAAAAGCTGACTTTAGTCAATAAAATGTTAGCGTACATGAGGTCTTAACTTTCATTATAAAAAGAAGTAAGCTTCTATCTGTTATGGCTCTAAAGAAAGCACTCAGAGCATGGAATGGGCATAAGAGCTTGTCTACACTACACAGCCTGTGCTAGTATTATGCTGTCAGCAGAGTCCCCCATGAGCGTAAATCACCAGGAGTTATTTTGCTGGCACAGCTTTATCCTCTGCTTGAGTGTAACACGCCTGTGGCCAAGATGGAGTCTGCGCAGCTCTGGCCAAGGAAGGGTGTGCGCAGGGACACAGCAAGAAGAGCCCCTTTGCCCCATGGGTACTTGTTCCAAACCTCCCCAGAATGACAACACGCACACTGAGATAGCACAGGGATTATGGGAATGGGGAAGGTTTATTTACAGAGGGGCAAAGGAGAAACCAACAGGGGAGATGGGGAAGCAGTAACACAGAGTAACAGCTAACACAGGGCTCTGCAGGCCCAGCAGTGCAGCAGGCTGAAGGCAGACAGTGAGCTCTGTATCTGCACCCTGAGTTCAGGAGTCCCAGCACAGCTCCTGTCCAGTGTTCAGTCCAGCAGCTCCTGGTCGTCTTTGGCACCAGCAACTTTCCCAGCAAAAACCCTCTGATGCCTCTTCTGCTGCTCTCTGTAGCCACAGAGTGACACCGTCCCCACTTAACCAACTACAGCCTCCTCCTTAGTCCCAGGCCCTGTACTCACGTCCCCACAGCTCTGGGTGGCCAGTCACATAGGTCCAGCTCTGTCCTTGGACGACTCTCTCCAGCACAGTGTCCTCCTGTGGGTACTGTCTTGGGCATCCCAGGTCAGCCGCTCTGTCCTCCCTGGCTTCAGGCAGGGTCTCTCTCTCTCTCTCTCTCTCTCTGCTGCTTCTCTCTAGCTGCAATCCCCTTCCCCCTTAGCTCCACACACCCTCCTTCCAGACCAAGCAGTCTCTCCCCCACAGGGCAAAGATTTAAAGGAAGCACACTCTTTAAGACCCCAAAGGGGTTACATGAGGAACATCATGTCAGCCAACAAAAATGCTCTGCTGTTGCTATAATTGTGTCCATACTAGAGATTTTGCAGGTATAGCAACATTTGTTAGAAGGGTTTCCCCCAGTCCCCCCCATACACACTCCTAAGCCAACATAGCTATGCTGGCAAAACTTTTATCATAACTGAACTGAGGGAGAGATGTCTGAGTTTGCAAAAAACCTGAAAATATAGCTGGACCTAAATTTTAATCCCCCTGCAAGAGATAGATATGTCACCACTTTCAGAATTAAAACCAAATCGTATGTCTTGTGACCTGTTTTTCCCTATATGCACACACAACATACTCACACCCACCCAATAAACAAATTAAACTACTTCTCATGTTCTGGGAGGAAGATGAGAAGATGTATTGCTGTTGCTGGTTTGAAGCTACTTGGGAAGCTCTCAGATATTTCAGTGATAGAAGTCATATAAATTCCAAGATAGACTGTACAACTGATTGCACAAAGACACTTATTTAGAGAAACAGCTACAGGGATTGAGGTCTACATAAAGAGAATTCTGGCTCACACAGGCCTTATGATCAGGGCCAGATTATAGCAGGTATTTTAGGTTCTGAAGCCCCAGGCCCCCACCAAAAAGGGGGCCCCAGGCTCCACCTCTAAAACACCTATCCGGCTCCCCCTTGCCCCACTCAGAGATGACAAGGTGGGAGCGCTGATAACACCCCTGCCCTACCAGTGCTGGGGGGGGGCAGCCCTGGGGCCAGATGCCAGGCTCTGTGCTCTGCCCCACCCCTGGGCTAGCTAGTCCACCCCCAGGACCAGAACAAGGCAGGCCACCACCTGTTCATTTCACTGGGGGCGGGGGCTGGAGTGTCTGGCTCTTGGCATGGCCTCCACTGTGCCGGCATGGCCTTCCAGGGCCTATGGCCCTGTGGGGCTGCACCATGCACCAGCAGGCCCCACTCCCAGGACAAACTGGCAAGAGGGGGGTTGCCATGGGAGAGCCCTTTGACCTCAGGGCTCCCTCCAGTAACAGGCATCCATGCTGGGTGGGTGGGGGCCCAAGTGGTGGGGGTTCCCTGTGATGGGGAGCAGCCTAGGACCCTCAGGCCAGTTAATCCAGCCCTGCTCTTGATAGGTTTGGAGACTGTCAAATCAATTTCCAAGAAAATGGCAAGCCAAATGTATTAAATATATCTCTGAGGCCAGTCATTCGTCTCCCATTAGTATGAGTGTTCTTGCCTCTTGAAATGGCTTTAGTCTACCCTGGAACCCAGATCAAATTAACCAATATCATCTGGCTTCAGGGATCAACATGAGAATAAATACAATATTTAAAACAGCTAATGGAAATATATAATGTAGGTAAGTGTTACCATATGCTGTTTGTGGAGGAAGGTAACGGAAACTGAACAGACAACACATGCATCCTCCCCAGAAATACATCACTCAACAAAATAGTTTTAGAGCAATAGGACTCACAAGGGAGGTCAGTGTTTAGACCAGAATTCTTCCCCTAGAGGAGTTATATTTACAACTCTTCTCCTATTAATTAAGAATAGCCCTATTTCTACATTTGCCTGCTACTACTATTACAGATAATCATTGTGTAGGCCCTGATTGCCAGCTTATGGCTCTCCCTTTAGATTTTCCAATACAAACACCATTATTAGAGTAACTAGAAGAGCAACTGGGCAGCCCTGAAGCAGAATCAAAGGCAAAACCAAATAATAGGCTCTTTAGTCACATTTCCAGGTGATGCATTTCTCCATCACTATTGATCCCTGCTGGAATACCCCAGAACACCCTATTTTTGGGGGGAAGCATTCCAGGGTCCCCCAAAAACAATATTACAGAATGTTACATTAATACTACATTTTCTCCCTGTGTCCTCCAGTGTCATCCTTTTTGTACTTCTGTGTCCTCCTTTCCATGCTTTGGTATCTGATAACCCTATCCCTGGCTGGCACAACTCTCTGCTTGTAACTGACTTTCCTCCCAGGACATTTTTAACCTGTGTTTTCTTTTATAAGAGTGGAAATCAGAATCTATTAAAAGCTCCTATTAAATATTTCCATGAGAGGTACTTAGAGGACAAAAGGAGAAAACCTAGGATGTAGGGGAGGCCAATTGGTTTCTCTGCATTTGCTGCTACATTTAAACTCCAGTTATCAAAATCGTGATTTTTTTTTAAATGTACCCCAAATCAAAATATGCACAGAAATAAATTTCACTTCTACAACACTCTGATTATCACAATGTTTGAGATGACTTGATGGCATTCAAATGACTGGAGTTTACCTGTATAGACAAGTTAAAATATTATTTTAAGTAGTGAAAAGATGGACATTATGCTGTTTTCTACTCTCCCTTGGTAAAACAAATCTTACTTGTATAAATTAGATAATCTAGTGACTTCATACCTTTACTTCACTGTAGTTATAAATCAGCGTAAGACAACAATAATAGGAGCTCATCATTCACCTAGACCCTAGTTTCTGATGGACAGGTAACAAATTTAAAAAAAAAAATTAGAAGATGTGCTTCACAAATCTAATTTTGCATGTAAGCACAAGCTCCTGCTAACCAACCAATTTGTCCACGAAGATGGAGAGAAAGTGTAGAACAACGTGCATGCATACCAGGGGCGTCACTGGCCCGGGGAGGGACCCAGGGCACAGGCCCAAGCCCCACCCCCGGCACCGCCCCCTGGCTGCAGGCCCCGCCCCTGGCCGGGGACAGGGCCGGAAGCGGCCAGGGGCAGCCGGGCCCCGGACTCCCTGCTGCGGCCGCAGGCAGCCAGGCCCTGGATCCCCGGCCGGGGACGCGGCCGCCGCCACTGCAGGTGGCTGGGCCCCAGAATGCCCGCCACAGCTGTGGGCGGCCAGGCCCTGGATCCCCAGCCAGGGACAGGGCTGCCATGGCCACCAGCAGCTGAGCCCTGGATCTCTGGCCCGATTGGGCTGGAGATCCGGGGCACCGGCACTGGGATTCGGGGCATGTGCCCCGGGTGCCCAGCGCCAGCGACGCCTCTGATGCATACACCTACCTATTTCTGAGCTTCCACTTGGTAAAAATTTGGTCCTTAATGGTCTAATCATACTAGAATGGAAGATAAACATACAGGAAGAGAGATCTGCTTTCTACTACTAATCTGTCTTGTGAGAGAAAAAACCACAAACAAGTGTGAGGTTCTAGGATTTAATACTTGAGGCCCAAGTGTCTACGGAAAAGAAGAGCACAAGTCCATCACGGCAAGGCAGCCACCCAGCTTTGCCAAGTAACAGTTGTCTGCCTTGGCAAAATAAGCCCTCTGTAAATCTGCCCCAGTCAAAGCAAGCCTTTTCTTCCCCCCACCCTACTCTCAGCATCTCTTGACTTCAGTGCACTGGGGCAGGGTGTGTGTCTGGGCCTTGGTGGATCAAGCCTATATGTCTGTGGGGGCCCAGACCTCAGACTAGTACTTGTCCCTGGCTCTTCCAGCCAAGCTGTTGCTGTTGTGGTGCTCTTTCAGCACTGGGCAATCACAGTCTCAGTCTCTCTTTGTAGGCTGGTACCTGAGTCCTCTTCTCCACCATGTTCCTAGTTTGGGAGAAAAATCTTTTCTGTTCCTACAACCCTTTGGCATCTGTTCTTCTTTGAGAACTGCTCAGATACATTCAGTGTTAGGTGTCTATGTGCTGCAGTGCATGATTGGTCGGAAGCTTTTAGCCCTAGACTGTCAGAGTAGGGTCGGCAGCCAACGCCTCCTATGGCCACTCCTGTGGCTATATATATGGCCCCAACCCTGATCCTCCCCAGTTCCTTTTTCCGGCCTCAGTGAAGTTTTCGGAACAGTCCATTCCTTGTGATCATGCAAGAGCCTGTCTATTCGTTTTGTATGAGCTGCTCATTCAGATTGAAAGACCTGTTTGTGGACATTGTTCCACCAGGAACCAGCATCGGAGCCAGAAGATCAGTCCCGACAGCCACCTAAGATGCCAAGTTTCAAACTCTGAGCTTCTTGTGGCAAGGCCTTCCCGTGGGATGACCCCTGTGAGAAGTGCCTTCGGTGCTTGGGTGAGTCACACCAGGCTACCAACTGCTCCATCTGTTATTCCTTCAAACAGAGGACGCTAAAAGACAGAGAGCAAAGGCACTGTGTGTTGGCCCTGGAGCAAGCACGACAGCCGATCCTCAGGGAATCAGAGTTGCCTTTGGCACCAGCACCATGTGCCAAGTCAACACCAGAAGCTTCTCAGAGCTACTCCCCTTGGGAGCAGAAGACTGCACAGTCAGCATTGACATCGGCGCTGAAGCACACTCGCCAGTCCAGCTCTCCCCATCCGGGCCCTTCTCAGCACTGGGGGCAGGAGACTGTGCAAATCCCCACCACTCTCGAGGCCTTCAAGGCAGCAAAGACTCTTCTGCTTTTGGCTATGCCTACTCCTCCCAACCCTCCAAAGCAAAGAGG
This sequence comes from Podocnemis expansa, assembly GCA_007922195.1. Lineage (NCBI taxonomy): Eukaryota > Metazoa > Chordata > Testudines > Podocnemididae > Podocnemis > Podocnemis expansa. Next base: position 52,773,100 of record ML681994.1, on the reverse strand, counting down.
AAAGCCTGCTTTCCTCTCAGGAAAATAGACCATGCTGGAATGGCACCGCTCTCTGGCACCTAGTACAGAGCCGAGCTCCCTGGTGCCGCAAAATGAAGCATCCCCAAAGAGGCCTGATGGCACTGCCCCAGGCCCTACCCCAAAGCGCCTTAGATTGTGCTCTGCTTCCCCCTGGCACCGCAGCACCACATCTCCAGCGCCATCTACTCATGCTGGCATAGGGGCAAGCCCTCTACTTGTGCGCCGAGAAAGCTCTCGCTCCCTGAGTCTGGAGGAGATCACTCCCTCCAGGAGGAGCAGACAGGCTTGGGAAAGATCACCAGCACCGAGCGCCTATTGGTACCAACCTCATGAACGGTCCATACCGAGGGAAGTCCCCTTGTAGGGGGCTCCCCACAATACCGAAGAGTCCGGGACCATGCATATAAGCCTGGATAGGGCATTAAACTCTAAACCAGGGTCATATAGGGAGGACACCATGGTGCACTTCGACCTCCTCCGCCGTGTAACTGCCCATGCAGGCATAGAGGTCGAGCCCATTGGGAGGACCAGAACCCCTTATTCGACCCTGGGTTAACATCTTGCCCAGATGCTATAGCAGTGCTGCTGCACCCCAGCAAGCATGCCATCATCAGATCCTGCTGACAAAGCCCCGCTTCCATCCCTCCAGTGTCAGACGTAGCAGGCTGCAAGTATCAGGTCCCACCGGAGGACTTTCCTTTCTTAGTCCATCACCCAAGTCTGAGTCCCTAGGTGATTGAAACCACCCTAGGGCATGGGATACAACCCTCCCCGGATCTCATGCCAAGATCCAGAGAGGCAAGACAGCTGGAGGTCCAGGGCAGAAAGGGTATACTCAACCTCTGCCTTCCAGCTCCGCACAGCTAACCACCAGGCTCTGGTGGGCAGATACGCCCTAGATATATGGGACTCTTTAAGAAGGTTTAGAGACCTCCTTCTCCAGGAGCACAGAGAGGACTATGACTCCCTCATAAAGGAGGGCTCACTGGCATCCTGAGACTCATTCCTGCCTGCATGGAATGCCTCAGCTACTGCAAGTCAGGGGGTAGCCTCGGCCATTGTCATGAGACGTGTGGCGTCGTTACAGGTGGCAGGCCTGCCTCAAGATAACCAACAAGCCATCCAGGACCTCCCCTTCGAGTGACAGTCTTTATTTGCAGAGGACACAGACTTCCTGTTATGTGGTGCTAGGGACCCCAGATCAGACCTTTGATCTTTGGGCATGCTCCCATCACGAATGCCTAGTTGTTCTTCTAGCCCGCACCATCATAGAGAATGCCAGGGGCACCAATCTAGACCTTCTCAACTCAGTGAGGAGCAAGATCAGCCTCTTGGGGACCCAGGTTCCCTGCTTCCACAGGAGATCTCCCTCTGAGATGCCAGGGCCCTCATGTGAAAGCCCACTCTGGATTCCCACTACCCTAACCTCCCTCCACTGCCTTTTCATCCTGCCTTAAACCCTTTGGCCAATCTGCAACTAAGGGGCAGGAAGCACCATTTCTGCTTCTTCATACAGCCCCTCCCTACACTAGAGGGATAGCTGACCGGTCACAGACTTCCATATCCTTACACATCAGAGTTACATTTCATAGTATATCCTTGCCCTCACAGCTGGACAGTCCTAGGCCTGTGGACCAGTTCTGTGCACTCATACAATATTGCCCCCTCTCTATCATCTGGGGTCTTACACTATCTATCTAACTTCTCTCAAGGTTTAGTGAGGACCGGGATGTTTCAAACACATTCCTATATCCCTCACCCCCTTCCTCACTTTCCCACCGTCTCTCAGTTTCGGATGACTAAAACCTTCAGAAGCATTGCCTCGTCCAGACCACAGCATTCGCCATAGCATGGATCAGCTATTATCAGAATGCCATAAGATAAAGAACATATACCCAGCTGGAGGGCCACAATTTGGCCCTTCCAGTCCCTAGGGCCAACCCCATATGTCCCCAATGGAGGAACAATGGGGCTCTTATAGCATCTTACAGCCCTATGTTGGGACTCCAATGGTCCTTCATGTATCCCTTCCCACTACTGCGAGGGAATAGAGCAGCAAAACAAGCCAGATAGCCCCTATCACCCTCGCAGATCAACGAGCCCATCCACTACCAGCTTCTTAGATGAACAACGTTTGTTTCTTTGTGGGGTTTCATATCTTTCTAGGGGCATGATGTACAACCTACCACTCCCTTTTTTTTGCTCCACGATCTTCTCTGTTAATAGGAAACAGGGACTGAGCAACCCAGGCACTGATCAGTCTGCGCCTCAGTGTCACTTACTTAAGGACCTTCCCTCCCTTCCCCTCAGCAAGGCCTTCCCAAAATCCTGGGGTTTTCTTCTTACTATATTCACAAGTAGGGATACCTTGGTGACACTCCCAGATCCCTGCTTCCCTTCTAGTGTAATCCTCTGGGTCAATCCACCTTACTACCTCTGCCCTCTAGTAAGAGTTACCCCTTCTTTGTCAGAGGGGTAAAAACCAATAGGTCTTTTCCCTTCCTCTTGTCCAGCTAAGGTTCCATGTTTTTTAGTTCCTGTGAGAGCCCAACAGGTGTCCAGTGGGGAGGAGCTGTCCCCTTCATTAAAAACAGAAGTCCATTCCTGCTCTTGGGGTTGCCATAAGCAGGCACCTCCCTGTCTTATGTGCTAGCTCATCACTCTCCAGGTAGGCACATTGAGACACAGCACAATAGGTGTCCCTGATGCTCATGAGCTATGTGTCTTCAGCCGTACAGTTCCAACACAGACACCCTCCCATACCGCACCCTCTCCCCTCACCTGCGAGAAGGGGACTCCCAACGCCCCCCCCATTCATTCCATCTCCTTAATGTCTATTGGAGGCAGCGTCAAACCTCCTTGACCCTGGCAAGAAGAGAGATAGAAGTTCTTGCTTTTACAGGGGCATGCTGAAGGGAGGCAACTTATCCACCTCACCTTCTCCGATAGGCGAGAGTGACCAATGTGAAGGGTAGCCTCACTTACACCCAGAAGAATCCTTTGGATACCACTGGGTCCACCTCATGGCCAGGTGCTGGCCCTGGTATAAGTAGTTTAGGTGGTGTTCCCAGGCCTCATCCCTTTCAGCCTGGAGCATTCTCCTTTTAATCCCTAGAGATGGTGGGGATCTTCATCCCCCCGTACACTCACCTCAGAGGCTGTGGGGGGGTGGATCATTTCTCGGCAGAGCTCTTGGCTTCCCCTTGCATATGGTGCAAAAGAGGCCCTGGTATAGGTGAAGCCCAGCCTCAAGAATTTTATATTTTACAAATATTGAAAAATCCCATCTGGTGTTTGAGAAATATTTAGCATCTACTGCTGGTCCAGACAGACACTGGTTTGTGTATCTGTACAAACACAAAACATCAGAAAACATCTGATGTATCTGGACCCAACCCTAGCAAAATGATACAATACCACATTTCCATTATTCTGTGTTCAGGAATGAAGACAAATGTCCCCAACTTCAGAAAAGTTTTACTTAATGGGACTTTCTGTGGAAAATGTGAGGAGTAATATTTCTCCAAGTAATACATGGTTCAACATCTTGAGCAACAGATTGTTAAGAACAATAAATAATTTATGACATGGTTATACACTTTGTTGTCTAGAGAATTCATTCAGCAAATGTTGAAAAATATCAAGATGTGCCATCGTAATATATATACTTTTTATTCTTTGTGCAGCTCACTTTACCTATTAATCATATGTAAGCCTTTCCCCCCCATTCTCCCAGTGTTCTTGTAGACTACTGAGCCAGCTTCGTGCTCATTATATCCCACTTCCTAGTCTAGAGTAAAGAAGAAGAAACCCACTTCTGATCTCATTTACATTGGGTATTGTTTGCTCCATTCATGTAATTAGAGTGTATTACACAAGTACGAGCAGATTCAGGCCAGAGTGTGGGATGGCTTAATTTGAGATATCTGAATTAGCTACCGTGTATCACTTTTTAATAAAGAGAGCCACTGGTCAAAATGAAGTGACAGCAATACTGCAGCTATTATATAATAAGGTATTCAAATAATTTAAATGTGTTGGATAACATTCAGAATTTTCAAGCCAGTATAAACCTTCCCCCCCATCCTTTTTTCTCCCTTGGGTTACTTAGCAAAAGGCAACACTCACATGTACAGAGGCACCTAAGGTTGGTCGCAACAAGGAGGTCCTGAGAATCCCATTGTTGATGTTGGGTAAGCGGGAATCTTCTATCCACCCTTCTGCAGCAGTCCCTTCACCCTTACAAGAATTTAAGACTGGTGGTGCCTCCACCTGGCTGAATCTTGTACGCAGTTAGCAGCGTGCCTTGGGAGCCTCCAGGACTAAACTCATGCTCATAAAAATAATCTGTGGCATGGGTTTAATTCAAGAATACCAATTATGCATACAATACATCCAATACCCTTAAATTAGAGTTGACAAACCTTTACTTAAACCAAGGAAACTTGGCAAACAGGCTGAAATTAAATATCACTACTTTAAACCCACAACAGCAGTTGAATAAATCAATTAACATATACAGAATACAGTAATAAATGAAATGTAACTGGCATTTATGCTGCCACTATTACCCATCTCTGGAATGTACACTCTCCTAGAGTTTAAAACTGTGACCACTTGGTTGTGTGGGTGCACTTGAAGGTCTGACGAAGGAGACAGCAACACTCTGTTGGTCCTGTGTTTCAGTTCAGCCAATGTATCACCCTGAAGATTTGGAGTTGGCCCAACCAAATGTCAGGAACCCTGGCCCTGGTAGAGACTATTGTAACTCTCTTCCTCTTCTCAGGACCCATCAAAGTCTCCTTGCTGTGCGTCTTCCTTGTCCCAAAACAAGGGGGGAAGGCACTTGCAGCACCTTCACTGCAGGCCCACCTCAGCCAGCTCCAGGCTTAGTTCCTCCTTTGCCACCTACCTCTGAAGCTCCCTGCTTGACCAATACTTCAGCAGGCTCTCACCAGCAGCTTCCAGAATAGGCCATGACCTCACTCTCCAAATGCTGAGCTCTGCTCCCTGTAGGAGAGGGAGGAGTGCTTTTCTCCCCAAGGCATCATGGGAGTTGTAGTTTCCCAGGCAGGACTGGCAGCACAAGTTTTATCTGTAAAACTCCTGATTAAGTTCTGAGGCCCCTCAAGTACAGGGTACCCTCTGCCCCAAATCTATTGTTTTGATTCTAAATAAGTTTTTGTGAAATTTTACTGCCAACAGGGTTTGTAAAATTAAAGAAGTCAAACTCATAACTAAACATTTCAAAATTCCTTTAGCAAGATGATTCAATTGACCTAAACCACTTTTTTTCCTCCAGATTGTTGGTTCACAAAATTGAGATTTCCACTTTTTGTTCTGATTCGGGTTAGGGAATATACCTGAAGTCTCAGAATTTTTCATCTGGTGTGAAAACTATTTTCTGCCCAGGTTTAGCTATCATAGAATCATAGGGTTGGAAAGGACCTCATGTGGTCACCTAGTCCAATTCAGTGTAAGCCTCTGAAAGGGAATCTTGCCTACATAAAAAGGCAGACACTGTCCTTGTAACAAACTCATTTCTTGAGGCAGACCTGAAGTAGTATTTGATTTATCTGGATATTTTAAAATATGCAGCATGTTTGAAATGCCCTCTTACTTCTTTACCAAACATCTCTGCTTTAAGATAGCAGCTCATTTGTGAATATTTTAATGAAAGATTCCACACATTATCTGTAACTCATATTAGTCTATTTGTGTCAGCCAAAAAATATTCCATGTTATAGGCTAGTTGGAATCTGTCCAGGAGGGGTGTTCAGACCTTTCCTTTGGCCCAGGCTCAAAAGAGGGCCGTAGCCTTGACCAACCTCAATCAGGAGAGTCCTACCTACAGAACAAATATGAAATCTGCCATGTTTCGGCATAGCCTAGCCTTTAGCTCCAGACTCCAAGTGAGGCAGGGCAAGCAAAGGAGTCTGTAGCCCTCAGCCCCCCAGGTGGGGCAGGGCAGGCAATGGAGTCTGTAGCCCCCATCCTGTAAATAGTTGCAAAGCCAGGCAGGGAGAACAACTGCTTAGGACCCTCAGTGTCAGCAGCTCAGGAGGGTACCAGCACTCTGGATGGTTAAGAAAGGGTGGGGGAGGGACACAGGCCCACCCAAAGCTACTGTGTCCCAGCCCAGAACCCTACCTGTGGCATAGGGGTTTGCCATTGGATCAGCAGGGCTCCAGCTGCAATGCACTAATACTTGGGTATGAATGCACTCAGTTGGAATGGCATCAGCTGCTCCTGGGCTACCTACCCCCACCCCGATTCCAGGTAATTACACCACTGGGGTCTCCTCAAGGTCCTGAGTGTAGATAGGCAGACCACTCCCTCACTGTCCACTGGTGGCAGGTCTGGGAAGTCCTCAAGCCCATCAGTGGGCAGCAGCTCTCCCCAAGCCACAGGGGCCCAGCATTTCTTCAGGGTTGCCAGGTTCCACTGACTCCAGCAGGTCTCTGGCAATGCATAACTCATCAGGGTTACAACAGACCTTGGGAAGTCCATCCTAGTGCACCACTCTGGATACCCCCTCCCAGCTGCTCATCCTGGGCAAGCCCTCCAGACTCCTGAGAGGTGAGAGCAGACTAGTAGCAGGGCCCCCGTCCAGTCTTGATCACAGCCTAGGGGAAGACACATACTTCCCCTGCAGTGGCTTATCCCCAACTGAATTTCTAGGCTGATCTTTTATACGTCCCCTTCCTGTCCTGGCCCCACACCTCCAACTCCTGAGTCCTGAAATGTAGTGATACGCTTGTAGAAGGATGTGAAATTAGAGACACTCCCTAGCATGGGCCAGTGTTGTATAAATTGGGGGACATGCCCCAGAGAAGATCTAACATGGCTGCTCCCAGGTACACACCTGGATACCTGTCTGCTTGATTAAAGTTCTATTCCTTACTCATTCTGTAGTATCGTCTTTAATGAACCCTCAAGATCATTACATGAAATACCTGGGTCCAGCTAGGAGGGGTGTTCAGGCCCTTCCTCAGGCCCAAGCTCAGAGGAAGGCCACAGCCCCTTGTTATACATGTGAAAAAAATAAAGACTCACTCAGGATTAGTCTTGTAGCTAATATGAATTGGCATAAATACAGTAGGTAAAGTCCTGATCGAGGAAGTGGGGAGCTTTCTGTGGAGCTACACTTATACCAGCCAAGAATATGACTTAAGCAATGTTTACATGTGCAAATAAAGCAGTTCATAAATATTTGATTCAGTTCATAGAAGTGTTACAATTATTAAACTTGCTATCTGAAGAGTTTTAGTGGAGAGCAGAAGTTTACATATTTATATTATAGGTTTACCAGAGTCTCTGTTCAGAAAAACAAACAAAGAGGTTAGTGGCACTTTTAAAGACTAACAATTTATATGTCACATGAGCTTTCATGGGAGAAAATCCCACTTCATCAGAGTCTCTGCTGTGATTTATATTTATAATTTACAAAATATTTATAATTTTTCAAGATGGAAGCACAGTATTATCAGCCCTGTAATGTACTTTTTAATTATGACTTCATTACAATGTCTGTGTGCTTAAAAGTGCAGAACACACTAAAACCATGAATGAACTGGGTATTGTCATCATCTTCCAATCAAGGATTTCAAAGCCTGCTGATATCCATTGGAGGCTTTTCATTGACTTCAGTGGGTTTTGCATCATTCCTTAATTCTTATTTGCATAAAAATATGAGCAATTTCTGTATGCAGGTACAGAGAACAAATCTGCAACTGTACAAAGACAAGTGTAGCAGGACCTTTGGCCTCATTTAATGAAAATCTGTTCCCATGTTTAGTGTATAGTAAGAAGGTGGGGTTTTCTTCAGAGCCGCTGCTGGTATAAACATTTTTGTTATGTGGGCTGTAAAATGGCTTGTTTTAATTTATGTTATTACAATTATTGAAAAAAATATTAGTCAATTGTTTCATTCTCCATTTCTGTGATGTTTTAGTAAAGTTCCTGATGTTTTCATGTGGTCTGCAGATTGTGCTTTTTCCTTAAATATTTTTAAGAGAAGAATACTGTCAAAATAAAGATAAGCCAAAATAAATTCTGCTTGTGAAACTTAATTTTGGTTAAGTAAACTATATGCATCACTTACCCATTTGGCTGCATCCATTTATAAACAAAAATCTGCCTTCATAGAAATTTATGAACAAAAAGACAGGGACAAGGTTAAAGAGCTAGATAACTCTACTAAATGTCTTTTAGTGAGGGTCTAATCATATGTGGACAAACTGGAGAAAGTCCAGAGAAGAGCAGCAAGAATGACTAACGGCTGGAATACTTGACTTATGAGGGAGGACTGAAAGAGCTGGATTTGTTTAGTCTGAAAAACTGGAGACTAAACAGGAACATGAAAACAGTTTCAAGAACCTAGAACAGAGCTGTTGAACTCATTCAATGTGGGGGGCCACACTGGAGGCCAGGACACCTGTTGCAGGCCACATGTCCACAGAGGGTCCCGAACCCTTTTCCCTGCCACACTTAGAGTGGCATGGGCTCCCGTCCCCCTCTTCAATCCTGCAGGCTCTCTCACATCTTCCTCTTCCCTTATGCTGTGGGATCCCCTTTGCCACACTGGCTCCCTGACCCCCTTTTCCTATTGTGCAGGTCCCCTAACCTCCTTCCCCTGCTTGGCTGCTCCTGGACCCCCCATCCCTTTCCAGCTGGGCAGCTCCCAGACCGCTCTTCCCTTTCCCTTTCCACTTCCCTTACCCCATGGTGGCAGGCATTGGCAATCAGCCTCAGTCACAGCCACAGGCAGACTGGGCTCTTGCCTCCTATCCTCCCTGCCCACTCACTGTCAGTCATTCAAAATGGTGGCCTTTGGTTGGCTCAGTCCCAGCTGGCCTTTGGCTTGTTTCCAAATGTTCCCCAGCCACTTCTTCCTTTTCTTATTTGTGATCCATGCAATGTGCAGTCAATCATATTAGCATTCTGACTGACTGACAGTGAACAGTTGGGATGGGAAGGTGGTAGAGTGGCTCTCTGGGAGCCCATCCCAGTTTGCTGTGACTGAAATTCTGACTGGTTGGCAGACCACAGCAGAGCTGAGCCGGGAGTGGCTGGAGAGCTTCCTTTGTTGCCCTGTGCTCTGACTTACTCACATGATCCAGGTCACACTTAGCCCTGCTCTGCTATGCAGCCTGTCTTTGTTGTTTGCTGCTGCTGCAGAGAGCTCCCAGGCAGCATCTCTGTAGGCTGGATCAGTGCCCTTAGTGGGCTGGATCTGGCCTGTGGGCTGTAAGTTTGATGCCCCTGACCTAAAAGGCTGTTACGAGGAGGAGGGAGTAAAATTGTTCTCCTTAATCCCCGATGATAGGACAAGAAACAATGTGCTTAAATTACAGCAAGGGAGGTTTAGGTTGGATATTAGGAAAAAATTCCTAACTGTCTGGGTGATTCGCCATTGGAATAAGTTGCCTAGGGAGGCTGTGGTATCTCCATCACTGGAAGTTTTTGAGAGCAGGTTAGACAAACACCTTTCAAGGATGGGTTAAGAGGGCACTTAGTCCTGCCATGAGTTCGGGGGACTGGACTCGATGACCTCTCATGGTCCCTTCCAGTTTCCATGATTCTGTGGAGTTCATCAGTTCTACTTGTGGCACTCCGTTGAACTCAATGGGACATTTGAGTATAATCTGACAGAAAAACCAGTTCCAAAATGTTCCTTAGTGAGAAAGAGACTTAGCAAGAAACAAGCAGATAGTGTCCTGGGGGAAATGGATAATGTAGGACCAACCTATGAGGCAGTTGTATTTAAAAAAATGTTGTAAAACTGTTTGAAAAGAGGTGGGTGTGCTAATATCTTTTATTGAACCAACTTCTGTTGGTGGAAGAAACAAGCTTTCAAGATTCACAGAGCTCTTCCTCAAGTCTGGAAAAAGAAAGCCAGAGATGTCTGTCCACCTGCTGGATTCTAGACTGACAAATTAAAAGAGCCACATCCTTGACAATTAGATATCAGTGGTTCAGGAACCAAATCAACACTACCCAAAAGAACCAGTGTGGTATGAATTCATTGTTTTATTTATCATTTCATATATTATTCTCACAGTAAAATGACTGACCAAATATTATTTTATCAACTACAATTAGTTATTAACATTGTAACAGCAACCTGATTGGTTAGTAATTTAGATGATTACTAATGAAATCACACAGTGTTTCATATCATGTGCTGCAAAAACCACAAGAGACACATTAAAGAGCCACTTGTGGCTCTTGGGCCTCAGTTGGAACATCACTAATCTACACAATGACTATAAGGGTAAAAAGACTTAGATAAAATCTCTTTACATAAACTGTCTCTCACAATATTTACTATGACTGACAAACGTGTTTCCACAAATATTAGAATTTGTATAAAACAGATATTGAAAAGAAAATAAAGTTAAACATTTCATAAAATACACAGAGGTGTTTAATAAATAACATGGCTCCCTCAAGATTTTCTCAGAAGGTATATGGAGGATTAAAAGAAAAACATTTTAATTTTTATTTACTGTATGATAGGATCAAATGGGCCAATATTTGAGCTACGGCTGGAAATCCTGTGCATATATAACAGTGCTCAACTCACCACTTTGGCACCTCCTGTTGGCTGTCTGAGGAATCAGCTCTCAAGCAGGCTGATGCCCCCTCTGTGGTGTCTCATCCTCCATCCTTTCACTGCTGGACCCTCCTCGTGACTCAGTCCCCTAGCTGAGTCACAATCTGTGTTCCCTCCAGTTCATTCTAGCCAATTCCATCTGTGACCACCACTGTCCCACCACAATTCCTATGGTGACCCAAGGAAGAGGAGGAGGGACCTGGGCTCACCAACTACTCTAGGTCCCAGTCCAGGGACCCTGTGTGTGGCTGCCTTTTACTGCATCTTCCCCAGCTTCTCAGTGCATTTCCCTTTGATTCAGGGCTGAGTCCCAGCGCCAGATAGTGCTCTATCCACAGGGCTAACAGTTTTCCCCTTCAAGCTCCTGGGAGTCACTTGGCTTGATGTGCTCTACAGCTCCCTTTTATACTGAACCCCTGGGCCCTGACTGGCTGCCATACAGCTCCTTTCTATTGGCTACTTCTCATGCAGTGTCTCCAAGGACCTTCTTAACCTATCCTGGCCAGTGTGTGGTAGGTGTCCCATCACAGTATATTTTTATACACGTTGATTTAAAATTCAGACATTCAAACTGGCAGCATAATCTTCTCTGCAGCAGTTCATAGCTGTCCAAAGGAAGAAAACAACATGTATAGATGTAGAATCCAGTCTTTTGCTCCTTATTCAGGTCCTGAACCATCAATATTCATCCATCTATATTCCACAAAGCATTTAAGCATACTCATAAGTGCTTTGCCAAATTGAAGCATCAACCCTTAGTTAATCAAAATTTCCACTGACGTCAAACGTTGAATGAGTATGGTCAGTGTGATAACTAGAGCAATGGTTCCCAACCTGTGGTCTGTGGACCACTATTGGTCCATGGGGAGGAAATAAAGTTAATGCAATAATAATATAATCCAATGTCTCTCTTATGTATCATATTCAATGTTAACATTGAAAATAACAATATAATTTGTTTCACAAACATCCTTGTGTAATATAACATTCTCTAAATTTAAATAGTGGCCCTTTTGCATGATGTCAGTGTGAACCGACATTCTATGCACATTTGGTGGTTAGAATGTGGTCTGCAAAAGCTTTCAATAACGATGCAGTGGCTCACATAAAGAAAAAGTTGGGAACCACTGAGCTAGAGGATCAAGCCTTATAATAGTAGCATTTAATTTATTGCGTATGACAGAAAGAAAGTCCCTCATTCTGTGGTAAGCTTCACCCCAGAAGATACTGTGCCCTCATGAAAACCAAACTGAAGTTAATGGAAGCAGTTTGGCAGCAGAGAAGTTGGCTCCCTGTTTCTAGCCCTGCAGAGTCATGAGACATTAGATTATGCCTTTGGAAGGCAGAGGACAGGTAAGGTGAGCAGCGATATATGATAAATTCAGTTTATAAGAAGAGTTGTGTCTTCTGTTCTTTATACAACAACATATGAAGAAAGGTGCATGGCATTTCTAGAGGCCAACAAGAAAATTGCTAATCCGTCTGTAGATTAGGCTTTAAAAAAGATGGATGTGACCTTAAATTCCATCCAATAAACAACATCATTAAAGTCTGATTTATAAGAACATGTCCAGCAATCCTAAAGGCCAACAGAAAAACTGCTACCTTCTACTGTAAGCTACCATTGCACAGATTGTTTGTTTAAATGCCTGAATCAGCCTTTCCATTAATCCATTTGTGGCAGGATGATAAGTGTTATGGAATTGGATGTAGACAGTCTGGCCTCATAGTCAGAGCTGGAGCTTCACCTTGATAGTATACAAGATCTTGGAAAAAAATTTGAAAGAGCAAGTAGTTAAAGATATCAAAATTAACAGTAATTAGGATAAAACACAATATGGCTTTACAAAAGATAGACTACTCTAAATCAACCTGTCAGGTTTTTTTGTTTTTTTTTTTGAGAAGATAACAGATTTTTGGACAAAGGGAATGCAGTGGATCTAATTTACCTAGATTTCAGTAAGGCATTTGATACAGTTTCACACAGGGAATTATTAGTCACATTGGAAAATATGGGGATTAATATAAAAATAGAAAGCTGGATAATGAACTGGTTAAAGGGGAGACTGCAACAAGTCATATTGGAAGGTGAACTGTCAGGCTCAAGGGAGGTTACTAGTCAAGTACCTCAGGGACTGGTCTTGAGACCTATCTTATTTAACCTTTTTATTAGTGGCCTTGGCACAGAAAGTGGGAATGTGTTAATAAAATTTGCGGATGATGCAAAGTCGGGAGGTGTTTCCCATACAGAGATGGATCAGGATATCATAAAGGAAGATTTGGATGACCTCGTAAACTGGAGTAATAGAAATACAATGAAATTTAATAGTGGAAAGTGCAAGGTCGTGCATTTAGAGACTGAAAAATAAGACTTTTTCCTGTAAATTGGGGATGCATTAGTTGGAAGTTGCAGAAGAGGAGACGGACCTGGGCATACCTGGCTGATCATATGCTGCCAATGTCATGTGACCATGAAAAAAGCTAATGCAGATATAGGATACATCAGACAAGGTATTTCCAATACAGATAGGGAGGTATTAGTATGGTTATACAAGGTGCCGGTGAAACCTCGTCTGGAATATTGTGTGCAGTTCTAGTCCCCCATGTTTAAGAAAGATGAATTCAAACTGGAACAGGTGTAGAGAAGAGTTACAAGGATAATCTGCAGAATGGAAAACCTGCCTTATGAGACGATACTTAGAGACCTTGGCTTGTTCAGCCTAACCAAAAAAAGATTCAGGGGAGATGTGATTGTTCTCTATAAATACATCTGAGAGATAAATAACAGGGAGGGAGAGGAATTATTTGAGTTCAGCATCAGTGGCTATGTCTACACACACAGTTTTATTTCGAAATAAGTCCTTTCAAAATGACTTTTTTGCCTTCCTCTCTAGCATGGAGCAAGCTCACTTGCTGGTGGATTCTCTGTATCTTAATATCTTTAAACCAGGCATAAATTACAGGTTTATTTCAGGAGTGGGTGGATGAGGTTTTGTGGCCTGCATTGTGCAGGAAGTCAGATTAGATTATCATAATCATAGAATCATTGATCCCTTCTAACCTTAAAAATCTATGAGGAGCCAGATCTAGTGGATGGACCAGGCCTCCAGATTGGGGACTGAAGCCAAGGGTCAGCACCAGAGTCAACTGCCAGTTACCAGAGCCAGGGATCAAGCCAACATGATAACCAGGAATTGTAGCTGAGGGTCACAGCTGAAGTCAGATGTCAAATGCAAGATTCAAGGACCAAACCAGAGTCAGGGTCAGAACTCAGAGGTGAGGGTTGCAGCTAGAACTGTAACTGAGGACTGGAGGTGAGGCATATGTCAGGAACTCAGTGTGAAGCAAAGATTGAAAACAGAGCAGGAATGTGGTGGGAAAGGAGCAAAGGCAAGGGTGAGGCAGGAACCAAGCAGAATGGGGTTCAAGAGGCAGGAACAAGCAGGGTCCAATACAGCCACAACAGGAAATCACCATGCTGCTCAGAACAAGCTTCCTGTGCCTCCATCTGGCTTAAATAGCATAGTTGGACCAATCAGTGGAGCCTGGTGAATGTCCAGTCAGGGCTCCCATGGGTGATGCCCATGAGTGAGGCTAGTGACTTCTCAGACCACAGGGTTTCAGCAGACTCTGGGGTAGAGTCCCAGATGCATCAGCTGTCTGGGAACACTTAGGTCTGAGCCCAAGCCCTGGAAAATCACAGTGAGAAGCTGAGGTGGCAAGTTTGACACCATTTCTTTTCACCTACAGTTGAAATTCTTCAGATGTAAACTGAATTTCATTGTCACCTAGAATCTGTTCAGAAACAGTCACGCTTCATTCCTTTCTTACCCCCCTTCTCTAAGGGGATGAGAAAAAGCTGTATCAGCTCTTAGCCTGAGCAGCCTGATATAGCTTACTTCCCTTTTCATGCCAATTTAGCTGGGCTGGTCAGTGTTTGTGGAAGTAAGGAGTTGAAGGCAAATCTCCACCCATTCCCTGCCTCTATCCAGCCATTGCATTCTCACCAGCACAAGCGGGAGAGTAACATGTGTGGTGACCATGACCCTCAAATGTGGGAAACCAGTATAATGCTTTACACCATCTTTCTTCTTTAGGCAGGCATCTAAGGCATCTCCTGTTGATCCCCAAGTGCTGAGTGGGACATAGCACTCTTTATTCTTGTTTTTGAAGTATGAACTATATAGTTTCTTCCAGTATCAGATGCCAGCCATTAAGAGATGCAAAAGACTAAGCCTTTGGCTGCTTCCCCTTGGGACCATGGAATTAGCTAGACCACAGCCTCATACTTTTGTGCGTCCTCTGATTTTCATCCTTGCAAAGGTCTGCTGGGTGTGGAGAAGGAAGAAAAGGATTCATGCACCCCCAGTTTTACCCTTAACAGCATCTCAGGGTATAAATGGGAATAGATGCTGAACTACAATTAATCTTATTTGTATGCACAAGTTTAAACTGAGTACCACATTTTGGGTCTTGAAGGAAATTTTTCTAGAGCATTTTCCCCAGAGATCTTGGAGGTGGCCGTGGTGAGTGAAAAACTCACTTTTCACTTGAGCTTTAGGCAAGAATTGTGGATAGGAGCAAGTAATTATATCACTTCCTTTAAATTGCAGAGGGTGATGAATATGAGGGAAAACATGGTGCTACCTAGCACCTTCCTTCCACTTATGATGATTCTGATGCTAAACACATAACAATAGTATCTTAAAGATAAGATTAAACCTATTTTTAACATCCACATTACATTCTGTCCCATGATATTATCATTAAAAGCAGACTGCGGGCTTCTCAATCCTACACTGTTTGGAGTCTTTGCTAATTTATTTGAAAGGGGGGGTTCAGAGCAACACTAGCAGCCAGCAGAGGGAGCCCGTGCCTTTTAGCTTTATTTTCCTTGCTTCCTTATTCAAATCAAGGAAATGAAGATGGAAAAAAGGAAATTAAAGATTAGAGTTAATCCCTCCCTTCCCCCCCATAAACACCAGCTTCTGTATTTATGTATTCAAGTAAACTCCCAACACTTTATGTCTCTGTGCCATCAGGAGCTTTTGATGAAGAGAAAGAAGAAAAGAGAAAAGCACTCCAGTCCCACCACTGATTTGTGAAAATTATTTGGGAAATAGTTTAACTTCTCTGATGTAGACCACCTTTTAGATACAGCTAGAACCTTTTAAATTAACCCATTGCCTCATTTTTTTTTGTCTGTAATCAGTGAAGTAGTAAAAATAATGTCTTGAGATTATAAATACAACTTTAGGTTCTGGTCCTATACTTATACATGTGCTTGATTTTGCTCACATGTGCAGTCCCAGGGAAGTTTAGCTGGACAATACAAAAATAAATATATAGATTGTACCTTTCACTGGATAGGACAGAGGTGATCAGTTTCAGAATTCTTGACCATATCATTTGTATCTTCCTAATTGCTATTGAAAGTGATCTTTAATGATTCTGAAATAATTAAAGCAATAACTCTTCATTGGAAATAAACAGTAAAATGTACTAAGCACTTGATATTGAAAAAGTGTTATAGGTATGGTATTTACAGAATGTTGTCTGGATATTTGCAGTTCACTAGGGCATAATTCCAAACTTGCTAGTTACTAGTCTTGCCAGATACCAGAAACAAGTATTCAGTAATGGTCTAACATACCAAATGTAACAAAATCACTGCAAAAGGTCCTAGTTCTTGAACAGGCCAACTTTAAATAATAAACTATGCTTCAACAAAATGTGTTTATAGCATCCCTGGTAACAAATCCTCTGCTACAAGTCAAATAGCACTATAAGAGTTGGAAGAATTTGGAAAATCTCACCAGGTGGAGCAGTCCTTTAAGATAAAATCACTCCAAAACTTCTACATCTAAGGGAATGTCTATACTGATAGGGGTAAATTGCTGTCATCAGATCTATTCTTCCAGATCAGCTGGGTGGTCAATTAAAACACACAGTTAATCTGGAAATCAGCTTAATAAAACCACTCCCTGAATAGGCGTAATGCTGCATCAACAGGAATGCATTTCCCACTGGCACAGCATAGCCACACTAAAGAGGAGTTAGTAAGTTTACAGGGGTTATGCAAAATACCCTGCATAGCTTGTGTAATTCCCATCAACTGCCACCAAATTTTGCCTGCAGTGGAAACTGATCCTAAAAGGAATCTAGTGAAAATTGAACACACTTGATGCTGCCTCTCAGATGCACACTCAAGAAATAACAACTGACAGTTCACAATGTACTAGGAGGCCTTTCTGAAGAAATTCAGTGCTGATCTATACTGGAGCTTTGTTGACAAAAGCTAACTTCTGTTGATAAAACAGTGGAGGTATACAGACTAAAATGCTTCTCCCATTGATGTAACTCTGCTGCTACCGTAACATAAGAAAACTATCCCAATGGCCGTGTCGAGACTACAGTGCTTTCTTAAGTCGCCATTTTCTTAAGTCACCTTTATTAAGTCGACTTAAGCCAGGGGACCCATTTAAAGTCAACTTTGTTAAAGTCAACTTAAAAAGTTAACTTTAAATGGGTCCCCTAGCTTAAGTTGACTCTATAAAGTTGACTTTAATGGTCACATTTTGTTAAGTCTAGTTTATAAAGTTGACTTAACCCTTAAAGTCAACTTTAAAGAGTGAGAGTTATTAAGTCGATTTGAGCAAGTGTTTAAATCAACTTAATAAACTCCAAATGTGGCCAAGTAATAGCTTGAATTGACTTAAGCCTCCAGTGTAGACATAGCCAATGAGGAATCTAGGGTTTATGTTGGCTTAGTTGGGGCGACAGAGTGTCAACGTGGACACTAGAGCCCTTACATCTACTGTAGGGCTCTCATTTTTGTCAATTTCACTGGAACAGTGAAATTGACAAGCAAAGCCCCCTAGAGCTGAGCAGGTAGCTGATCTCTGCTCCCAGTAGGAGCAAGAAGCTTGGGTGGCTTGTCTCCACTCCCACTGGGAGCAAGGCAACTTGTCAATTTCACAACTGAGCCTGATGATCACAACTGATGACACTGACAAGCCTGCCTAACTCCCAGCAAGGAATGTGAGAAGCCAAGGCAGCTGGACCCCACTTCCCAGAGGCAACAAGCCCCAGGCAGCTTCCCTCTGGGAATGGGAGAGTAGAAGCCAAGGGCTGGATCCCATTAGGAAACAGGGAGTGTTGGGGAGGGCACCGGAAGCTTGTTCGGTTCCAGCAGGGAGCTGAGAAACTGGGCTCTATGTAAGTTTTCAACTTATTTTTCTAGTGTAGACAAGGCCACAGTGGAAAAAGTGAACCTCTGCTCTTTTTAACATACTGCAATGTAAAACCTAAGCATTAAAGATTAGATTAGCTATATCTTCCCCCCCTTTTATGAAGCATACAATCACAATGAAAAATCAGCTTTGTAGCCAAAAATTGTCAAGAGTGGTTACTTATTTTGGGTGCACAACTTGAGATATAATATGACTCAAATTGGGGTTTCAAAATGTTGGGTGCCCAGAATCAATGCCCACTTTTGAAAATTTGGCTGCAAATGAATGAAAATACCTGCTTTTGATTCTTTCTGAGTGAAATGAACTTTATTAAAGAGGAAGCTTTGATTTAATTTACTGGAATAAATTCAGCCCTGGATGAAATTCTCATTAAGTGAATGGGTGAGTACAGTTCATCACCTTAACATTCATTAGAAGAGTTTATATTAAAACGACACAACCCACAGGGGGACAGACTGTGCTCTGAGTCACAAAAATGAGTTGAAGAGCAGCTCAGTGGAGGGGACACAATACATGAAGCACCTTGAACATCTGGATTTCATACTACAAGCCACATACACCATGACAACAGCCAAAAGAAATCCTGCTATATAGCTAAAATCAATCTTAGCTAAGCTGAATTCATGACCCAGGTAAGAGATATTTTTATGTCATGGATGCCATTCTAAGAGTATTTTCAATATTTTCATTATCTGAGACACCTAACATTTTTAACCTCTTTCCACAATAACATGAATTATGAAAAAGTATGGTATTTATTACAGCACCTTAAATATCCATAGCACTCTATTATACAGACAGATGGATTACCTGCAGAGAAAAATTCACAATCTACATTAAGCTGAAAATAAACATGAAGAGCCTGCTGTTCACTCAGGAGCAAGTTCTCTGCTTTGCATCCCACGCAAGTAGTTGAATTTACCATGACATTAGTTATTTTCTTAATAAATAAAAACATCACTTTTTTCATTTGGAACCTTCCCCCTTCAACATATTCCAATGCCCAGCTATTATTAGCCTAATTCATATAAATATTTCATAGAAAAATTCAGCCTAAACAAGTGATTGTTTCAATGTTATTGTTGCTGCTTCTGGCAGATTCCAAGTGGCACTGGACCAGAATGATCAATGATGATTCAGTGATGCCTCTCTTTTCACCAGTCTCAAGGGCTCATATAATAAATTCATCATTAAGCAAAATGAGACACATGCAGACCTAATATGTAAACAGAGAAATAAACCTAAGCTTCCATCCTAGCCTGTGTTTGTCAGAGTTTCTATCACACAAATAACTTTCTGCACCTCTGCTCTACTGTGTAGCATTCAAACAGTATCTCTAGTCAAACAGTATTACAAATTATTATACTCTACATCCAAGAATTTTCCCACTATACAAAAATAATTAACCTAGTTATAATAGATACATATTACTTATTAGAGAATTATCTGAGGACCACATTCTTAAGTGGTATAAATTAGCATAGCTCCATCAGCTTCCATGGAACTATGCTGATTTACATAGGTTGAGAATCAAGCTTTCTGATCGGTTATAGCAATGTAACTACATATTAACCATATTCTGGATTTACAGCTGTTTAAAATTAGAAACTGGCCTATAAACTATAAATCTTCACATCTCTTTGATTTTGTTTTTTAAAACAGGTTCTGTAGCAGCTACATCTTTGGAAATACTTTGATTGGTCTTATCTCAAGCAAGCAAATGTTGTGAGTTATAAAAATATTATTCTATGTTCAAAGCACTCTGCTGTGGTTTACAGCTACAAATTTTAAATGAACCGGTAGCATTTGAGTCAGATATTCTCTACAAAAGTTCTGCCGGCTCTCCGATGTTGGAAGGAATGAGATATGTGATGCCACTGAAACACCTCATAGAGTCAAAGTAACCTAATAATCTTAGGCTCTATTTTAAGAAACTGCTTCAGACATCAAATCTGCAGGTGTGGGCTGTTTTGTGTCTTTCAAAAGCATTTCTTACAAATGTTGGCTCTTACATATCAGTTTATTGCATATCAGTATCAAGCCCAAAGGGTGCGGTATTTGTGCATGGTGGGGCACATACGATATCAGAAGGCAGTTTTAAAGTCATCGGGTGAAATCCAAGCCCCAATGAAGTAGGTTGGAAAATTCTCAAGGACTTCAATAGAGCCAAATTTCACTCATGGTACAGTTGATTTTCTTCATTACAAATTCAGTTATCTTGCACAACAAATTGTTGAGCACCATATTGTTAATACTACTCCGTGTAATACATGGCTAGATTTTGAAAATATGCTAATAGGTGAACTGAAAGTTCTTGGCATGTGGCTCTCTAGGGGAGAGAGTTAAAGCCAAAAGGCTTCATTACTCCCAGTTGCAGACTAAAGTGCACAATAGTAAACACCACACAAAGGCAACATAGAAGATGGGGTGAGGGTACCATACCTTTTGAAAGCACGCAAATCCAGTACAGCTTAATAGTGTCATTAAAGCACAGTCTCTCACGGGGGTAACATGTCATTAAAGCACAGTCTCTCACGGGGGTAAAGTGAACCTCCCCTCTTCCAGGGAAGCATCAGAAGACAATTTCCACCTGAAATTCTCAAGCAAACAAGAGAAATATGCATGCTTTTGCATTCCACCCATTCTGCATCCATCCAAATATACATGCTTCTTTATCCATTCATCTACATTCCTCCTGTGCCCCAGGTCAGCCCCAATGACCACACCGTGCATACGTGTGTTCACTGAAATCCAGGGCCATGCCTCTTCCTCCCAATCTCCTTGGGATGTCTTGCAGAAGTACATGTGGAGTTGATTCTACAGGCATTCAGACTAAAAGGCAGCAACAGTAGAGGTTATCTACTGAAAGCAGAGCACAACAATACACACTGGGGACAAAGTATGGGCTATGAGTTCTAATAGATGAGCCACAGAGATGGAGGACACTGCACTAATTGCCGAGAGGTGATACTGAGAGTTCGTAAGCCTAACTATCCATATGGGTACCCCAGAACCCCCAAATAAACTCCTAAAGTCCTGTTCCATGCACATTAGGTTCAAAGTAAAACTTAACTCCACCACCATAGGCATTTTCTTCTTTGGTTGTTCCAATGTCCTGATCAAGAACAGCAAAAGCACTAATAATAGAAAAAGAGTATCCCCACTATGTTAGAGATGTTAGAATCTTTTTAGGGCCCAATTAAACAAAGAAATGTTCTTGACTTCCATATTTGTATGACAACAGAAATCAATTTTTTGTGCTCACATAAAAAATGACATAGATAGATAGATAGATAGAATGGGGGGTTAAATGGAAACTGATATTACATTATTTAAATGGTAAGGCCTTTGTTACAATCCTTTTCTTCTCTTCTGATAGCTTATTATATACCTCCTCCTTTCATATACATACACTAACTGAATCCAAAATTAGCTAAAACAAAATCTTCTCCTCTTACATCTGTACCAAAGAAAAGAGCCACTACCAGTCTTCCTCAGAATCACTTCTGTACTACAGAATGTGCTTCAAGCAATTTTAAAAGGCAATACACAGCACAAGCTGCAGGAACCCCAATGTGTTTGTCACACAGAAAGATTATGAAAAGGAAGGAAGGAAATAAGACAGAATTCCTAATAGGCTGTTAAAAGTAACATGATTTTATTCATACCTGCCCTGTGTCCCAAATCCTGCCCCTACCTCAGAAAAAGCAAAATTCACCATAGCACAGAGGTCCCACACAAGACATTAAGACAAGGCTAAAAAGGGCTGAGCAATATAGGAACCTCGGTGGGCTCTCTGCAATGGAGCAAATTCACAGAACTGGAGGGTTCTGCTTTTAATGGAACTGTTAGCACTTCTGCTACATTAGGTGGACAATGTTTTGGGACCCTCCCTGGAGTCATGCTCTTTATAAACCAGAGGGGCTCCAAAAAGTATGTTTGCATAAAAGGCTCATTCACCTGCTATGACACAGAACTATTTGCCCATTTATGCTCACAAGGGAGGATGATACATATGCAGGTGGAAGGAGCTGGAGAGTAGGATGTGGGTCTACAGAGCCTGAGACTGCTGGTATTTCCTGCAGTGCCCACTGGGAGCCGATGGGGGGGAACAGCCAGGGACTGAGTCTTGCTTACAGAATCTGATTCTTGCAATTCCTCCAACTTCTGCCCAGTGACTACAATCTCTGGTGGGCAACCTCAGCCTAGTACTGACCACTATCCAGACTACCTATGCATCAGTGCTGAGTCCCTTACAACAGCTCCTCAATGGCTCAAATGCTTCACCTCTGCAGAGACATCCAAAAGTCAGACCTGCATCAGGTCCATTTTCAGTTACCTCAAAGCAGAATTTGAACCAAGCAACAATTGAGCTCCAGTAAAACTATCAAACCAAAGTTATGGGGGGTTGTGATGGATGAGGAGGTGCACATGAGCTCCCACTGCAATTCTATGGCCAAAATCGTTAATGAAGGAATCTCAAATGGAAGTAGAGAAGCTATTTTATCTCCGTGTTTGGCACTGGTGTAGCCACTACTGGAATACTGTGTATAGTTCTGTTGTCAACAATTCAAGAATAATGTTGACAGATTGGAGAGGGTTCTAAGGGAAGCCACAAGAACCATTAGAGGATTAAAAAACACATCCTAGAAAGCAGACTCAGGGAGCTTAGTCCATTTAGTTTAACAAAGAGAACAGATGTCTGTATTACAATCTAGATGTATCTAAATGGGGAACAAACATTTGACAACAGGCTCCCTCATCCTAGCAAAGAAAAGTTATGACAGCTGGAAACTTAAGCTAGACAGATTCAGATAGGAAATAAAGCATATATTTTTAATGATTTGTAATTGACCATTGCAACAACTTACCAAGGGTTGGGGTAGTTTTTAAATCCATATTGGACATGCTGTAGGAATTATTTGAGGGAAGTTCTATGGTCTGTGTTATGCAGGTCAGACTTGACCATCCCAATGATCCCTTCTAGCCTTGGAATCTAGGAGCCTAGGATGCTTATGTATAGTTAAAAACTGGCAAAATTAGCTCACCCAGCCTTAATTTTGTCATTGTCATCCTCCACTGACAAAATACAATGAGAGCACAATATAAATACCAAGACAAAGACATGCAGATAGTAAGATAGCAAATCATTTAGATTTACCTCACCCTTCACATGCTTTTGCACACTCCTTCCTCATCCACATTCTTGTTCTTGTTTCTGGTCCTTTGTGTATTAGAGCACATGGTGATGGATGTATAGTTCTAAGAGGAATCACAGAATAGTAAGAATTAAAGACAGAAAAGATTAAATAAATCACATGATTTATCTCCTTGCTAGTCCAGATAATTTTGTATATTTACTAGAGCTTTGTCAAGTCAGGTTTGAATGTCCTAAAAGAAATCACTTCTAGCTCAACTCACTGTTGGAAGTTCTACCTGCTATAGCTTGTTTCTACATCTTCATCCTTAAACTGACCATATTCACTCGGATAGAAGGTCTCTATCAGAAACAAACAGTTTTTGCAGAGATCAACTTTTACATTCTGTCACAGAAAAATAATATGCAATAAAACCACATTTTATATATTTTGAAGTTTGCTGGCTTTTCTTCCTCCCTCACAAATGACTAACTTTTAGAACAGGCATATGCAAACTTGATTTTTTTCACTGTCTCACCCAGCTCTAATAGGTATTTTTTACATTGGTATCAACATCAGTGTCAGGACATCACAATTTGCCACAGGACAAACGATAATAAAAAGTCTATAGTTTTTTGTATTAACTTAAAAAAAGAGGCACTTTTCCTTCATTTGGTCTTACTTACATATATAAACCACTTGATGGCAGTTGATCAATTCAGGTAAATACAGGAAAACTCACTTCACTTGTCAAATGCTCTGGTTGTGTCCTATCACACTGATTACCAGAGAATGGTCAGGGAACAGTAATACCATCTAAGTGGTGGCGTGATCCCATGCTGCTTTCAAGCACACTTCCTGTGGTCCTGTAGTTAGGCTGCCTTCAGTCCCCATTCAGGTTCTTTCACTCAATCACCCAGATGAGATTACTTCAAAGAAATACTCCTTCGCAGAGTCTGGTTTATTAACTCTTTTAACAGAGTACAAACCATTTCTAGTCCCTCTAGTTCACACTCACTCTACATGAGATCTACATAAGAATCCAGCTGTTTCCTTTTCCCTGCATTCAGGAATCCCCAGACCTCCTCCTATAGCTGAATTATACTTCAGACAGTCACTTTCTCTCCATATGGCAGGAGGCCTCCCCCACAGCTCTCCTTGTGGAGTTGCAATGTATTTCCATCATTAACTATGCTCTTAAGACAGGAGTTCCCAGTCCTCCTCCTGGAGCTGGTTATAATTCAGGCCAGCTGCAAGGCTTCAGCCAGCTTCCTGCCACCTAGGTCTTCCCCACTCATTTCCTCCATCCTTCAGTTTGGAGGGCTCAGCAAGCTAACTCCTTTTATGAGGGAAGAGGGGGGTTCCCTTCTACAGTTGCTGGTTCCCTTCCCCAGTTTTCAACCCAATTGACTGGAAGAGAGGGGAACCTTGCCTGGCCCACTCTGCCAGGCCACTGGTCCCATGCCCTTAAAAAACAGGAACAGTTTTTTCCCCTCAAAACTCTATTTATTCCACGGGATAGCTTCCTTTCCCAGGTGCTTATATACCCCAGACCTCCCAGAACCTTAAAGAATCACACCACTTGGGTGGACTGATTCTTAGGCCCTACTACTCGTAGACAGCAGACTACCCCATCACAGATGATGAATCATCACTAAAGGAATTAATAAAAAATACAGCAGATGACAAAAGTGAATACCTATTGAAGGAGCATACAATTCTTAACTAAGTTATTTTACTACCACATAACACATTTTTATAGCTGATGGGCTGTGGCCATTTGGTGGTAAGGAGGGACTGGTAAGCAGAACTCTTGTATTTATTCCTCATTTAGCAACTCCAATTAGTTTCAAGGGGAGTTAGGTGACTAAATAACTGTATATTTTGGCCTGGATCACTTAACATTTCTGTTCTTACATTTACCTGTGCATGCACCCTTCTGCTAGGTATTGAAGCAAAAATGGCCAGGTTCAATCTTCAAAGGGTCTCCTTAAAGACAAAACTAACATCAGCTCAAACCCCATCCAGAAACCATTGACCCTGAGCACTCCTGATAGGCATTCTTCCCCACTTACAAGCACTGAGTCCAAGGGTTACAACAGTGTATCGACCCCAGGTCTTTTACTGGGCCAGCAGCGCTTCTGGTAAGGAGGCCTACATCAGAATGTCTTGGATAGGCTGACACTGTCTCCATAGCTGCAGCTGATGCTCCCTCTATATGCTGTCCATCATCCTGAAAGTGCCACCACCATTCTGTGCTATCCATAATCTCAGAGAAGCTGCAACTGCCGTTCTGTGCCATCCATCACTTTAAAGTTGTTGCTTCTCTGTGCCTTCTGCCACTACTCTGCACTGCCTCCTGTTCAGTAATCTCAGCTCAGTGTTTGGAAAGAGATCACTAGTACCTAGAACCCTTGAGAGAATCCATCCCCTTCACTCCCCCCCCAAAGCATACTGGTCAGCAATGAACAGAAGAGTCACCACCACCTCCCCTCTCCCTTTTCTAGCTCAATCCAAGCTTACTTTACCTAATGCTCTCTGATAGAAGTCTCAGTCAGGGAGATCCCAAACACATTTAACATTGATATCTCGCCCTTGTATTTCTCAACAAAGCCAACTGCATTTTATGGACCCCAAACTCAAAATTTAATTGTACTTTAACCAAAATGCCCACAACCACTGTGTAATTAACATGCACATATCACTTGTTCCATTCATTTAATTCTCCTTGATCTCCAACAGGAGCCAGCAGAGCGCTTCCTCGCCAATGGAACTCTGCCCATGCGTAGTTCTTAAACAGCTACCAGCCATTTCTCTCTCAGTTCATCCACAGGTGACAGCACTGAGCTCTCTACTCTCAGACTTCAGGCCACAAGGCTTACATGTCAAATAGGCAAAATGTTACTTCCCAAGGTATGCTGCATAACTTCATAAAATTGATGTTTGTACAGTGGTTTGAGATCCTGGGATGAAAGACATTAATGAATGAGGGGAGAGGAGAAACTGCATAGATTTGACCATTTCAGGTACAGACTAACTCCTACATCAGGATAAAAATAAATGGCAAATTCTGTTCCTCAGACCATCCCAAAGAGTACTGGTGGGTCTGTTCTTCCTGCTCAGGTCACAGGACAGCAGCAGCAGTACTGCTCTGCAACCCCTAGGCAGCCCAAGTATTAGTGGAACTGCCCAGTCTCATTGAAACCTCCTACTGATTAAAAACCATGTGGTATCCCCAAAAACCCATGCAGAGCCCAGCTGCACAATGTACAGTGGGCGAAGGATGCAGGCCCGTTGTAACTTCATTGTATTCAAGATGCTCAACACGTCTGGTTGAGGAGGAAGAAATAAGGTTTTCTCATAAAATATCTAAATTTGAACACCAAGCATCTGAAAGTCCACCTCCTCCTTTGCTATCATGGTTTTTTTTTTTTTTTAGTTTGTTACTGAATTCAAAATGTTTTATTATTTAAACAGTGGCTGCTGCTAGTGAAAAGTCTGTTGACATTTCTGTTTTAAATCCTGTTTTGACTGTGGCAACTGTTGTGAGCTGGTGATGTTGTAATTGTATAAAGCTGAAACATGGCATACATATTTTCAGCTTGGAAAGCTGTTTTCAGTCCAATTTTTAAAAACCTTTTCTGTCATTATAAACTGTAGAAGAGAATTCGTATTAGAGGTTTGGTGGTCCCTGTGGCTTATTACACTCCTGCATTTTAAGAGCAGTTTCTGTGTAAAACTGGAAATTTTACAGGATGTTAATCCATGGTGTGTCTGAAATATCCAGGTTTAACAAGTTATTATTGTGCATGCTCAGTTGCTACATTTCAAAAGAACTGTTATATTTTTGTGTGTGCACTGATGATATGTACATAATATCACATTTAATCCTGTAAATACACAACGTTCTTTAGGCATGATGTACTTTAACAATAAACCATAAATACAGGTACATCATTTTATGAATCACTTATGAAGAAGCTGAAAGTCTTTTATATTTGTAGATCACATTAAAGAGTCCCCTAGGCATTAAAATACATGACAGATTGCATTGATTAAACCATTATCAGCTGGGTTTCTCATGTGTGGATCAGAGATGTATTTCTGGCTTCATTGTCAATAGGAGCTTTGCCATTGATTTTAATGGGGTCAGGATTGTAAGTGACAGTGGAATATACTTAGACATTAGAACATGTTTGGTCTCAAGGTTCATTCCTGAAGAAATTGTGACCTCCTCTAAGAAACTGTAAGCATACCTCTTACATCCTTTTGGCCCAATAACATTATCTCAATAACATTATCTCAAAGGATAAATTTTGGTTTTCTTTCCTGAAACAAGGGACTTTACAAATAAGAAATTCTAAAACAAAACTGTAATGATCTGACTTAAATTCTGTCACACAAAGTGTCCCCACTCTACCAGATCCTACTTTTAATGAGTTTTAGAAGACAATTTTCTCTTAGATGTTTATATTAGGTACAATTAAATAAAGCTATGTTTTATATTTTAATATTTCAAAGTCATGTATTAGCTGAACAAAAGTATTCACACAAAATGAATAATACCTAAATTAAATATCTTTATAGTTAAACCTTTCTCTACTCCTCCCATTTAATTAAACTATGTTTATCAGAAGGAAGTAAAGATATGCAGCATAGCAGTGATTATATCCTCAACATGAAATGAACAGGGCAAACTCAACCTTTTAGAACAAATCAAATATGTCTATTATAGCCCACCAAGTTGTGTAAATATGATTTCACAGTACTTATGAAAAAATATTTACTTACCTATTAACTAAAGTATTCTGGCATCTTTTGGCAAAGTATATTAAACATTCTAGTGGTATGCAATGCATGTTTTTGAAGTGGCCATTTTGACATAGATAAAAGTAAAGTGTTCAGATATCTGTCATTTAACAAGCCCACAAGCATGAGCCTATTCAACTGTACTCAGCAAGGGATTTATCTGAAATCACATAATCCAGAAACAAAGGTATTGATGCTGCACAGGGTAAGCAGTACTCAAAGCAGTTAAATAGGGAAATTGCCTTCTAAGGCAGGTGCCAAGGTGTCTCAGTGGTCGCACAGAGTAAACACTGCATCCTGCAGTTTTTCTCCCCATCCATTCATGCCTTACATGTCCCCTGTACTTCCAGACATTGTTATCATGAGCACGAAAAATGGTGTTTGCAGAGGAGAGTCTCTCAATGCTCTGTGGACATGGATTTACACAACAGGGAAGCAGAAGTTCTTTATTTTAAATAAAGTACTTCTGCTTCAGCATAAGGTCACCTACGCAGTGCACATTACAGTATATCACATAACGATGCAGAGAATTGCCAATTAGATGTATCCAATTACATTCTATCTTCCTGGCCATCTCACTGCACCATTACCTTGAACTAGCCTCTGGATTTTGTGAAATTTATCAAGGCCATAGGCCTTTCATAAACACTCTCCAATATGCATGTAGCCTGATAAGCCATTTAAGTCACAAAAAGCACAGTCTTCTCCCAGCCTAGTCAATGCAAGTTTGGCTACTGATTTCAGTTGCAACAGGAGGGAGGTTTGGATTACTAAACTGGTAACCAGACAAAAGCCTTGGACTCATGTCTTGTGCAAAATGCGTTATGATGCACAAGAGATGAACATCCTCATTTGGTTTACAAGATTGCCTGTATCCCTCCACAGCCAAAATCACACGAGTAGCTAGTAACAGTTTCCTTCACCTTAGGTGCAGAAGAAGGCTGAGGATTACTACGAGATGCAAGGTTCTCATAGCTCATAACAGGAATCGATGACAATCATTCAATATTTAGGATTGGCCCTGCAAAACTAAAAATGTAATTTTTAATTCCTTTATGCCAACAGATACCACCTACAGTACCATAAGAACATATATACAACCTAAACTCATGTCTAATTGAGCTTGAGAAATAAAAGACCTACTCATACAGATCTATTAAAATGAACAGCAACGTAGGAACAGATTTACAGCTGGTGTAAATTGGCCTCACTTCACTCAAGTTGGTGGAACTACACCAGAGTCAAAGTAACTACACCAAATTGGCATCACTTCACCCAAAATGGAATTATACTAACTACACCAGCTGTGACTCCCACCATTATTAACATGGGGAGCAACTCCCAAAGGCACAAAGGGGAGTGAAGCACCCATCTCTCATTGAAAGACAATAGTAGTTTCCCCCTAATATTCTTATTGGCTTTTGAAGTGTATTTTAAAAAATAACTGAAGTAATGGATGAGCGCTTTTAGACTGCCGTAACCCTAAATAAGTAAAATACAAGTGCTAAAGCTGTGAGATCAGTACAAAATCACTGTGCATATCATGTTAGAGCTTGTTTCTCAAAATGTGAAAGCAGCAAATCTTACAGGAATTTTCTACACTTGCAAGGCATGAGCTTTGGTGTTGCATTTTACTGGAGTAAAGGGGATACTGGTTTGCAAGCTGATGCAACAAGCTTTCCTGCCCTACGACAACTGGAAAATGCACAGCCTTCAAAACTTGTGCCACTCACACATTAATCAGATACTGAAGTGCACTAGGCAATGGCCCATTCCATGGGTCTCAAACTCAAATCACGAGGGCCGCATGAGGACTAGTATGTTAGCCCGAGGGATGCACCACTGAAACATTTTCATACAATGATATTGCAAATATCGGTAACATTAGCAGGGCCGTCCCGGGGGGGGGGCGAATCGCTCTCTGTGGGGCCCTCACTCACGCCCCCCAGCACTGGGGGGCGGGGCCAGCTGGCTCAGGGTAGGGGCAGGTCCCTGCGCTGGCCATCCCAAGCCGGGGAATGGGGGAGCCAGCGAGAAGCAGCAGCCCGGTTCAGCGCTGCTGGTCTGCTTCCCACCTCACCACATGCGCTGCTTTCGGCCCTGTACAGAGCAGCAGGGAGGGGGCAGGAGGTAGCACAGCCGGGGGGGGGGCAACGATACGGGCCCTGCACCACCTCCCACCCCCTCCCTGCTGCTCCGTCACAGAGCCAAAAGCAGCATGTGTGGGGAGGGGGCAGACCGGCAGCACTGAACCAGGACACCGCTTTTTGCTAGCTTCCCTGGTCCCTGGCATGGGAGGGGCAGAGGTGCAGAGCCCTGGGCGGCTGCCCTTCTTGCCCTACCATAGGGACAGACCAGAACAGTAGTGTCATTGTTGGCTGCAGGAAATAGCTTTAGTGGCCTCATGTGGCACACAGGCCACATATTTGAGACCCCCTCGCCTATGTCTGTCTGTGAGTGTAGCATTTCCCCAGCTGGGCTGATTAGTGGCATGTGGGACCTTAACTGCCCCTCAGAACAGTGTTCCCTCTAATTTTTCATAGGCTGTGTGTGCAAAACCAGTGTCCAAATTTGTGCACACTCCAGAGAGTGTAGTCAAACTCGTGAGTGCAACCAAGGAAGCGTGTATGATGCAAATAACTTCTAAATTTTATTTTGCTGTGGCGATGGAGATGATTTGATAAATAACAAAACCTTATTTGAAACATGCCACTTGAAACTGCCTTGTTAAAAGTAGCATAAAAATAGAGCACTGTTGAATTTTTTTGTGCGGGCTTTATTTTGCTGTGCGTGTGGGCTTCATGACCTGTGTGTGCACACGCACACAATTTAGCAGTGGTGGCCAAACTTATGGAACTCAAGAGCCACACAAGTTGATTATTAAACCTTCAAGAGCCGCACAGAGGCACATAGCCATATACTTTTTTTACCTACTAAACTGATTTGCTGATGCTCTTCCGCAAGCCCCACTTTTCCATTCAAGAGCCACAGGTGGCTCCTGAGCTGCAGTTTGGCCACACCTGGCTTAGAGGGAACAAAGCCTCAGAATAAGTCAGTTTCCAAAGGGATAGCCTTGTTAGTCTAGTCCAGCAAAAACAAACAAACAAACAAGGAGTTGTGTGGCGCTTAAAGGCTAAGATTTATTTTTCGCATGAGCTTTTGTGGGAGAAGATCCCACTTTGTGACAAAGTGGCATTTTCTCCCCTGAAAGCTCATGTGAAAAATAAATCTTAGTCTTTAAGTGCCACACAACTCCTTGCTTTTTTTTTTTTCCCCTCAGAATAAAGACTTTCTGTCACATCAAGCCCCATGTGTAGGGTTACCAGATACCAATGCGTGGAAAGGAGGACAGGGAAGTACAAAAAGGACACTGGAGGCCGCATGGAGAAAATGTAGTATTCATGGTATATTCTTCTGTCTTTAGGGGGCCCAGCAACGCTTCCCCCTGAAAATAAGGTGTCCCAGCACCCTTTAACCCCACAAAGTAAAAAGCCAGACAAAATCACGCATTTCTGAAATGCCTGCAGGAGGGAGGACGTGAAGCTAAAAAGGAGGACCTGTCCTCCCTTTGCCTGACCCCTGGCCACCCTACCCACGCGGGTCCCTTTTCCCCACAGCTCCCAGGCTGGCTTATTTTCACGCCCGGGCTCCGGAGGCTCGAGGCCGGTCTCGGCGACAGAGGCGGGCTGCAAGCTGGCCCCACCTCGCCTGAGCTCGAGCTCGAGCCCGGGCCAGTCTCGCCTGGCGCCGGGCTCGAGCCTCCCCTCAGGGGCCGGCTGGCCGCCCTCCGGGGCGCTTTTCCCGCCAGCGGCCTGCAGGCGGCGGCAGGCCCGGGCCCGGCCTCCCCGCCCCGCCCCTCGCGCTCGCAGCGGCGCTGCCAGGCCCCGGCCGCGGGCAAAGCCTGGGCGGCGTCAGCGGGCGCGGGGCAGGCTGCGGCGCTTTAAAGCGGCCTGTAAGCCGAGATGCGGCCCCAGACGGCGCAGCCGCAGCCGCAGCTCCCGCCGCTTCCTCGGCTGCAGCAGCGCCCGCGGGGAGGCTGAAAGCGGGCGGCACCATGGACACCTCCGGCGCGCGGCTCCGGCTCCGGCTCCTGCTCCTGCTCCCGCTCCTGCCCGGGGCGGGCGGCGCTGCCCGGCGGCAGAGGGGCTGCCCGGCGGCGTGCCGCTGCGAGCAGGACGGGATGCTGCTCCGGGCCGATTGCTCCGACCGGGGGCTCACGGCGGTGCCCGCCAACCTCAGCCTCTTCACCTCCTACCTGTAAGTGGCTGCGGCGCGCGGCCTCCCGGGCGCGCGGCTGAATATCGCGCGCAAGGGCTCGGGACTCAGTTTCCCAAGCCGCCGGCTTTCCAGCCCGAGCGGGGTCTAGAGCCCGGGCGCCACCCGCCCCAGGCGGTGCTGCGCGTCCCGGAGGCGAGAGCAAAGGCAGGAGCGTGGTCCACGTGCCTTGGCTTCGCCTCGCCTTCCCGGGACGAGGCTTTGAGCGGCGGCTGATTGAATCTTGAACTCCTCTCTCCCGCGATGGTGAAGGGTAGTCCAGTGAAACAGCAAGGGCGGGTCAATGCGGAGCTGGCTTTTAAAGAGCGGGGTGCTGCTTGCTGGATGCCCGGCCCGGTCGGGGTCCTGAGCGAGCTAGCCCCGTGGGAAGCAGGTGGCTGGAAATGTCAGAGCCTCCAGCCCCGCGTTCCCATGGCAGAAGGAGATTCTCCTGATTTGAACACTTCAGCCCAGTCTCCGCAGTTACAGCAGCAAACGCACAGCTTTTGAGAAATGTGCTGAGCTTGAAGCTAGGGTTTGACACAAAGAAAAAATCTGAGTGGAATGACTGATTTTTTTTTTTTCTTGTGTTCTGAGAGATTAGTACAAAGCGCTGCTTTTACGGACAACGCTGTAGCTTGTCCTTTCTGATGGCATACGCTTTTGCAGACAGGCGTTGAAGTATTTCATCCTTGTTCTCTGCATCTAGGTACGGTATATCTGATGCTCAGTGTGTTTATCTTTGCTTTTTTTGTGCTGTTGACTTGCTTGTTGCAACACTTACCCATAAAGGTGCTTTGATGGGATTACAAATCCAAAAGTAAAGAGAAAACACTCTGAATTCATTTTCTCCTTCACCAACTGATAGGAAGCTTAGGAAAACAAATCAGAGCTGCTGTGTGAATAATAAACTCTTAAGTACTAAACATACAGTGAAAGGGTAATACATTTGAGTGGAAATAGCCTGGTAAAAGAAGCAAAAGTATTTGTTTGGAAAGAAGAATATGCATAGTCAATATATTTTCAGTTCTCTAACTCTTATTTAAATTTGCTGATATATTTTCAAATAATGGTAAGACTGATTTTGTTTAATTATTGTGTTTCCTAAATGTAACTTGAGAGGAATACACATGCTTTTAAAATTGATCTGATGTTGAAATAATTGAATAATGCAAATATTATCATTTTCGATTGGCCGAAGCTTGGTAGGCTACTAGTGTTGCTCACTGTGTCAAGTTGCTTTATAACAAGATTCTTATTTATTAAGAGTCTTACTTGTCATGACCATGTTATTTTAGTTTACTACTTGGAGTAAGTTTAGACTTTTCAGAGTGAATTGCCATATTTTAAGAAACAATAATAGTTGTTAATAAATTGCACTTTATACCATATAATAAAACAAAACTTTTCACATATGCTATAAAAATAGTGAACAAGGGTACAGTCTTGAAGCCAAGTGGGAATTTTGCCATTGACTTCAAAAGGAACAGGCTGGGGCTCGAAGTATAAGAGAGAAGCTGCTTTTGATGCTTACTGAGTGCTTTGAAGAGTCATAATTGGAGTAACTATTCTCAATGTAGTAAAGACAGAAATAAAAATACTTAACTTGATGGGATAAATGCTAAACCTGGAAAGTGTCCCATTTCTTGAGGGCCTGCTTCTTAACTGGCTTGTAAGAAAGGAGAGCAAAGCTGAACAGGATGATGTTCATGTCGGTACTGTGGACTGCTGTTCTTTAAAAAATAGCCTTCCAGTGATTTATTCATCAAGGAATGGTGTGTTACCCCCTCCACAGTTCTGGCCCTCTCAAATTCCTCTTGCCTTGCAGGAAGGGTGGGTGCCTTAGAGTTTTTTTCAGGAATGCACTGTTATTTATTGTAATATGTTTTGAAGAGTAGAAAATCCACTGTAGGCAAGGAGGAATTTTAAAGACCCAAGATTATTTGCATTATTTCAGTTGTCCCGTAGAAGCCATTGATGAGAACATTTCAACGGCAACACTGTTCTTTACCAGTTGCACTGGACTTCCATCATTTGATTGATAAAACATTGCTTAATTAGGCAGTGGAGTACCTCCAACCCTGAATGAACAAAGAACTTTCATGTCTCATTTTCTTTAGGTGGCTATGCAGTGAGAAATTCAAAACATGCATATATGCTACAAAAGTATGTTCCAGCCAGATTTTGTTTCATTATTCTTTTGCTGAAAAACAGGGATTTTACTTTCACTAATTATTATCATTCTCCTCCCAAAATCAGCTGAGTGCTTGAGTCCAAACCTGTACACTAACTCCTCCTCCTATGAAACTGGTGTTCGTGCTAGACCCTTTCTGGTACCCAGTTGGCCTGGTAGTAATCATCATCAGAAGTACTATCCACTGTAAGATATTTATTTTGTCAGACTTCCACCTACTCCTGTCTTATCTGAACAGTTCATCTGGTGGAGTAAAAGAGGAAAGACAGTGGTTTCATGCTATGCATCAGAAATTGTTTTGCAAATTGGAAGAACAAGGTTGTTCAGGTATCCTGGGCTTTGTATATTGAGATACAGAAGGTGAGTTAGTTGATTATGATCTACTGTAGTGGCTGAATCTGTTCACTCCAAGCCATCATGCTTATTGCATTACATTACTACTAATGAAGTCAAAGGGAAGACCCACGGACAGAATTCAGCATTGTCCACTTACATGGCAATTCTCCTCTCCCTTATATAAAATAAATAATTTTTGTTGATGTTCATAATGATATATTTGCTATCACATGCTATTTAATATTTTTTAATTCAACTTACAGTTTTTCTTACTTAAATAAAATAATCAATCTCATTAATGCATGTGTGCAGTTCCTGCTGGCATTAATGTGAATTCCATGTGTTGATGGAGGGCAGCATAGGGACTTCAATTTCAAGTTGAGACTGTGTCACTTTATTATCGCTATACTACAATATACACTAAGAGCCAGGATCTGTAAGTTCGTCACATGTGGAACTCCCATTAAGCCTCAAACCAGTCCTGTCAGCTAGTGAAGTATTATCCCGATTTTACAATGAAATGGAAAACCGAGGCATAGAGGGTTGCCCAACGTCACAGTGAAAGTTTGTGAGAGAACTAGGAATTGATGCCAGAATTCCTGATTCTCAGTTCTGTATTTTAACCATGCAGGCACAGATCTTTTATTATTTTCACAATCTGGTAAAATATGAAAAAACAAATCTCAGTCTTTCCAGTGCTTACAGCATATTCTCATTTTAACAAATTCTAATTTCCTTTTTCATTTTCCAAAATAATAGATACAATTGAGCACAACTATTCAAGGACAGAATTAAAATATCTAATGGTTAAAGATTTCAGTATCCAGGGAAAAAAAAGTAGTAGAATTACATTCCTGGAAAAAAATTGAACTACTGAGACATTTAAAGGAAAAGGTTATGGTTCTAATTAGTACACGAATACGTGAAAAGCCCTCCCCCACACACACTCCATCTTTAAATAAGCTTTATCTTTTCCCCACTCTATGGTACAAATTCAGTCCTGAGTGACTGATGGTCCGAGATCCTGGAAGTGATTTCAGTTTGTCAAGGAGATCAAATACCGAAGTAGCATCTTAAGCAAGGGCAAGCCTTTATAAGTTTTCTTGCAACATCCAGATCCATTGACAGTTAGCAGGTGTGGTATTACTAGTAAAATAAGTGCCTTATCTTTAGGAAATATGTGCTTACTGATTTACAAACTTCCTAACAACTCTTGCTGTCCTCTGTCTGAAATAAAATAAATGGGTGCTGTATGATGTAAACTGATAGGTGGAAAGGTGGCTAATACAATTTCACTGTTTTGATACACTCAGGATCAGATTTTGGTGTAACTCTGGATTTACAGCAGTAAACCAGGATTAAAATCTTGCTCTAAATGCCTACACTGATAGGAAAATTGTTAAAATTCCTCTCCTCTATGTAACTTTTGTTTATGGCATTTGTGTGTACCTAGATAAATTCAGTGCATGTACAAACTGGAGTTTTTCACAGTGTATTTCAAAGCACAAATGTTTTGCTAGTCTTTACCAGGACACATTTTAGTAATAAAATATGAAATTAGATTCTTCATATTTACAGAATGATGAGTATGAAAAATCAGAAAAAAATAAAGCTACTTTTAAAAAACGTGACAGTCACTCTTACTGGGTTGGGAACACAGTACTGAAGAATGAGTCTTTACATGGCTTTCTAAAGAGCTTTTTGCTATTCAGGGAAAAAAGCCACTCATACACACAACCTCCCTTCTTTGTAGCATTAGGAAATTATACACAAATTGACAGGAAAAAGGAAACTCTCTTTAAGTGGCTAGAATATAAGAAGCTGGCAGGGTGAAGGCACCTTCAGTTTGGTTTGGTATCTGAAGTGCGGAGGACAATTGGCCTGGCAGAGGGAGCCCAACTCCAGCTGAGAACGCGTGCACCAGACTGACCTTCCTAGTCAACATGCCAGCTAAGATTAAACTTTCTTCAAGTGTTCCCTTGTTAACTCAGTCTTTTCTCCAATGTCATTTGTCTTTCAATGCTTAAAACCGCTACCCAATCTTGCAGCCAAAACACTTTCTTTTTTCACTTGTCTATTGGCTAAAGAGAGTTCTTCATTCACATTCACTGCTTTCTGAATTCTTTACAGGTCATTTACATATAATTTAAGGTTATTTCCTTCCAATGGATCAGATTCTGCTCAGTTACGTTGTTGCAAATGTGAAGTTGCTCCTTTGGTGCTGGCTTATGTAACTGGGAGCAGAATTTGGTGCAATGTTTCTGGCATATCAAATTGATGACCAGTCTTCAGCTGGAAAATAAATACTCAAGCTCCTTCACAAAGAAAGGACATCTTCAAAACATGTTCTTCCCCTCTTAGAGAACTGATGAGTCACTGGGCAAATACTTAAATTAAATGTTCTGTATAGGACACATACAAGGCAGCAGTAACTTCTATGCAATTCC
The DNA here is from genome assembly GCA_007922195.1 of Podocnemis expansa. Taxonomy (NCBI): domain Eukaryota; kingdom Metazoa; phylum Chordata; order Testudines; family Podocnemididae; genus Podocnemis; species Podocnemis expansa. The sequence continues at coordinate 52,736,030 of ML681994.1, read as the reverse complement.
ACAGGGCAGGCAGAATAAGGAGGCAGCTCATAGGGTTCTGAATACAAATAAATGCACATTTTTTTTTGTCAGAGGGGGCTCAAGTTGTTTATCAGTGGATCAGGATGATAAACACAGACAAAAGACACCTATCCTAGTCTCTGTTTTCCCTTGACTTTTAAAAATTCTCAACCAAGCAAAGGCAAAACCAACAACAAATTCCACCATATGTGACAGTCACAAATTAGACCTTGCAAAAAAGAGGGGGAAGTACCCTCTCCTTTTCTCAATATTACCCACAAGCACCTTCCCCTTTCCTCAAAGCTCAATAAAAAGAAGGGCAACAAACCTGGACTATTTTAGACTAGACAATGGGAGGCAAGTTCCAAAAGAATGGGGCTCTCAAGGGGAATGCGCTGCCACAACCCGCTTGCCAGTTATATCAAGACAGCTTCAGCTTGAGCACTTTCACTGATTGCAGCAGCAACCATCTGATACAGAGAGAGGGGCTGTCTCTTAAGCAGTCAGATCCCAGGTCACCTAGAGCTTTGTAGGTCAAAAACAACACCTAGAACTCCATCTAGAAAGGAACAGCCAGCCAGTGCAGATCAGAGTATTAGTGTAATATGCATGCAGTTATATGCCTATTTAAGAAGTGACTGCCTTGGCGTGTTCTGCATCCGTTTCCAAATGGATTGACGAGGAAGCCCCAGGTATAATATGTTGCAGTAATCTAATCATGAGGTGACAAAGGCAGTAATCACTGCATTGAGTTTCATATTGGAGAGAAAAATTTGCAATCTACTGGCTAGGCATAAGTGAGGTGAGGGGAGGTCATACTGAAATCTAGTAAATGTAATCTTACAGCTCTTAAATTGTAACACTGAGTAACACAGGGTGGGCGAACACCCAGGATCAGAGGGGTGGGTATAATTGTCTCCAAATCTCCCAACTGCTTTCCTCAATTCTCTCTCTCAGCCTTCTCCCATGTTTGCCTGGGAGGACCGCTTTTAGTCCTTCTGTGAGCTAACCAAGAATTCTTTTCTTGGCCTGCACTACTCCTCTGAAGATCCCCCTGCCTGACTGTTACAGAGGAACATTAGCTCTGAACTGGAGGAGAAATCAGTACTGGGACACAATATCTGTAGCTCCTCTCTGAACGTTGGCCCTGGGACCTGGCTTCCACTCACATGCATTATAAAGACATCTCAGAAAGCGACCTTCTTCATCAGGGTTTTTGTAACGTCTGCGAGCAGGTGAGCCATGAAAATCCTGATGGCTCTGAATTGCAGTGGAATCTGGGTTGAAACTTTGGCCCCTACTATTTAAAGCCTTAATGAATATGGGAGCAAGCCTCCCATCTCTGCTCCCTTTGTGCTGTGCAGGCAGTGCAGAAGAGTTTGAAACCACACTGCAAATAGCCAGTGGATTTAGAATCAGCATAGCCAACTCTTACACTCCCCCCTCCCTACAGTCACTGGTGGGAATATCAGGAGTGGGAAGGGCCTGGAGACAGACAGGCCAGAGCACACTATGCTCTTGCTATCCTCAGCTAGTTGATAGTCTCATGAAGACAGCAGTCAGCCAGTGCAACTTGCCATGCATGGATCAGTCCCCAAGCAGAGGATATAGCAATATCCGTAGATTGGGATGTGCAACTTACTCTATCAAGGGTCCCTTTGGAATGTGCTAAATTGCATCCTTTGGGGCAAGGCTAAACGTGTATTAGTTTTTTATTTACTGTAATTAACTTTAGCTGTTTTGTGCCCCGCTTGATATTTGTTAATTGGGTCTTTTTCCTTGGTCTTTGTAAATTTTGGTGTTAGATACTTATTGATTGTCAGTGGGACATCCTCGGGCATAAGCACCTACACAGTTTATATATATCAATGTAGTTACTTAATCTCCTTGTGTTGTTATGTAACTGAGAACTGAAAACAATACTTAAGTGTATGAAAAATAAGATAAGAAAATGTACTGATTACAGTGTCACCTACATTAGCATAGTACTATCATGTAATAACATAATTGTGGCAGCAGCTGTTTTCTTTAGCTTATCTTTTCATTTTCCATTCTGGGTCGTTAGGCAGTTGCTGATCCTGCAGACTCACATATACATGCTTAACTTAACTGCCATAAGTAGTCCCACTGAAAGCGTGTAAGTGTTTGCAGGATCAGAGCCTATGCATTTTTTTTTCACTTGCATTACCTGTATTCAGTTGGCAGGAGTAGTTTCATCTAAATTATTCTGGTCTAACTGTCTCAGTACCCAATTTGATCAAATATTCCATGTGTCATAAATCTTTAAAAACAAATATACAACAAATCTTACGTAATACTTAAATATTGGATTCAGTGTAACCTAAAAATATGTTAATTAGCTGATGCAATTAAACAATATGATCTAGTTTCTTAGATTTTTATCAAACTCTTTTAAAACATCTTTAACTGAAAAGAGTCCAACATGAGTACACTTCTGCTCTTTGAAGCTAGGATATATCATCATAATCTAGTCTAGCAATGCCCAACACATCAGGTGTTTTGCAGTACAAATAGAAAGACATGCCCCAGGCCACAAAAATACTTGCTGTCTAAGGCTCACAAATGTACTTTATTTTAACTCCTGTGGGTAGTCCAAGGTACCTGTGATAGTTCAGTTAAACACAAGGGTAACAGCACTGGGGCCTGATTTGTATAAGTCAGGGGGGAAAAAAGCCTTAGTGACATGTAAATGTGACTTTTTTATTCACACAACGTTTTTCCTGTTATCTAATACTAGTTTAATTTCCCACAAAAGAGCTCAATAATACAATTATTTTGTTTCCCTTTTTTTGGGGGTGGGTTTTTTTTTTTGTAAAGGAAGAAAAGTAGATATAAAGGACTTTGATGCCATTTGTCTGTTTTTGGCCATATTTTGATGGTATTCTCTTTATCAAATAGCCGAGTCCTTTCTACATTGCTTAACGGGGAAAAAGGTATCTCACTGATGTCACGTTACCTCCCCTTTTTAAAAATTTCAGAGTGGTAGCTATGTCGATCTAGTTCAGCAAAACATACAAGGAGTCTTGTCACACTTTTAAAGACTAACACTTCATGCATCTGATGAAGTGGGATTTTTCTCCCATGAAAGCTCATGCGATAAATAAATTTGATAGTCTTTAGAAGTGGCCCAGGACTCCTTATTTTTCTTAAAAAACAAACCAAAAAATTCATATCTTCACCAAAACCATGTTTCTGTGCAAGATAGGCTCATTTGTGCTGCCAGTTGCACCCTATTTGCCAAATTCAGCAGAGGAGTGGGGGTGGGGGTGTCAGAAAACAGAGGTAAGGAGGTGTTAGGGTTGTGATAATGAAGGGTAATTTGCACTGATTTGTCACTGAGTGGGTTTGCAAAATAAATGTCTGTACTCCAGAAGTGATGGGGGAAACCAGGTATAGTGGAGGTAAAAGACAAAGCAGAGTCCTCTCTTACCCAGTCAATGAAAGTTACTAGCGTATCCCTTCTGACCCACTTAATCTAGATGAATATTTTGTCTTGAGTCTTTCACTATTGTTGAATTTAGATCTCAAGCTTCCATGGGAGTTGCAGCCTTTTACTGCAGGTTTTGGTTTGTTACAGGGAGGTTATGTAGGTGTATATAAGGCAGGGCAGATTTCTGTCCTCTGTAAAAATGAATCATGTTTGTGTCCCAAACAAAGAACTTCATTCTTTCTCAAGGGGCTAATGCCTCTTTCCTCACCCACTGCAAGTGCAATCCCATCAAAACAGGATGTGGCTCCTTATCGCCACATGTACGTAAATAAATGACAGGAAACAATGTGTAGTACTGTAGGAAAAGGGAGTATGTGGGCTCATGATTATAGCAGGGGAGCAGCTATCAGGCTTTCTGGGTTCCAGTCCCAGCTCAGATAGCTAATGACTTTGTGATGTCATGTCAGGCAAACCGTTCCATACTCTCTAACCTTCTGCAGGTATAAAATGATTATGATAATTATCTAACTGGTGGGTGTGCTGTTTGAGTTAATTTATTAGTGGCTGATAAGGATCTCCAAACACTTAAATTAAAAGCACTTACTGAAGTGCAAGGCATTGCTGTTAAAGTTAGCTGGAATCCAATTGCCTTTTTCTCCCCTTCCTAAGGGTGCATAACTTTTATTTTCACTAATGAGGGTACCTGCATGGACTGGGCCAGGTTCAATCAATCAATCAATCAAATCATTCTTGCCTTCTAAAATGCAGGTTTCCCACTGATGTTTGTAAAATCCACAAATCCACATGAAAACAATAGTTAGCCTGAAGAGAGGCAAATAAGGAAGCAGCGCCTCATATTTGAACCTGTAGAGGTGGAACCAGGAGTTAAAGTATAATTTGATGGCCCCTGGAACCCTCCTGCATAAGACGGCCCCCCTCCCACATCCCAGCTACTGCCCCCAGTATCCATTCCCCTGTCCCCAATACCCACTCCAGCCCCCCATACCCACCCACAGCTCAGACACCCCCAATACTCCCTCCCCACAGAATGAGCCGGCCTGCTCCAGTACTCACCAGCAGCGCGCTGGGCCGGGAAACTGCAGCCTGCGCATGCGCAGGGGAGCCTCTCCCCCCTCCCCCACCCATGACGGAATGCCATTCCGGGGCCTGCTATTTTTAGGGGCCCAACATTCAGGCCCCTAAAAATAGAAAATGGTGCTGGAATGCTGCGTTCTGGGTCCTGCTATTTTTCAGTGGTGGGCCCCGGAACGCAGCATTCCAGCACTGTTTTCTATTTTTAGGGGGCCCGGAATGCTGATCCCCTTAAAAATTGTGGGCCCTAGAATGGTGTTCCACGCCATTCCGGCCTACTTTAACCCCTGGGTGGAACCATGTGGGTCCTGGGCCACTGATACCTCCACATTGTCACAGGAGTAGCTAAGGTCCCACAAGAGGAGCTGGTCTGGGCAGGACGCATCACCTAGCAGGATGAGTGGTGATCTCTCGTAACCTCCAATTGACTAATACCAGTCCTTAGACCAGGAAGCCATGAAAGGGATCAGTGTCAGTCTTCTGTCCTCAAGTTACGGTTGCAGGCTTCTGCATTAAGACCATTGTGCTGCATCAACAGAAAGTTGTGTGGCCAGTTATGAAGATAATTTGGCTAGCTTGGGGCAGATAGCACTTTGTTTTGTATTCCACAGTGACTTTTTGTTGGTCATGAATGAGCAGGTGTTTATAGATGGCATGTAAATGCCATTATAATAAGTACACTATACATATCATAGACGGAGATATATTGAGGTTGATAGAGTTATCAGAGTCACATTTCTTCAAACATTAGCGGCTTCCATGGCAGTCTACGGGCAATCTGTATTGAATCGTGTAAACTTGAAGCTAGACATGGTCTATTTTCTCCATTTATTGTCAATCAGTGATATAGCATTTTATGGCCCTGTTGCTCTTTATTCTTGCATGTCTGGCCCTAGGATATGTTTGTAAATTTCACAAGGATTTTGTAATATCCAGATTCAGTGGACAGTGTTGTGCATTATGTCCTATCTCTATGTGAGAAGCATAACAAATAGTAAAATACTGCATGCTCTCAACATGCTGTTAGTTTAATCTGTTCTGATAAGAGTATGATAACTGATTAAGAGACAGTTTAGCTTCCAGTGAAATGAAGAATAAAACTCCATGGACTTTATTCATGGAGGTTTATTCATTTATCAGGTTCCTGATACACCACAATTAGTTTTATTGCAGAGGTTTTAGTTGGGCCTTAATGTGTCTAATCTATGGGAAATTATTCACTCTTTATCCAAACAACACCATCTGCTGAGTACACAAACAGATTTGGTGAATGAGTAATTACTTAAGTATATGATGACATTAATTATAAATAATATTCATTAGGAGTTTCAATTATCTTAGAATGTACAGCTCAGGGTTGTTAAAGTGTTCAGGGCTTTTTAAAACACAAAGGGGTGCGTGTGTATGCGTGCCCATGCATGCGAAGGCAAAAAGTGATAATATTATTAATACTGATTAAACCAATAAAAGTAACTATTTTGTATGTTATGATGTGAAAATAAGAGTTTGATAAATGGAGGTGTCTGGTATATTTGAACAACACAAGACAATAATACAAGGACATATAGAAATAAAAACAGATCTTTCCCAGCAAAGTATCATAATCTCCATTCCTTCACCCAGTAAGAGCACTGTTTACATTACATACATGGAACATTTCTCTTGGCTATAGCAGAGTCAAACCAAATTAAGAGTATGTATACAATATGCCTCATCCATATTCCTCTCCTTTAAAGGTAGCATTCTGTGCTTATAGGGCAGTAGTTTAAATCACTGATTCTTAACCGCTGTATTGGGACACATCATTGTGTCGCCACACAGTGAAAAGTGTGTCACAAAGAGCAAGGGAGATGTCTGGATTTGGCCTAGGAGGAGTGGACTAGTGTGTCCTACTGGTGTATCACAACCTGCGAAAGGTTGAGAACCACTATTTTAGAGGCTACATTTGGCAAATTAACATTTATTTCCAGACCAAACTGTTGATCTGAGTGCTGCTCTGTGCCAGCAAGACCAATTGGGAATGATAACTGTAGATGCTTACATACCTTCAACCAGTGCTGCTTATATGGAACCTTAGAACAAAATGGTCTGACAAAGTAACTAACGTGCTTGTATGCTGTATAACTCAGTGAGCAGCTGCCAGCCTGTTAGTCAAACAAAGTCCTTAAACAGTATGACAGCCGAATGCCTGAATCCATCCACTCACATGCAATTACAGCAGGCATGTTGCTACTGTCCACTGGCTGGAAATCACCTTGGCAGCACTCCAGGAATACATGGCTCAAGATCATGTAAGCTGACCTGAAAGAAACAGCTCAAGGCAGCACCAGCAGGGAAGGGTGACATGGAACAAAGGGTCCTGGTAATTCTCCTTTATGCTCCATGGCATTGTTATTGATGAAGATGAAAGGTGAGGTAGAATTTCTCAGTAGAATAGAATAGAATTACAGAGAGAAACTTCAGAGTTTCACACTGCTAAAATGATTTTGCCATGTTGATCAAAACATGAGTATAGTATAAATGTTTTCACTGTGCAATATATTAAACATCTGCTTTTTCTCTTTTAGTTTAAAAAAAAAAAAACCTACAACTCAAAACCGTTGATAGCATAGCTGTTCATATCAGGAAAGGTACTAATGAATCTTCTGACTATATTCAAAGATTGATCTTAGCATGGAAATGCAAAAATTAAAGGAGAGAAAAACTACAGCATTCACTAAGTACTTTTTCCACTCTTACCTTGGAGGTCCACATGACATGCCTCAGATAAGTTAATGTAACAACACAGGAAAAAATCAGAATTTTTATTTTTTGTACTAATAAACAACACAGGTAAGTCTTATTCCTGCTTACACTAAATCTAGTAATGGTGCATAACTTTGCTCTTCCTTGCAAAATCTGCAAATAATAGAACCTAGTTCTCAAACAAGGTACATGGAATATGGATATGAAGTTCTGAATTACATTATCAAGCACTGTAAATTCCTGGGACATGCAGAGCTGCAGTGACACAATATTTTAGTTTTAAAGCTGAACAATGAGAGATTTAAGTCAGCATAGATTGGGGAAGAAGCATCAGTGAGAGCACAGCAAAATGTCATGAAACTGTGATTTTCACAAGAATGATGATGAAACAAAAATCATGCATTCATCCACTGGATGCACTGATTTTGAGATGACCATCTGTGAGATCTTATAAGATTGCTTGATATTCTGAAACTGATACGAGATTGTGACCACACAGACTACTTTGGAGGAATTGGCATGGAAAAAAAACTCCATATATGCAACTAAATTAAAAGATACATAATCAAAAACAATTCCCTAATGGAGTCAGATTCTATGCTGTATGTAAGGTGCAAGCTAGGGCAGCAGGAAGGCAAAGATGGCTTTTAGTCATTTGAAACCCCCATATTGTGGGCTGCTTCACAAGCCAGCACAGCACCTGAATAAGTTAGTGTAGCCACTGGCTGCCCCATAGCTGCTTACAGGCTGTTCAACAGCTCAGAACCATCAATCAGAATACACTCTAGGCATTCCCTGTTTCCCATCCATTCCAGGCAGTGCTCATAATATCCCCCTATATCAGCCACTGTGAAGGACGGCTGCGTACAGTCAGGTAAAACCATTCTGTATGGGTGGTATGCATAAGGAAATGTCATTCTGTCCTCTTTATGCAGGGCCAGATTAATGCAGGGGCTCTAGGGCCTGAAGCCCTGAGCCCTGGTCTGAAAGGGGACCCCAGGCTTCAGCCCCAAAGGTCCCTGCAAGATCTACCTGTACCACCACCCTTCTCAGGCCCCCTAGCATGTGAGGCTTCAGGGAGCACTGGGAGGGCTCTGCTGGCACTGGAGGTGGTGTGGGAGCTCTGGGCTAGATGCTAGGCTCTTCACTTCCACCCTGCCTCTGGGCTGGCTGGTCTGCCCACAGGGATGGGTTAGGCCAGGCCAGTGTGTGTTTGCTCCACTCCTTGGGCGGGGCTGACTGGTATGCAGTGCAGCCTTCCAGGGCTCAGGGCCTTAGAGGGCTGCACTACATGCCAGCCAGTCCTATCCCCAGGGGGAGACCAGCCTGACTGGGGCCAGGGTGGGAGCACCACAGAGCATAGCCTCTGGCCTCCATGGTGCTGGTGCACCCACAGACTGCCTTGGTGAGGGGCTGGGGCCCCCAGGCAGGGAGCCCCCTCAGTGGTGGGGCAGACTGGGACAGTGAGGCTCCTTAATCCAAACCTGTCTTTGTGACATATTTATACTATAGGCATGATGTGTGGAACCAAGAATCTGGGCTGAAATATCAACTGTGCCCTTGCATGGGCTGAGCAGCCCTGGGGAGCAGAAGATACAGTGTTCAAAGGGTGGTGAAGAACTGCTCATTCCTTTTTGCAAGATATAATGCCATGAGAAACTCCATGGAGAGCTTGCTAAGGTGCGGATCTTCATGCACTGTACTTGCCCTCGGGTTTCTACTGCAGCCATCACAATAGTATCTAGGTACCTGTTAACCAAGTGCAGCCAGAACTCCTCCTAAAGCAATCCTAGTGATTTTCGTTTATCTCTTTAACAGAGCCATCTAGCTAAAATGTTTATCCCCCAGTCCCAGAATACCTCTTAAGTATTTCCAACTAATGGAAGTCTCGAATGTTTCCTACCCAGCTGCCAAAACTCCAGCTTTCCCTGTTAATTTTCTTTATGCAGTTTTATGTTGTCGTTGCAAAAATGTGATATATATATATATATATATATATATATATATATATATATATATATAGGGACCAGGGGATTGTAGTGCATGGGCCTCTATTTCCTGAGCAATAAAGATCTAGCTCTCCCGCCAAGGCTGTAGCAGGCTTATCAACCTCTATGTGGGTTAGCCACCACCAGAGAGGAAAAGGCCTTGCACCATTTATTATTCCTATATGTCCGAACCTTTTTTTTAACCCTACTGAGATATTGACCTCAAATAATACCGTGTGACAGTGAGTTCCACAGCTTAATTAGTCATTATGAAAAATATTTCTTTTTATCAGTTTTTAAATTTCTGATTTTAATTTGAAGGCATGTCCCCTTGTTCCAGAATTATCAGAAGGGGTCAACATGCCCAACTGAGATTTACTGTACTGTTGTTTTATATGCCTCTGGCACATCTACTTTCAATTCTTCATCTCTCTAAATTTAATAGTCCTGATCTTCATAATCTTGCCTTAAATGGTCATCTTTCCATTCCTTTTATTCTATTTGTAGCCCTTCAATGGGCCTTTTCTATTTCTGGTGTATTTTTTCGAAGATGGGCTGCTCAGAGAAGCTAAGAATTGTGGAATCTATGAGACAAAGTATCAGGTTAATACACAATAGCCAACTGGAATGAATGGTGACAAAGCAACTTCTTAAGAAGAAAGGTATGGTTCCCTAATATCCTTGCATCTTGGTGTAAAAGCTTACATGAGGCCTGAATCTTTAGAAATGCCACTGTTGCCTCTAATTCCACAGGGTGAATTTATTTTAGGGATTTTATAGACTAATTTCAATTACTTGAGAATCTGTGCTCCTCATGTCCATTAAATGAGCTTGTTTCATCAATATCTGAAAATAATCATTCCTATTTTAGATAAGGTTTATGATCTGCGGCATTCTGTCAACTGTATATTGTGAAAAAAGCTTAGTCTGCCATGGTCAGAAAGCTGCAAACATTGCTGTCTATTTAAGGTAATACCTGTGTAAGTTTCAAGCCAACGGCATTCAGAATAAAAAGATCACACTCAATACTGGAAAGCAATTTACCATTTTGGCACATTCAGAAAAATCATTAAAAGTTTTAGGTCAGTTCCTGAAACATCAGTCAGTGTCACATTCAGATACAGCTGTTGCTCCAATCTCTCATATTTGAAGGGCCAATTCATATATATATTTCCCAGAGATAGTATTTAAGGTTCCTGTCAGTAATGCTTTAAGCAGACGGAGGGACTTACTAAGCAGAGCACAAAGAATAGATACCATAAAATGACCTACGCCACTAACTCTGAAAGAGGAGGTTCACATCTGAGTAAAGTAAGACCAAGCAGGTAGCTCCATTGCAAACTTCAGCAATTAATTTTTAGCCAGAGTTTAAACAAAACAGCAGAGGGATTGCTGCTTAAAGAGTGACATGCAACTGGACACTAATTTTGTTTTGGGAAACTTACAAACCCTTAAGGCCAAATTCTCTCTCATTTACAGAGGTGTGAATTCAGAGCAATAAATTTACTAGTGGGAAAACTGAAAGTAGAATTTAATGTAGACTGGTAGCTCTGAAAATGGTTGTTCTCTGTTGCTGTTCTTAAATTACCACAGTTTCTAAGTGTCGTCAGAACTAAAAAGCTTGGCAGTATCAGGGGCCCTCCCAAAAGTTTTAGTGAAGTGTTGTAAACTTTATTGAACTACTTACCTGTAGTAAATCGGAGATAGGTTTCATGTATACAGTGAAAATGAGAAATATCATACCTGTTTTATTTCCAATAATAATTTCAATTAAGATTGTTATTCAAGAAAGCATATAGATTATAAATATGCTTACTTATTTTAAGTTAAGTGTTCAAGTTTAACATTTTGTTGAAAAGAACAATATATTTTGGAACTATACATATATACTTTACCATTAAGATAATAGCCGTGTTAGTCTTCTATAAATAACTTTATAGATAAGATGCAGATTTATCTTAGAGATGGAAGAGAAAATATATAGCAATCACCCTGGAGTGAAGCTTCATAAGGAAACTACTGCAAAAAAATAAAACACACCCAACCAATATTCTGGTAAGTCTAACAGTAGGTTTCTTAGTTAATCGTAGAATCTGCGTCCATACTGCTGTAAATGCCTGTTTGTAGGAACCAAGATGCAATACAGCTAGTCCTCACTTAGTGACCTACTCGTTTAGTGACCCCTCAGAGTTATGACCGGCTCTCTGATGAGTTGGTATTATGGCGATGTACGAGAACTCGCATCAACTCTCTCAGATTACCTATATTTACAGTACACTATGCAAACTAAGTTCAGTACATTAGAGCTTAAAACATTTAAAATATATATGAAAAATGTTATAAATGATGCAAAGGTGACATTAAAACTATCTACCAATGGTTGAAAAACCCACTACCAGTAAAGTACATTATGCCGGTAAATACCGGTAAGGGCTGCTCCTCGTTTAGTGACCAATTCGTTTATCAACCGGGTTTCAGGAACGGAACCCGGTCGCTAAGTGAGGACTACCTGTATATGAACTATTGGTTTATCAAGATTCGTGTGCAATACTTTCTATAACTCCACAGCAATCCTAGTTTTTTGAAATGATTCTGTAAATAATGGAAATAGACTTAATTATTGCTTATCAGCTACAAAAATAGTAGGATGTTCTGTAGGTACTGCACTGACAAAGTGTCAGATTTTAATATGCAGCAGTCCCAACCCTGCTCTCTGTGTGCATTCATTAATGTATGCAAACCTCAGTGGCAAAAATGTGTTTTTACTGCTTTTTTCTTCTCTCACCATCACAGAGACAATACAGGGGAAACTGAATGAGCTGCAGATTCCATTCTGTCAATGCTTGGGGTTGGTCCTGCTTTGAGCAAGGGGTAGAACTAGATGACCCCCTGAAGTCACTTCCAGCTCTAATCTTCTGTGATTCTGTAAATGCAATTATTTCTTAAAGCAAAATCAATTACACTTCTGCACACCCACTTGAATCAGTGGAATTGCGTGGTTGTCACCATGGGCATCACTATAACAAAGTGGGGTGGCATGGATATTACTGATATCCTAATTTAGTCTGCAGAATATTTATAATGATACATGCGACTAAAAAAGCAGCAGAATTAGAATTGCTGCCTCATATTGGGCTCCGATTTTAAGCATGTTGTTGTGGATTGTATGTGGGGGATAATACATGAAATATTGTGACCAGTTAACCTGTGAGAAAATTCATCAAGGGAGAGACAAATCCGATCTGTACATATATATTTTCTGACTTTTGACACTGTCCATCATAGCTCTCTGAGATCACATACATTTTGGAAAAAAAACTCTACACAGTTGGTTAATTAACAGTAAATAAAAATAAATAAAATCCCCAATATTAAAGACAGTTTTGGCCCTACCACTGTCCTATCTGTACAGAGCCATGTATGGTCCCCATCAGCATAAAATCTGACTTTTATGTCTTCAGACAGAAGCCTGAGAAACCAAATGGCACTTAAATCATGTCCTGAAAGTAAACAGATTTGGGACCTGCTACACCAAAGGGAAGAAGTGAATTCAGAAGCAAGGTCTCTCTGTTGAAAGCCTCCAAGTAGAATATTTTGGCTCAACCATGCCCACTGATTTCAACTACCATGTCAGAACACAGAGAGAGTGGAAGTGTTTCATGTAACTAGGACAGGTTATTAAATTCCATGAGCAGGAGCAATTTGGGTTATCTTTGCCAGCAGAGCTCTTAATTCCACTGAACTGGAGCTACATGGCTCTTAGAAATTTTAGATTCAGCAAAGTGTTTATGTGGCACCTTGGGATATATCTTCAGGGCAGTTAAACATCTGTGGCTGGCTCATATCAGCTGACTTAGGATTTTAGGGCTGTAAAATTGCATTGTAGATGGTCATGCTTAGGCTAAAGCCTGGCCTCTGGGACCATCCCCACTTGTGGGGCCCCATGCCCACCCTTTAGGCTCTGACCTAAGCTTGAACATCTACACTGCATTTTAACTACCTTGTAGACTAAGCTCCACTAGCCCAAGCCACATGACTTGGATGGGACCATGGGTGTTTGGTTGAAGTGGAAATAAAGCCTAAGAGACTCAGAAGCCAAGGATGGGGCTTTCAAAGCTCTTCAATTTAGGCTTAGTTTAGCTTCTCTTGAAGTCAGTGGTAAAATTCCCACTGCTGTTTATGAAAATCCAACCATAGGTGCTTATACTAGGAACCCTGCAAATTCCCTACAACCTGTGACAGTGCAGTTTAAAAAGCTCTACCAGTCCTGCAAAATAAAATTTAGAACAGAGGTCAGCAGTCCTCACTGGCCTCTGTGCCAGCCTCACCCCCTCAGCAAATGCCAAGGGCAGGGCTTGGGGTGCACTTAGGGACTCCTCCTGGCCCTACCGCACCCCCAGTGGGCTCTGGGGCAGAAAGATCTGTGTGTGCAGTGGCTCCTGCTGGCCTTCCCCCTCAGCAGGGCCTGGAGCCACTGGGGGAATGGAGCCAGCAGGAGGTGCCACACATGCATGGCTCTTGCAGCCTCAGGCCCTGTGTGGGGGCAGGGCCAGCAGGGGAGAGCAGCCACAGGGACAGGAGCCCTGTGTGCCACTCTGAATGGGTGTGCATGCCATCTTTGGCACACGTGCCCTGGGTTGCCAACCTCTGATTTAGAATGTTCAGAGCACTTAATTTAGCTCTTGGGTGTTCAAGATTTAATAAGGAGTAAATGCAAGATTTCCACCCACAGCTATAAAAATAATCCCCCTCACTAGTTTTTCTTGGATTTGTGAATCAAAGAAATTTAGAGATTATACATCAAGCCATTTTTGAACTATGACTAAAAAGAGTTCTCCAAAAAAAGGGAAAAATGACCTCTTTCCTAACCTTATTATACATCACCTGTAAAAAAAAAAAACAAAACAAAAAAAAAAACACACCACACACACACGACACCACAATCTTCTGCCTATTCACCAGAACATTTTTAAGAGAACATTTTACATCAAATGTAAGATTATAATGGAAAATATCATAACTAGTAGAGGAATGATTAACAAAACTCTGTATATACAATCCTGAGTAAAAGGACAACAAAATTTCATCCACAAGACTTGCACTAATTCTACTTAGTCTTGAATAGCAGTGTCTTCTTCCTACACGTGCCTTTTTCATAGGTACATGTTAATTTATCTTTGACACTGCAACACTAAAATGATGGTATAACAGCATAAAGGTTATGGCAAGTAACTACAGCAACCAATTTAAAGCATATTTGCTCTTTTAACCTTTTCTCCATGTATAAAAAAAGATTTAGTCTACAGAGTCAAAAACCCGTAAAACTGTTTGTATGTCTGTTTTAGTTTTTTTTTTTTTTTTAATCAAGACATTCTGATCTTTATGTACGTCCAGCTCACAGTGAAGTCATAGGGGAGCATGCAAATTAATTAGCAGGCAGAGTTGGTCTTAAGATCCTTGTAGGAGTTAACAAAAAAAAAACCCCTGAAACTGGAACCAAAATATAATATGATGTATTATTTATATATATATTTTATAATGATAAAAAACACAAACTTCACTAAAAATAGCAATTGTGCATAAATGTTTCGTGTGATTTTTAAAGTTTAAGCACTTTTCTGTCATTCTTACTAATTTTTTGAAGTGCATATATGTGGGCTAGTAATAATCTTAAGGCAGAAAGGGGAAAATGCACTTATAACTGTGTGTATTTTTTTCATGAATTTATTAGAAGTATAAATAGAATTCTTTCCAATGAACCATTTTGTTGTGCATCTTCTGTAAAAGCCAAGGGTTGATTTCACTGTTTGAGACCTAGTGCTACACGTAACAGTGATGCTGATAAAAATCTAATCTCATCACAATGATCTGTTATAACACTCTCAAATATCAAGTCTGCTACACCTTGTCTTTCAAATAACTAAACCTCACTATAAGTACCATTATATTATGTCCACTATTTTAATCATTTATTTTAGTGATATATAATGAATAGCTATTATTTATAAAGTATGTTTAAGGTAAGTGGAGTGTTTACCAGTATATCTCATAACTTCTTCATACGCTGTTTTGAGGATGAACAGAGTTATTTATGTTTCTGGAGTGTTACTTAAAATGACTTTATTTGTTTTACAATTTAGAAAACTCTGCAGGTAGCCTAAGAAGGCCATTCAATTCATTATCATTAAATCAACAAGCAGAGCTTCTTTTTGCCTTTCTGTAGCAGGATTAATGGAGTTTGGCATGATTTGTGCCTCTAGCAGTAAAAGCTCTTGCTGGGAAGGCTAGCAAGCTTGACTAATTCCCAGCAGTGCTAACTTCATAAACTTGTTTTAAGCTTTTAACTTTGACTGAAGATTAAAGGTAATGACTTCATGCTGTTACCTTTGAATGTATGGTACTCTAATACAGTTATGGTTAACAAATATATACATTGGATATTATACACATAAGAATGAATGTGATGAATATTATGCAACATAAACTCCTACATCATTTTGTATTAAATTTACATTAATGCAAAACACAATTCTGCAAAGTGGTGAGAAGCTTTGGTGTTTAAATACTACTTTATATCAAAATACCTGCAAATGTTTAAGTACTTAAAATATAAAATCATATGCAAAGAAAGATGTAAAGTATTTCAGAGTATCTTGTATTTTAACGGAAAGTGCAGACTATTGATAAGAGTTTTAACAAAACGGCTCAGGAAGGCCATTTTTCACCTGTAAAGCATTTCACTTGCTACTGGGATTTTCACCTTTTCAGACAGACAGTCTTAGAATCAGTATTCAGAAAAGACTGCAGAAAGAAGAAAAGGGAGGAAAAAATATTTTCAGCCTGTCTGACAAGACTACATAAAAAGCTCATGATCAAAGGGTCTTAAGTACACGTTACTGGTGTGACAAACAACATTTTTGTCCCTTTATTAGATTTATTTTTTTTTCCTGAAAACTGCAGTGGCCACTATAGTTTGTGAAAGAAAGCTGGCAGGGTTGTATTCTTTGATTCCTAATTAACACCTTCAGTCTCAAAAGAGAACTAACAGAAATACCATAAAATGTTGCAGCTGCATTGTTATTCCGCTTGGTTGGTTTGTTAAAAGTCGGCTGGGCATTGGCAGCTGCAATAAAGGAACAGCTCAATGGATGTTTTGTATTGTGCCCACTGAAGTGAAAGAAGGCAACCATTTTATTTTCAAATGGGCAGCTGCATAGTGATGTTTAAATGGAGCTAAATGTAAGATTTACTGTTAATTTATAGTAATTGATTATAAATAAAGTAATAGTATGGCCTAGCTATAATCTATTATAGCCATAGGCCATGTATTTTAAGAGAAATGAATTATAAAGGACATGGAACTAATTTGGAATATTTTAGTAATACAAAATGTTGATTGTAGAACTTAGTAAAAGAGGATTTTTCAGCATTAAAATGAAAAGACTATTTTGGAAGCATCTAATCAAATCATTCTTTAGAAAACAATGTTTATGCTTTGAAAAATGAAGGTATGTATATGTTTTTTCATTTTACTAGTCTAACTTCTCCCCTACCCTGTATTATTGAAAACCAAAATTGTAATTCTGAGATCAGACTGAATAAACTACTGCATGCATCCTCCCCCCCCCCCCCCCGATTGTGGCTTGTATTTTGCCTTGGATAGTGGAATAAAGGAGTCATTTAACTCTAGTCAGATAAATCTCACTCACATTCAAAAAATGCAATTAGGAAAATATGTAAATCTAGATGTTTCATCAAACACTAGCTAAGGGGTTAGCAGTTCTTTTCTTGCACAATGACTGAACTAAAGAACTTTAGTGTCTATGTAAGAACCATTGTCCCAGCCCCAGCGCCTGTTGGAAACAGAGTCCAGACTGGCCGTGGGAAATACCTACATATTTGACACAGACCCTGTTTCTGAGAGAAAAGGGGGTGGAATAGAAAGTATGGAGATTTTACTGTTGCATTCTAATCAGCCATGATCTGCCTAATTTGCTTTGATCAGGAAGATAAACTAATTTTCTTATAGGCTGGATAAAAGTAATTAGCAATCCAATGCTTTCATGTTTTTGAAAAAGGTAAAGAAAAGGAGAGCAGAAATTGTAATGGTGGGAGAAAAGTACATGTTTTTGGTTCATCTGAGTGCTTTGTTAGTTGAAAATAAGATAGTGACATAGAGAGGCCCTGACTAAAGATAGCTCTATGTGTCAGGCTGCCATTGTAAAGTGTGATCTGTAATGCTATGCAATTAAAACAAAGTCTCTGAAGAGTAATTTATCATTTGTTTTGGTGTATTTAATGTATTCTGTTCTTTTGTGAAGAAAGCATACTTTAGTTTTATGTAAAAAGTACTGCTGCATGTTATGTTATATTTAATTTTCCTAATGGGAGTTCAAAGTTGTTTGTCATAGTTTCTTTTGGATACTTAGTCCATTAATTGGACTTTGCCAGTAAGTCATGTATACATAGGTTATAAGCGTATATGGCCATGATTGTTGGGTGCCACTAACTTGTTGCTTTAGAGTGTATGTGGTCTGTAATGAACTATTCAAGTAGAGTGTTTAAAGTCAAGTCTCTGTTTCCACTGAGATGAAACCTCAGATATAGTCTTTGGGAGCAGTTACTTCATTTCTGCTTGATCCTGGCCAATGCCGTTTAGCTATGAGCTAAGTGCAAGATTTTATTTCATTATAAACTCATTAAATTGTGGATATATGGTAAATTAGTAGGACAATCCTGCAACCTGTAAATATGCAAATTATTCTCATAACTCCCATATAAAGATTAGCATGAGTAAAGAATGCAGGATCAGGTCCTAGGTTTTTTTGAAGCCTTTCATTTACAACATAAATGTATTTGCACTTATTTATTAGCCATCTTAAACAGTTTAAAAGTAAGTAGCTTTATGTTTTTCCTTTTAATGGATATTTGGTCACTTTTTTTATGTTTGATCGCAATTGATTCATACTCAGTCAGTGGTATGTTGACCATATGCTCTGTCACTGATTGTACAGCCATTTATGAAAGGCAGGCAGTCTCTAAATTGTACTCTTAATGGAAATTCCTGTATTGATTGGTTTAGTTTTTAAACATCATTTTTTTAAACATGTTTTATGAAGAGACAACAGAAGGTATTTTAAAGGTAAGAGCATTGTGCTCTTGTGGCTGATGCATTTAACTGGGACTCAAATGACCTTGGTTCTAAACCCAGCAATGCCACTGACTGGCTGTGTGACTTTGGATGAATGACTGCCCCTCCTTTTGTCTATCTATTTAGCTAGTAAATTCTCTTTGTAGCAGGGTCTGTGTTTCACTGCTTTGTACAGCTCCTAGCACAATGGGCCCCTGATAGCAGTAGGGACTTCAATGTTATACTAATAATAAATTATAATAGCATGCAATCAAGACTTGAAATTGAATGGTAAATGTTTAACAAGGGTAACTTCTCTCTTCCCCAAATACCTTTAGTCTCATATTTAGTAATGTATACATTTGAACAAGGGATCTGGTGTCCAGTTTAAACTATGCTTTCAGTAGCACCTTTCATTCACAATCTCGAAGCACTTTAAAAACTGATTTACTCATAATAAATAACATGAGTGAATTCTCATAGAAACAATTTAGAGCAATCCAGGAAACCAAGAAGAATCCCATATCCACCCTGGGTATTTTTTTGTAGTTAGGATATAATTAGTCAAATTGAGATGTTCCCCAGGACACTGGCTTAATATCCCTATTCTTTTCATAAAGATCATGAGAACTCTGAACAGAAGTTGCATCCCCTTTGAAACACAGCCCCTCCAGGCTCTGGTAGCACCTTATTGCTCAAGGGAAGATTGTCACCCACTAACTCACCAATATTATTTGCTACAGTACCAGAGATTTTGGAATTCACCTGGATTTTTTATGGATTTCATTGTGGGCTTCATTAAAATGAGAATTTACCACTGATACTGAAAGTAGAAACATACACACATGCACAGAAAGTCACTGGTAGCTTGGCCAATGATTTCAACAGGAGCCACCCAGAGAGTGTGTGAGAGAGTATGGAAAATAATTACATCTGAATTATATGTAGTAAAAACTGAGTAGCATGAAACTGGTTATAAAAATATTAACTGTAGGTTATTTCTGTAGGTTTTTTTCTTCACAAAGTATTCAAAAATAAGAAAATTATGTGATACAGTTGAGTTCTAAAGAAGCAGCTAGAGATTAGGCATGATTTGTAATTAAAAGAATATATTTTAAGAATGAAGTAAGTTAAAGAGCTTCATTGTTTGTACTGTGGTTATATTGTAGCCTTGGGGGCTTTAAATCAGGACTGGGGTTACATTGTGCTAGGAGCTGTTAAAATCCAGAGATAGACTTCAGAGAACCCCTTGGGGGGGGGGGGGCTGTCATAGATAGATGAAAAAAACATTTTATGGTATGGATGGATAGAAACACACAGATGCTCTGTCAGTCACAGACATTGCTCTTCAAAAATAACTTCCAAACACCAACAGTTTGCAGAATAAATTTCCCCCCTTTGCAAGACATTTTAGATAGGGTTTACAATGGAGGAGTATGTTCCAGTGTGATGTCATCCTCAAACTGGGGGACTTTAGTAACTCAGCAGCAGATTAAGGATCTGTTAGGAGGAGGGAATTCTGTGGCCAGCAAGGTGCAGGAAGTCCAACTACATGATTATAATGGTCCCTTTTGACCCTGAAGTCTATGAGAAATTCTCCTACCTTGTTTCCAATTCCTAAAACATGGAGACTTGAGATTCTGGCAGTGTGTGCACACCCTCATTTGAAACCATCCTGTGCCCCCAGCCTTCCTAATATAAGTCTCATAAATGTGCCAAACACTGCCACTGGCAATACAGTCAGCTGTAGTGCCCCAGAGGATCGATTATCAAATAAGAGAATGAGGAGGAGGCTGGTCTCTGAATTAATCTAAATCCAAATCATAGCAAATTTTCTAGTATGAAACCAATAACTTTGAAAGCAGAAATAAGGCTTTGCAGTAGCAACAGAGAGCAAATTGGGTACATGTTGACAATAGATTGGAGGCAAAAAGAGCACTTACATGGGCATGATTCTCTACCACTGAAATCAATACGAGTTTTTTTTTCTTTTGACTTGGGAGAGGAACAAGAAAGGAACGTGGACTAAAATTTACATGATTACAGGCATAAATATAAGTGCACTATAAGACTTCATTCTTTTTGGCTGTATTATGGGAAAGGAGAAGTTCTGTATACCACAAAAGAAGGATGCTCTGAAAATCTCAGCAGTCTGTGTCCTTGGGTGTTTTTATGTCAGCCTTCATAAACTGATCAGCATGGAGAAAACAAATCTACTGGGGAGATTGCGTGAACAATAAGATGAGACTGAGAGGGGACATAACAGTTGTCAAGTTCCTAAAAGGTTGTTACAAGGAGGAGGGAGAAAAACTGTTCTCCTTAACTGCTGATGATAGGACAAGAAGTAATGGGCTTAAATTAGAGCAAGGAAGGTTTAGGTTGACTGGACTTAAAGACCTCTCATGGTTCCTTCCAGTTTTTATGATTCTATATGTGGATTTATTGATTGATTTTTAGTTCTATGGGTAATGCAGTGTTAATACACAAAGTGCTTTAGTACTGGTCTCCACAGAAAACCTCTTTACATTTGTATAAAGTTTTCTGTATCAAGTTTCCTTCTCTTCCTCCTTTTTTTTCCATGCTCTCTCTCCCCTTTTCTCATATGAATAAATAGTTATAATACAATGTTTACATTGCAATATAATAATAAAATGTTAGATTCCTGGTGGGATGGCTCAAACCTGTGTCATCAGAGCTACTTTTTTCATATGATTGCCTCCTGCTGGGAAATCCAGTGTTTTGATGGACAAGAGGAGTGGATTTACACACATACCTCTTGCCAGGAAGCAGAGTGCTGTGAGTAGAAGCTGCCTGTAAAGCAGAACAGAAAAGGAAGAGGAATGGAGTTCTCCAGAATAAACTGAAGGATTACCTTTGACTGGACAATGTTTTGGTACAAATCAGATATGGCAAAGATGTAGGAACTACCCAAATAAATGCAAATATGGGTATGAGAGCAAGGGGTGCAGGGTTGCTTCTCTGTTTGTTTGGATTGGGGGAATTTAATAAAAATATATTTCTCTTAAGTGTAAAAACTGAAAAATAGAAAAATGATGCAACCCACTGTTATAAAATACTAAACCTGGTAAATGTCTAAGCCATACTATGGACTTTTGCCTTTAAATTATGAGTACTGGAAAGGTATTAATTCCATTCAGTATAAAACTAATGAGTCTACTGGCATCTGATTAAGGGAAATGCAAGGCACTGTTTTATTATGTAAAGTAATCAAGTTGTATTTTAATCAGCATCATTGTTGAAGAAACAACTTTTTTTTGAAATAACATAATTGTTAAGTTGTTAGTCTAGGGTTCCTATTTGAACTGATTACACTTAATAAAAACAACAAGCCATGACAAAGAGGAACTAGGTTTCAATATTTCACTAAAGAATGTCTCTACCAAGCCTTTGTGGCAAAATGTCTTGTTTGCAGGACAAATGCAGAATTGAAATAACAGCCCATGAATACTACTGGTGAAATGGCTATGTACACAAGGTGAATGCTAAAGCTTCCCCTTCTGAATGGACCTTTTAATCCAGTCATTATCTAAGACCTGAAAAAGTCTTCAGTGGCCTTATGTACAGATTAATGGAAAAAGCTGAGACTCAGAGTTGGGCTATTTGCAGAAACAGTTTTAAAGATTTACTGATGGTTGACAAATGGCATTTAAGCTTTCAAAGCCATCAATATGCTATTGAAAAGATTTTAAAGGGAAATCCTCCCACTGTAGAAGATGACTTTGAAATATCTCCATGGTAGCCTTTTTTTTTTTTTTTTAACCTCCTTCAAATCTTTCACTGACTTTCTTCAGCACATAGGACCCTGAAACGCGTGGCTATGGAAAAGGGGAGGGAAAGGCCCCTTTAAAGGATATTTTGTCTATAACTGAATGTGCCAATCTGCTTTTGTTCTGCCATGGGAACCAAATTGAAATGTTTCCAGAAAAAAGTCTTTTCAGTAGCTTTTCTACTAATAGATTTTAAATATTAGAGCTGGACATGGCAAAATAAGTCTGCTGAAGATTTTATTGAATTTGAAAAAAAAATTCACCAGAAAGTATACCCTAACTTGTTTACCATTTGCTAGAGCTTCTGGCCTTGGTCTTCATTTACTTCTGTGAAAAAGTTGTTTACCTGTTATGGTAGATGACAACACCTGAACATTGATGTTATTAAAAATAATCCTCTGTCATCTTTACACACTGAGTTTTAGATCACTTTTTTCTATGGCCTTGCATGCTCTCTGATGTATTGAATTTCATCAAACCACAACATTCCTTCAGAAATGGCTTTGTGATCAGATTAAATTAGAAGACCTTTCAGACTAAAATTTGCTGAACTAGACATCACTTTATATTGTGATTAAAGGAGTTTGACTTGGGCAACTTCAGGTTCAGTAGTGTTTGTGGGACTATAACAATGTGAAAGATACCCAATTTCTTTGGTGTAACTAGAGGCATGTAGAACTAGTGCTCTGCAGCAAGTGAAGTTGTGTAGGGCTCAGGTGTTAGTGCACCTATTTGTACTACATTCATTTCTGCAGCAGAGAGTTAAGCCTTGGTGGTTACTGCAGTGGCACAAATGCCAGAATCCTACCTTCAATTTCAAATAGTTTCAGATTGTTCACAGCTCCACTTGACTTCCATTCCCCAACAAATCAAAACAAAAGTGCATTTCTTCTGTACCTTGGTGATTTTATAAAACAACCACAATCACATGTCAAAAAAGGTTTCACAAAGTTTATAGTGCTACATTAAAGAATTACAGTGCTAAATTAAAGAATCGACACAATTGTTTGCAGATGCACACAAATACGAGGACAGACTCAGACTATAAAGGAGATAGAGAACAGGTACAGCATGTCATGTAGCATCAAAAGTCCTCAGGTGAAATCTTTATCCTAATGAAGTCAAGGGGCATTTTGCCATTAACTTAAGAGGGGCCAAGATTTCACTCTGCTCTGGCAGTGACTGTTGTGTGACAAGTGGGGAGATGTTGTGCCTCAGTTTCCTCATGAAAAGAATGAGGGTATTGATATTGACCTGCCTTTTTAAAGCACCTTGAACAGCTAAAGCAGGGGTAGGCAACCCCCAGCACGTGTGCCAACAGTGGCACCTGAGCCCATTCAAAGCGGTATGGAGCACCCTCTGCAGTACCACAGAAATTGCCACTTTGCCACCAAAAGCCATGCTGGGTGCCTTCCTTCAGGTGCAGCTGGGAAACAGGGGGTTCCTCCCAGCTCTGTGCTTCCATGTGACACAGAAAAAAAGGCTGGAGTGGCTCCTCTCTGTAGTGTGATGTACCCCAAAGAAGCCGCTCCAGGCAGCTGCTTTCTGCAGCATGCCTGGGAACTCCTGAAAGAAGCAGTTTTTTTTCATGGCATCCCTGGGGACCCCTGTCCCCAGGCACACTGCCAAGATGAGCAAATCTAGGCAACTTCTTTCCATGGCATGCCTGGGAAGTGCTCCCACTCCTGCTGTGACTGCTGCTGAATTTTCAGGCAGCTGCCACAGTTTTTCAGTAGAGGGGGGTGCCAGCACTACCTGAGGGTCGGGAAAGAAGGACTGGCATAGGGGTCAGCAAAGGTTGCTGACCTCTGAGCTAAAACAAAGAGGAGCCTTGGAAATTTCACTGTATTGTTTGTGCAAGAAAATGGAACAGACAGGTGCAGTAGGGAAAAGAAGCTTGTGCACAGAAGTGATGTAGTAAATGGATAAAGAAAATTTGGCAGTGACAGCTTTAATTGGCCAAATGTTTTTGTTTGCCTTACTATTGGTGTTTGCAACATTACAGTACGTTATCTCCAGCAAGACAATACTGATATTTAAGACCTGAACCTAAGACATAGTGGTGGATTTGGCTCAACAGCTGCATTTAATTACCTGTCTGGAAAGATTTTCCTTTTGATCATTTAGAGAAGCACACAAAAGGTGGTGGTTTTGCTATCCCCAGGAATGAGGTTGATAAAAAGTGGGTTATATAAACTTTGTGCATAAAAGAAAAAAAAAAAAAAAAAAAGGCTATTGACACAGCAACTAGACGCCTGCAGCTGGCTGGTGCCAGCCTACTCAAGCTCGCATGGCTCAGGCTGTGGAGCTGTTTCATAGCTGTGCAGACTCCCACCCACAAGGTCCTAGAGCCTGGATACAGCCCAAGTCCAGAAGTCTATACTCAAGAGAAACAGTCCTACAATCCAAGACATGTGAGCCCAAGTTGGCTGGCATGGGCAAGGTGTGGGTTTTTCTTCGCTATGTAGAAGTATCCTTAGTCAAATTCTGCCACTCTCACTTGCACTGAATAATAGCATACAGTATGTGGCCATTTATCTACAAAGAAATACTTAAGGAGTATTTCATTGCACTCAAAATTGCACCACTACAACTATACCTGTATAGGTTGTTCCCATATAAGACACCTTTATACCAGCATAACAGCATCCATTCTAGTGTCTGGTATTGGTAATTTGCCTCCCTAGTGGACATAGTTATACTGGTACAAAAGTTGTGCAGAAAAAGATCTAAAATGTTTTCAAACTCAGCTCTAATCTCTACTTGCTGCACTTTTTGGCATCAGCTGATGGGAGATACATAAAGAAATGCCTTCTGGTTGGCTTACCAACATTCCAGTTCTGGTGCTGAAGTTGCTATGGTGAATGCTCGATCATTGAGTGAATCTACATAGAATGCTCAATTCAACCTGGAAGATTACACTGACTGCTGTGATTTACTCCAGTCTGTCAGTGTGAAAAGACCTTCAAGTGGTAATTGCAGATGTGCTTTCAGCTTGGAAACCTGATAGTGTCATATGTGTTTCTCTGTAGTGTATGCAGCTTCAAAATTGCACTGCAATATCAACATGCAAGTCAGATAGGTAGAGTAAGGTGCACAGGTTTAATTTAATTTTGATTTTAAGATAAGTTGGACAGATTCCACCCACACTTCCACCCATGCAACCACAATAAGTCTTTGGGGATGTGTGGGTGTAACTGAGAAGAAAATGTGGCTCATACTATGCAGTTGTGCTGTGTGTAATTTGCATTTTGGATATTTGGCCCAGTCACCAGTGTAACTAAAAGAATTAATTTGACCAGCAATGTCCAATTTAGGAAATAGGCATTTGCAACTTTTAGGTATTTGCAGACAAATCTTGAATTCTCTTCTAGATAGCTTGTGGTGTTTGTTTTTTTGTGGTATGTTCTGCTCTTATTGGGTTCTCTATTCATTTAAAGAAGCAGAAACTTGGAGAAATTAATTTGGTGGACTCAGCCTGCTGTAAGCTTGTGAGACAAGAGTTAGACCCACAAATTCTGAAGTGTACAAAGGTGTCAGTTCTTTCACAAGAATTTCGTTTCCTAAATCTTTGCCAGGAGCTTGAGTGAAATGAATGTTAACAAAATAAAGAGTTTTTAAACCATCTGAAACCTGAAAAACAGAGGGGATAGGATTGTGGTCTACTGAAGTAGGAGTTGGGAGGGAATGTTAACTCTGTATTTGTCACTCTTGTAACTGGTTTTGGAAGAGTGTGTCCAATTCTATGCCCACAGTTCAAGAAGGATATTGACAAATTGGAGAGGGTTCAGAGAAGAGCTATGAGAGATTAAAGGAATGGAAAACAGCTTATAGCAAGATACTCAAGGAACACTGTCTATTTAGCTTAATAAAGAGGAGGTTAAGAGGTGATCTGGTCACCATTTATAAGTACCTAGGTGGTAAATAGTTGGTAGTAGGCTCTTCAGTCTAGCAAATAAAGATATAACTCAGTCCTATGGCTGAAAGTGTAAGCTAGACAAATCAAACTGGAAATATTTATTTTAAGAGTGAGATAATTAGTCTTCAGACAATTTGTAGAGGGCTGTAGATAGAATTTCCCAAAATAATCTATTTGAACTGAAGCATATGTTTTAGAAAAACATCACCTTAATTTACAAATTGCCAGTGATGGAGATTCTATGTCCTGTATCATTTAGGAGGTCAGATTACATCATCATCATCACAGTAGTCCCTCTATCCTTAGAATCTACGAATTTTTATTCTGTCTCATCAGTTATGAATGCCTAATATTCTCCAGTCCTCAAAGACACAGTATACACAACCTGATATTTCTAATGTCAAAAGCAGTCACAAAACACACATTATTCAAGCCTTCTTCATACATCATAATAAAGGGAGCTTGTTTCCCCTATAGAGGTCATTTTATATATTTGAAGAGAAGAAATAAGGACCTTGTGCTACTTGAGTGGTATATTTTAGTTAATAAGGCCAAAATATACATCTTATTTTAAAAATACTTATCTTCATTATATCTGGTGAATAAATTTCATTCTTTTCTCACTTGATTTCTGCCTGCTACTGTGTGTTACAATATTCCACTATTTGTTTAAGTCTTGTACTATATTAGCTAACTATAATAAATGATTGATACCCTGGGATATTTTTGTAACATACCCTGGTAATTACTTACCAAGTTGAGTTATCTTCAAGTGAAGAGGTGTGTTTCTGATCTGAAAGGAAATTGATGATTTTATGACAGTAAGCTTCTTCCATTTGACACTTAGAAAAAGAGTGCCAGAATCTTGGCACCTAAAATAAAATGTCAGGTACCTGTCAGATTAATTCAGCATTCTGTGTGTTTTATCTGATCTTTACTTTCTTTTTGACCCTAATTATTTGTTCTTCTCAGCTCCCTCTGCTGGAGTCTTTACTAAACTGAAGGGCAAAATTGTTTCTTGAAAAGATTAATCATGCATGCAGTGTTTGTTTTACAAGTGTTCCACAGTCCAGATTTAAATAAGTCTTTTATGCCCATTTATATGAGGAAAAGTTCCTATAATGTGTAGGAATATGTCCAGCTTAAAATTACTATGTTACAAAGCTTATGTAATAAGCTGGATGCACCAGAAGAGCCCTGTTGCTGGGCATAATGAAGAGCAGAATTTGGTTAAATGTTTATAAAGTCTCATTTTGTTTGTGTTAAATCAGTCCCAATTTGATAAGAGTGGTTTATCTGGATCAGTTATGTGGTATTCATGTGATGGGTTCAACTGTGTCTGGCAAGATGTGAGGGGATAAAGCAAGGGAAAGGGTGTAAAGAACCTTCCTTGTCTAGCTTGCTCTTGCCCCTTCCTACCCTACAGATGCTCAAACAGGGGCTTGATCCTTCCCATAGGCATCAGTGGAGCTACAATGATTTATGCCACCTGATAGTATGATCCACAATACATCAGGCTAGTGATGCTGCTGGAACTAGCAACTCTGAAAGGAACAGGGACAGGAATGGGTATGTTTCTAATGAGGTCTCTCTTAGCCCCATAGTAATTAACATTTTTCTAGAAGAAGAGATAAAATCATTACTTAGTTTTTAGATGACATGAAAATTGGGGGAGTGGTATATAGTGAAAATGCCAAATCTCTGATACATAGCAAACTGAATCACCTAATAAGCAGAGAACAAGCAAGTACTCTTCATTTTAATATGACTAAATAGAAAATGTACATCTAGGGACAAAGATGGTGGGGCATGCTTACAGAATGGGAACTTGTGATGTTGAAAAAAAAAAAATGTAGGCATGACGACAGATAATCAACTCTCAATGCAACAGTGTGGCCAAAAGGGCGAGTGTGATCCTTGGATGAATAAACAGGACAATCTCACGTAGGAGCAGAGAAGCTATTTTACCTCTGTATTTGGCACTGGTGCAACTGCTATTGGAATTGTGTCCAGTTCTGGTGTCCACAATTCAAGAAGAATGTTGACAAACTGGAGCTAGTCCAGAGAAAAGCCATGGGAATGATTGAAGGACTGGAAAACATGCCTTATAATGATAGACTCAAGGACTTCTGCCTATTTAACTCCACAAAGCGAAGATTAAGGAGCGACTTGATCACAGTGTATTAGCACCTACATCATAGGAAACAAAAAATTGTTAATAGACTCTTCAACTTAGTAGAAAAAGGTATAAAGAGATTCAAAGGCTGGAAATTGAAGTTAGGTAAATTCAGACTGGAAATAAGGCATAATTTTTTAATTGGGGAAGGGGGGATTAACCAGGAGTTATGGTAACTGGCAATTTCTAAATCAACATAGGTGTTTTTTCTAAAGGATCTGCTCTAGGAAATGTTCTACATAGGAAATCAGGCTGTGCAATCACAATGGAACTTTTTGGCCTTGGAACCTATAAATCTATGCAAGTTGCAATACCTCCTCACCCTCTATCTGGCAGTCAGGAGCACACACACATCCCCCACTACAATATCTGTGTTAATGCAGCAAGCAAGCCTCATATCCCTGTTAGTATAATGCAAAGGTACTGGGCATTTTGTGAACACTATACCTTTTTAATACTTGAAAAACAACAGCCTTCTGTAAGAAATCAATTTCTTATACCGTGTATCCTTCCTGCTGTTGAGGTTTTTTTAAAGCAACTGCACAATGGGCTCAGTTTGCGATCTTTCGTTGTTTTAAAATGTTGTTACTGCACATTTGGCTGAATTTTTTTTAAACATTTTGTTTACATTGTTTCTGTTTCCAAAGGGATAGCCGTGTTAGTCTAGTCCAGCAAAAAAACAAAAAAAAAAAAAACCAAGGAGTTGTGTGGCTCTTTACAACTAACAGATTTATTTTCCTCATGCGAAAAATAAATCTGTTAGTCTTAAAGTGCCACATGACTCATTGTTTCTGTTACCAGTGTACAGAAAGGCAGAAGTATTCATGGTATTTCCATTTGTTAGTTATTCTAAAAATCTCTGCAACAATGTATTCAAGATGTTTATTGCATCTGTCTTAAATGTGCCTCCCTGCATCACTTCGTAAATTATAGAACAAGATTTTTCCAGTTATTAAAGGTTCACTGCTTAAAATCTGAGTCCTTCTGTGGAAATATACATTTTAGCTAGGACCAGATTTACATGTTACGCACCCCTATGTGCAGCATCTTCAGTGCCTCCCCTGCCTACACCTGACCTTTGTGTTTCTCATGTGTGGGACAGGGAGGGAGGGTAGGGTGGGAAAGAGAGGGACTGACCAAGCCTGCTTCATGCTGGGGGTAGGGAAAAGGCAGGGTTACCAGTTCAGCTAGCTCAAGGCAGAGGGAATATGCTCATCTTTGGGCTCCATCTTTAAGCCTGGCCAGGGAGTGGGGCTTCAGGGAGACAGGCTGGCAGGGACCCAGAAGAGAGGAGGATGAGGAGAAGGGCCAGAGTTCCACTAGGCATGTGCCTAACTGGAAATCCAGCCTTCATGTTAATCATGAATTTTCAATGGATATCTAGGAAGAATTGCAGATGCAGTGTAAAGTCAGCTGTGAGAATAAATACTGTAATTTAATTGTCAGAAAGTCCTTATAGCACTAGTGCTATCGGATCACATATGCTTGTGTGCTTCTGTGAGATTATGTACTTAAATGACAATGCAGTATCACCATTTATTTGCATATTTGTGTCAGAAGTACTGTAAAGAGGTCATTAAAGTAAAATTTGTGAGTTTTATGTTGATCCTCTATCTATAGCACTATTACCGAATTCTATATCATCTATAAGGGGAGATTGTATGCCTTTTGGTAATAGCATCATACGGCAGGCAATGCGCTCCAGTA
Source organism: Podocnemis expansa (assembly GCA_007922195.1). Taxonomy (NCBI): domain Eukaryota; kingdom Metazoa; phylum Chordata; order Testudines; family Podocnemididae; genus Podocnemis; species Podocnemis expansa. The sequence continues at coordinate 52,706,034 of ML681994.1, read as the reverse complement.
AATAAATGTATTTCAGTTTTACTCTGCTTTTAACTTGCCATATGAGCTCTTGGGAAAGTCATATCACCACTGTGGTCCAGTTTTCCCTTCTGCAAAATGATAATTGTACTTACTCTGTCTTTTAAAGGACTCAACTCTTTGGATGAAAAGTGCTGTGTAAGAGCTAGGTATTACTATAGTGTTGGCAAACCAAATATATCCACTTCAGCCAACAATAATATTTAATTTTACTTTTAATAGTTGTGGTGATGGGTGTGTGTTAAAGACCAGAATATTTTGAGAAGCTAAGTACTCTGTCAAAGTACTAAGTAGTTGTCAAAGTAATCTGCCAGTAACAAAAGTAAAGCAATACTATATTCAAAATGTGAAAATGCCATGGAAATATCATTATTATGAACAAGCCAATATTTGATTTAATTGTTTCAGTAGCTGTTTCTACTCATTGAGAATGGGGTGTAGCTTGTTGGTGTTCAGTCTGTTATTGTCAGCGTTTTTACCGGAGGCTGTTTTATCTTTCGAAGACTTTCATAGAAATAAAAATTACCATTAGAACATCATTTTAAGCTAATGAAGGCCAAAGGAAAACAATTAACAATATTTCCTTTTTTTTTTTTTTTAAGCACACAATAAATAATGCTTTTCTTAACTTTATAAGAAGTTTTTCAGGATATAAATGTAAAAAATTGGCAAGTTCCAAAATTCATTTTCTCATCATACTAAGTTGCTAGACTAGACATGTGATGGATAAAAATATATTTATAATGTTCTGTACTTAAAAATAGGTCCCAATAGCAAACAGTCCTCCAAAGGTTGGTAGAATCCATGCATCTATTCTAAGACAGATTTTGCCCTTTTTAATAAATGTAGGTGCATTTTTGAAAATCATTCTTCAGAGATTAATCCAATTCAGGAATATTAACTAATAATAGACTAGAAAATTGGCCTCAATCTTAAAACTTCTCTAATGTATGTTGAAAGCTGGTTCATTTAACTTGTTTGGCTAGACTTTGGGAGTTTATTTTGTACTACCTGTTTTAGGTGTGGTAATTGGAGATTTTTCACTGCGCCTGAAGGGGGACAGTAGATGAAGAAATCTGGAAAATTATATCTTTTTTCTTTTTGTCTGTGGTGTGGGACCATACCTGTTCTTGCAACCTTTGCAGGTTTGGCACCATTTTGTGAACATGCATGATCTACTGGAGTCTTTAAACAGACATTAAAGTCAACCATCTCTGGTGTAATTTGAAATAGATATAATTTTTCAAAAACCGTCTTTCTACAAACAGAATTCCTCTCCCTGGAGCCCTAATTATATCCAGAAAGGGAAAAATTCAGTACTGGAACAGTGACTGCCTTAACATATGATATTTCCAAGCCTTTCACTGTTAGAAATAAGAACTTCATAACACTCAAATAAGAGAATTCTCAACTTCCCAATGAGATACATGGCACTTGCTTCTAGCCTTGAAAATGGTATTGAATTGGGGACATTTTTATGTCTAGAAAAGTTATGGTTAGAGGTATTTCAAATTAATAGTAGATTTTCCTCAGCTTCTAAACCCTTTTCAGGTGAATTCAAGGAATGTCTCCTACTGTGTTTCTCTAGTTCCTAGCACAATAGAACTTTATTTTCAGTTGGGTCCTGCAGGCTTTACTGTAACTACAAATACCTAATAACAATGGCTAAGACACTTGGATTTACAGGAGCACAGGAAATAGTCTCAATGATATTTTTAGTTTTTAAAGTATTTCTTGACTAACTTTGCTGTAAAGTATGTGGCATGTGATGGGATGACATAGTAGGCTAGAAACATTCTAATGCACATTCATTTAACATGACTTTCATGACTCACTCATTACTACTTGTGAGTACGCTGTCTATCCCCAGCTTGTGCTAAATGAAACTTTTAGTACATCATACCTCATGGAGACTATGTTATATCTGTGTGGATGGACACTCACATGCAGAGAGTATGTCTACACTTTGAGCTAGAAGGTATAATTTCCAATTTGAGTAGGTGTACTCATACTAGCTTTCCTCAAGCTAGCATGCTAAATAAAGCATTTTATAGCCCCTTGCATTTATTTTCATTCCATTCTGTAAGTTCACCCATCTTCGAAACATCTGACGAAGTGGGATTTTCTCCCATGAAAGCTCATGCGAAAAATAAATCTGTTAGTCTTAAAGTGCCACCCAACTCCTTGTTTTTTTAAATAAAGAATTTAGCTGTGTCAAGATATGAGGGGTAGGATGAGTTAGCTGTCCCAAGTACATGCTTAGGGTCTTAGACAGGCACCGACTTGGGACAGTTACTGCACTATTTCAATGAGGGTTAGCAAAAATGTGTCTTCAGCAGCTAAGGACCCCCCCCCCCACCCCCATCTCCAGCTCAAAAGTACAGACATAGCCTGAGTGTTGGAAGGAAGGACTTGGATTTCCCTTTCTCTCAAGCACTTAGATGGCTACAGGGAGAATACTGAAAAGCTTTCAAAAATGAGGAAAATTCATAAATTTGTACAGAAGTGATAGAGAAGGAGTTTGTCATTGAATGTGATCACAAACTTGTAACTAAGCTTTTTAAAAGCTTATTTGTACAGTTGAGTTACAAAACACATGCAAGATAAACCTGACTGTGCATGCAGTTTACCCAATTTGAGTGTTCAGTAACAGGAATTGCAAGTGAAAATTTAGTGCCCATTTTGCACACTTACAGCCTTTTTTTCAAATTTGGCCCTTGATGTTGCGCATAATCAGCAAAGAGGAAAGTATATTCATACTTTAAATAAAGCTGCTGAAAAAAGAAAGCCTTGACTTCAGATTAATTCAGTTGAGCTTTGACTACCCAACCTGGTGATCCTCAGCAGTCCAGTTTCAGCTGAGCTAACACTCAGTCTTCCTCACTGTGAGTGCAAAATAGGCTCATATCTGAGCACATGTGCCTCTCAGCTACCAGGCTGTTTGTGCAGTGAGGTAGTTACAGGGCCAAGGATTCAAAATGGCACCATAGTTCAATTTGTAGCGCTACCCTTTTGAAAAATGTCCCTTAATACTCAGAAGGATTTGCTAGAGGAAATGTTACACTGCCTAGGGGCAATCCTTTCAATTGAGATGTATTTGGAAGTAATTTAATTACTATGCTGGTGGTGGAGTGGCACTGGGTATAATTAAGAAAGATGTTACTGCAGTGAATACTGTTGCCTCATTAATTATTCAGGCAAATCCTTGTATCTTCTCTAAAGACAAAACATGTTTCCTGGCATGTCACTGTTTCCAGTCAATTGCTGTATAACTGGTTTGAGAATGCCGACTGATGGGATGCTGATGTATGTTTGCCTCTCCCTCAAATTACCTTTTGCCATCTGCAGAAGTTTAGCCTAATTTAATGGTGCATTAGTTTTAAAACATATCTTAACTGATGTTATAGTTATTCACAGTATGGACTATATATGACCCTCAGAATTCATCCTCATGGCAGAATTGCCACCAACGTTAGTGGTAGTTGCATGTACATACACTGCCCACCCTCCCAAGGGGAAGGGGCAGCTGGTTCAGGTCCCCAGCCCCTCATGGGGCTGGACCGCCAAGTCTTTAGCCCCTTGGCTGGGCAAAAGTTTCACCGTGTCAGTTCCGGTCACTAGGGTGAGGGGAAAGTACAAGGCTGCCTTTCAGGGTTACGACCCGAGAGGTAGCGTATGGCAGGGGTCGGGGTCAACAAGGGCATTGGGTCGCACAGATCCACTGTGTCCCAGCCAAGGTTCCCAACAGGGGCTGAGGCCTCCAGACAGAGGTCAACAGGTTCCAAGCCACAACACACCAACCCCGAGGTAGGCCCTGTGGGGCCTGAGGCCTTGGTGCAAGGGCCAGCGGGGTCCGAGCCACAAAACGCTGCCCCCAAGATGTGACTCCCCATCAAGGGCTGAGACCCGCACTCCCCTGGGCTACCCCTGGCCTCATGCTCCCGCTGTACCTTGTCTGTTGGGTCTTTGGGGGTAATCCCCCAAGGGTAGATTATAGAAGCCTTCCATCTCATCAGGCGGCAGCAAGGCAGGAAGTCCATCAAGCTCCTCCGCAAATGGCAACTCCTCTAGGTCGCATGAGGTGGGTAGAGGCTTGGGGCTCCCAGCAGCCAGGCACAGCTCCTCCAAGTTGCAGGAGTGCAGCAGCACTTTGGGGAGCCGTGTAGGGAACAGCTTGGGAGCACCCACCTGCCTCGCTGGTGGCAACTCTCCCTGCGGGCCTGGGGTGGACCCAAACCCAAGCAGCAGCTCCCAGTTCCCAGCTGCAGGTGGGCCCCATCAGATAGGTGGGCCTGGGTTTGGTGGCCAGAGCCCAGCTTCCCCACAGGGCAGCCTAGGGTCAGGAGCAAGCCAAAGTGCATCCTTCCCCTTTGGCAGCTGGTGCTCAACTGAGCTGACAGCCTCCCTTTTTATACTTCCTGTTCCTGTCCCACCCCTCCGCTTCCAGCCTGACTGACAGGCCAGCTCTGGCTCCGCCCCTCTACTGACAGGCAGAACCCTCTGGCCTATCTCCGAGGGGGGCCGTGCCTTCCTGCTACATTGCACATGTGCTTTAATGGCAGTACATGGCGTCACAGTTGCCTATTGTAAAAATATATTTAAAAGATTGTGGGATTCTAATAATTGTAAGTTTAATGAGGTGTTTTTACGTTTTCTTTATCATCGTGACAACCAAGAGCCTGTCAAGTATGAACAGAAATGCTTGAGGCTTTAATTATGTTGTTACAAGTGGGTGAGTTTGAAAATACTATAAATTTTGGTCCAGATCCATAGCTGTGTTGAAGTCAGTTGAGGATTTGGGCCTTTAATTTGAAGTTTTGTTTCATTATGACATTGAAAACACTGTGTTTAAAGCATCCTCTATGCCCGGGCTCTCAAACATGCAGCCACTAAAGCTATTTCCCACAGCCCTTGACGACACCATTGTTACCAATACTTGCAATATGGTTGTATGAAAGGGTTTCAGTGGTGCTGCCTCAGGCTAACGTACTAGCCCTCTTGCAGCCCTCATGGTGATGTGAGTTTGAGATCCCTGCTCTATTCTCTCTTCAAGCAACGGCCAAATCTTGCCCAGGAGCTGACAAGCTAGCATAGGCTATGTCTGCACTACAGGCCTCAGGTAAGTCAACTTAAAGTTGACTTTATTAAGTAGACTTAGTGAGGCCCCATTTGTTTAAGTCAACTTTATAAAGTCAATTTAAATGGCTCTAATGCACTAAGTCAACTTTATTAAGTTGACCTTAATGGGCACATTGTGTTCAGTTGACTTAAGGGAGTCATCTTAAACACTTAAAGTTGACTTTAAGGGTAGGAGTTATTAAGTGGATTTAATCAAGTGCTTAAGTCATCTTAACGAACTCCAAATGTGGCCAGGGATTTGGTTAAGTTAACTTAAGCCTCTTTAAGTCGACTTAAACCTCCAGTATAGACATATCCACAGAGAATGGGGGAAGGCAGAGGCACTGGTGCATTCACAAAATGTGCTCACCTCAGCTTCCATGAGTGGCGGTCCTCATCTGCCTAGAGGATGAGGAGAAGTGTAAATGGATGAACATGAAGCAGCTGAGGCCAGATCAGGAGAGGGTCACTGCTTTTCCTGCTGACTAGAAAAGTGGAGGAGTATTTATGCCCATGTGACACAGAGAAGCCCTCTTTTCCAGGGATCAGGCTAGGAGCAGTCACCTACTCACTCACCCATCAAATTCACAAAAGGACCAGGTTTCCTCACGACCCACAATGACCATTATGCTAGTTGCTCTTTTCTTTGGATCTGGGAAGGAATTTTTCCCTCACCGTCACTTTCAAAAGGGTGGATTCTTCTTTGATCAATGTCCCCACTGGTCCACTATAGGTGTGTGTGTCTGCTTCGCACCTTTCATCGGAGATCTTGCTAGCAGAGCCCTGGGGGGGGGGGGGCGCAACTTTAGAGCTTGTGCTCGAATTTGCGGCTGTTTGGAATGTGTGCCCCCCCCCCAGCCCTCCAGTTCCTTCTCAGTCGCCTACCAGCTTCGCATGGAGAACCAGTAGCTCCGGGCTTCTTGTGCCCCTAGTTTTTCCCATTCCCTTACCACAGTTATAGTTCTCCTCTAGTTATAGGTTTCCTCTAAGTAAAAAATAAAAATAAAAAATAAAAAAAAGCAACCAAGAATGGAGACGAAGAAGAAAATTTTGGGAACCACCAGTGCTAGACAAAATGCCGAATGTCTCAGGCTTCAAGCACTGTGGCACTTGTAAAGATCCAATGCCAGCCTCTGATGGCCATGACAAATGTATAAAGTGCCTGGGTGAGGCACATTTACCACACAACTGCCCTCACTGTGCCAGCCTCAAGACCCAAGCAAGAAAGGATAGGAGTATGAAGCTGAAACCCCTGTTAATAGAGGGAGCTCTCAGACCGGTCTGAGCCCGGCAAGTCTCCCACTTGGGACACGACCACAAATAGGAGCTCCTCCTCACCCTCCTCTCTTTCCGCAGACACCTCCAAACAGAAGAGGAGGCATACGGGCTCTAAGGAGGCTTCTGGCTCCTCCATAAAACTATATCAAAAAAGAGACAGCACCCTGACAGCTCACGCTCAGAGTGGGGGTTGACAGCGGCACCGACTGGCTTGCTCCCAACACTGCCTAAGGAGCCAGCACCGCAAACTACAATAACAAACGTGCTGCTGCCGCTGGCGATACCTCTGCTGGTACCGTCCGGATCTGGTCTGGCACCAGTCATGTCTACCCTGATGCCAAGTTTACAACCCATGATTCCACCCCTGGCTCCACAAACTATGGCACCAGCAACTCCTTTAATGACTGCCTCTTCACTGGCACCACAGCTCATTAATCAACTGCTGCTCCATGCTCCATTAGCGCTGCCTCAGTTCTCGGCTCCACAGCTTATACAGCCTCCTCTCCCAGCACCTACAGACTCAGCCCCACAGATGGGCAGTGTAATTGCTCACATCCCAATGGAAGCCAGCTCTCCTCCCAAAAAACAGCGGAGGAAGACAAAGCACTGTTATAGGGAGGAATTTTCCTCTCATTCCTCCTCCCTGATCTCACCCTTATAGGGCATTGAGTCTTCATTGCAGCAGGACACTTCTCCTTCTGTCTCTGAATCAGAACCTGAATCTGACTCTGACATGCTCCCCACAGTGCCCTCCAACACGGAACCCCAGGGACAACCCTCCCAAGCTCTACAACAAAATGTGCCTTGGATATGGCCAAATATCCATTGGTGCTAGGTCACCCTTTATGGGATCCCTTGGTCGGCTTGGGGAAACTGGAACAAAAAATCTTTACCTATCACAAGAGATACAATTTGTAGGCGCTCGGATTCATACGCTGTCCTGCAGAGCCTACCTCACCAGCGAACGCTTCGAAGCCATAAAGGAACTAACACAAGTCATTCGTTCCTCCCCTGTGATTACGGCCCACACATGTATGAAAATTCTGGGACATATGGTAGCGACAACCTCCTTGGTGTGCAAGGCCACGTTACACATGAGACCACTGCAGTTGTGGTTCCTGAAACACTTCAAACCACACAGGCACTCACTACACTGACAACTGTCTGTACCACAGCCACTGAAAGACACTTTACTGTGGTGGACAGAACTACAGAACCTTCTACAAGGGGTCCCATTCCTCGATCAGGGCCTGTCTCTTTCAATGAGCACCAACGCTTCACTAATAGGCTGGGGAGCACATCTGGGAGAAATCACAATACAGGGCAGATGGTCCCATCACGAAAGGTCATTGCACATAAATGTCCTAGAACTTTGGGCAGTGTGAGATGCCTGCTGCCTTCTTCTACCGCACATAGAGGGGAAATCTCAAAAGGTACAGACAGACAACGTTGCTTCAATGTACTATATCAACCAACAGGGCAGTGTCTGCTCTCCGTCCCTATCTGTGGAGGCTTTGAAGCTATGGGATTGCAGCATATGTTACAACATCCAAATATTGGCAATATACTTACCTGGCAAATACAACACACGAGCAGATGGACTCAGCAGAAACTTCACAGATCCACACAAATGGGAGTTAAATACTACAGTCCTGAGCAACATCTTGCGATGCTGGGGTCATCTGAAAGTGGACCTCTTCGTGACACCTGCGAACAAGAAAAGCACACTGTTTTGTTTGCGGGTGGGAAAGGGTTGGGGATCCATGGGAAACGCATTGATAGTCAACTGGAACCGTCTCCTTTTATACGCCTTTCCCCCACTTCCCATGATACCCAAGACACTACAGAAGCTAAAACAGGACAGAGCCAGGATAATACTCATTGCGCCTGCTTGGCCGAGACAAGCCTGGTACCCCTGTCTCCTCCATCTATCCGCAGACATGCTCATAACCCTCCCATTGATCCCAGATCTCCTGACACAACACAAAGGGAAAGTACAACACACTTAGCTCGAAGGACTCTACCTCACAGCCTGGCTCCTCAATGGTTTGATGACCTAGAAGAACAATGTTTGGCACAAGTGAAGCGAGTTTTGCTCAACAGTAGGAAACCAGGAACCAGAACTACTTACCTTCAGAAATGGAAAGGTTCTCCATATGGTGCCTTCAATGTAATTCTGATCCACGATTGATTCCTATTCCAGATATCCTTTGGTATCTCCTGAAATTAAAGGACTCAGGATTAGCGATAAGAACCATTAGAGTTCATTTAGTGGCACTCTCCACCTTCCATAACCCGATAGGCAATTCCTCCTTATTTTCTCGTCCAACCATTAAACATTTCATGGACAGAATTCAGAATATGTACCCAGATGTGAGACCTCCAGTACCCCCTTGGAATTTGATGAGGTCCTAGTGGTTGTGTGTGGATCATCTCTGCTGTGTAGATTTAATCCTTCTATTAAAAGAGATCAGTTAGGCAAGAGAGGTAGGCTTAGAATTGGTCAGTGCTGTCCCAAGCTGACATTAAAGCTGTTTTTTATATCCCATATGTATCCCTGGCTGAGGATGCATTACTTCTGTTTTTAGCTGTCATCAGCTTTTGGCCTTTTAAATACAAAATATGATCAAATATATTTATTTACAAAATCCAGTTAGGGCCTGTATAGAAAATGCATGCCTCAAACTGATTTTGTTTAACGTGGTGCCTTGTATCTTTTTGTCCGTTAACCTATAATTCACTTAACTGATAGGATTTCAGCATCTATATTTTTGTTCCTTTGCCAAAATAATTGCTTTTTTCCTTTGCCAAAAGGAAAGGTTAGTCCTCCACCAATGGTATGAAAGAATTAGGTGACAAAATATTACAGTAAAAGAGTGTATTAATAACTACACTGCTCCCTACTTAATCACTTTGATTCTGAAGTGAATGCAGAGAACTACTTCTAAGAGTGATTTGATAATTGTTTTGAAATATTTATACAGTTCCCTGTTTTTTCAGACTCTCTGTATTCCCAACTATATTTTTAAACTGTACATTTTCAGGGACACATCAGTACAGTAGAAGATCAAGCAAACTGAAATTCAGAAAATGATCGCTGAAAACATTTATTCTGTACAGCGAAAGAGGGTATGATTGATAGGAATTTTAAAAGTCCATGTATGTAAATTTGGATCATTTGCTTATCTCTGGATTTCTCAACTGCTGGAAAAATAAAATCAGTAAATGAAAATCATATAAAATAAATAGACACTATTAGGGACACTTTAAAAAACTTGTTAAAATGGGAAATTAGTAGGTAGCATAAATATCTGCGTATAGAAGTATGTTTTGATGTTAGCAGGACTGTTCCTAATTTTGGATGTTGTATATGTGTACAATATTTTATTATGCAGTCTATTATATTGCATTTACTTTTGTGGTAAGACGAACTCTGATGATATATATGTAGAAGTATAAGAAAGACAGATAGAAACTATACGCATACCGAATTGAACAAAATTTAATTGTATGGAACTTAGTCTAAAACAGAAATTGATTGAGTTCTGACCAGAGCTTAGATGGCTAGTGGTTTCCTGTGCCAGGAACTACTGTGGAACCCCACCAGGAAGTGTGCTACATAGCAGGATCACATTACATCCTTGTTTTATGGTTCATTTCACCTATTTAATGCAATCTGAGAACCTGCAAAAGGAGCATGTTAAAAAAGGGGAATTTATTTTTAATCGTATTTCTTTTAATCAAAATATTTATTTTAACAAGATACCTAAAATAACTTTGGACAAAAATCCACACCACTATACATCAGGTTATACTAGAAAAGTAGTATATCCCACATTCATGAAATGTCAATAAAAATACAAATTTCTTATTTCTTTACAGCTTAGTTTTTCTACTTTTAGTAGCCCAAGAATATGCTACAGTCTTTAAACAAGACCACATTTATTTCCTTTCCTTTTATTACTCCAAATAAATTGCAATATGGTATAGTGGTTTATTAAAATAACTTTGACTCAAATTATTGTTGAGCACACCAGCTGATTTACAGAACATGATAAAAACATTCCAGAATCTTTCGAAAGTGGATGTGCTACAGCATATATTTTGTTCGACAAAGCTGTCTTCATAAGAAAGAAAAATATTTAAAATGCTAACTAGATAATGATTCAGCAGTTCTGGCAGAGGAACTAATTTTTCTTAATGTAGTACTTAAAAATGTATGGAATGAGCAGCTGGATACCACACTTGTGGCATGCCATACTAAGTCTCTGTCTGTTTTTCCCTACAGTGATCTCAGTATGAACAACATCACTAAGCTGCCCTCAAACCCCCTGCACAATCTCCGCTTCCTGGAAGAGCTGTAAGTATCATTGTATCCTTGATGGGCACAGTCAGCACCAGACACATTCCTGGGTTTGTCTCTCATACGTACTGTGGGAACCAGATAAAACAGTGCAGGAAAGCTGTCAGCTCTGACACTTTTGGCACATGCGGGAACACTTAGTTGAAAAAACCAATCACTTGTGATTCTGGAAATGAACTTATAAAAGAGTTACCATGAGGCTACAACTTCTCTAAGCAGAGACAGAGCCAAACAAATTAAAAATTTTAAACAAGGGCTGTTAAAAAGAGCTGGATGGCTTTTTGGAAATAGTTAAGCAGCAGGATATTAAAAGTTTGAATACTGGCTCATGTTTATTAAAATTGCAAGTAAAGCTATAATCAAAACCAAAACCTGCTGCCTAGTTCTGCCTATGTCAAGGACAATTGAATCCACATTTCATAGCATCAAGGCTTCTTGTCCTAATCACTTTTAATTACTGTTTCCTTACTCTTAAATTTAGCATCCCTCACGGCTGACTGTAAAACACCAAAGATTTTAGAGCTGTGCCATCCAGGACTTTCTGTAAAACAAACAAACAAACAAAAAAAAACCCCAAAAAAATGGACAATGCAGAACCAGCTAATCAAACACAGATTGACAAGAGGAATGTGATTGGAAGTGAGGATGACTAACCGTAAGTGAAAGGCACTCTGTTTGTATGAGATCTGGACATGGCAGTGTCCTTTGCAATTGTGACCTAGCCTTAAAAATCATCTTCAAGCTCTCACTTAATAGTGTGATGGAGAATCAATAGCTAATGCACCATAGACCCTGTGGGAACAAGTTGACACAGTTACATGGATTTTCTAAAAGTCTCTCTGTGAAAGTTCTCTAAAGGAACCATTTAGGCATCAGCCTCTGATGAAATATCTTCCTAAGGGTAAGGCTAATAACCCCTAAAGGCTGGGGCCCATATAGTTCACTAATTTTAACTGCTAGCACACCACAAAATCCACAGGGGATAAGGAAAGTTATGCTACTGTCACACAAAAATGCATTTAAAATAAAGGAAATGTACAGTAGTAATCCTCTTTTCAGATGCCATTAAACTAGAATGTTACTTGAGAACTATCAGTGTCCTCACTAATGACCAGTTCCAGGCTGCCACCTTATCCTTCAAGGCTGACATTTCAAAAAGCAAGACGATGTAAGCTTTAATGGTCAATGGAGTTGCCTTATGAAGCCTCAGAAGAGTACCTGACAGCTTGCAAATCACTTTGAAAACTATTCCATTTACAAACAGATCTTTCTCTCTTTTTTTTTTAACCTCTGCTATGTTTTTGTTTTATTACTAGGATCATTTGCATGGAGATAAAGTATTCTTTTAAGCTTCGTCTACTCCTTCTACTTATCACTTGTTTAAAATAAAAATAATAGTAAATCTAACATCACTATCTCTTCTGAACTCCTGCACAACACAGGCCACAGAACTTCATCCACCCACTCCTGTAATGGACTCTTTGCCTATGACTAAGTTGTTGAAGTCCCCAAATCATGGTTTAAAGAAGACTTCAAACTACAGAGAATCTACCAGCTACTGATCTATGCCCCAGGCTCCAGAGAAAGGAAAAAAAAAAAACAAAAAACAAAAAACCAAAACACCAGACCCTCTGTCAATCTGTCCAGGAGGAAAATTTCTTACCAACCCCAAATATGGTGATAAGCTAAACCCTGGGCATGTAGGCAAGTCTCATCAGCTAGACACCCAAGAAAGAACTCTCTGTAGTAACTCGGAACCTACCTCAGCAAATGTCGCATCACAAGCCATTAGGCATGTTTACCCTTAGTACTCAAAGATAAATTAATTGCTGAATGAGGCTGTCCTAATGAACTATGGTACTATAATACTGTCCACAACATATATGTTGTCACCATCAAAATATTATAATATCAAATAAATATGAGGTGGGCTGTGCCACCATGGCTCTGCTGCTATATTTTGGGTATGTCTGTACAGACAGACTGATTTCTCTGGATCAGCTGAACACTCAGTAAAGACATGCTCAGTCGATCCCGAAATCAGTAGATCCAGAAATCAATCTAATAAAAATACTAGCTGTGTCGACAGAAACGTATTTCCCTTTGGTGCAACGTAGTGAAGATGGTGCACTAAATGGAAGTTATGAAGTTTGAAGGGAGTTAGGCAAGCTACCCTGCATAGCTTACATTCAACAGAAACATATCCCTTTGGTGCAACGTAGTGAAGACGATGCACTAAATGGAAGTTATTCCACGGCTTAATGCATTTCACTCACTGGCAGGAGGCTTTTCCAACATTGTCTTTCTTAATTTCTTACCATTACTCTTCGTCCCAAAATAAATAAACCTACTTCCTCCTCACTGCTAGCACTGTTCAGCTATTTATACTACTATGATTTTCTGACTCTCTTAGCCAAGCTATAAAAAGTTAAATATTTCCATGAAATTAAAAGGTTGTCCTAATATTCTCCCCACACTATTTGAAATTTAATATTGTGGCACTGAGATAATCTAATGTATTTATTTATTAGTTGCTTGGCACTGAAAACATTCTTATCAGTTACCTCATTATGAACCTGATTCAAAGCTCACTGAAGTCAGTTGGTGTCTTTCCACTGACTTGAGGGGGCTTTGGATTAGACCGGTGGTTTCCAAGCTTTTGAAGGCTGGGGAGCCCTTTTTGTTTGGAAAAAATTTTGCTGGGACCAACCATGGCCCTTGGGAGTGGGGCCACTATGGCTATGGACCCTTCCCCTGCCCCTCCCTGTGCCAGTGAGGAGGGCTGCTGCGGCCATGGCCTCCAGCTAGCCCCTGCAGGGGGGCAAAGCTGAGCCGCCGAGCCAGTGAGTGGCAGCACCACCACAATGGCCCCAAGTTGGCCTCTGCAGGGGAGCGGAGTGGAGCAGAGCTGCTGCCAGCATCAGCAACTGGTGGCACTGCCTCCCCCCCTACCCCCACTGGGATCCAGCCCTGGAGGGGAGGATAGGGGCCACAACTAAGTTCCAGCCCCGGGGGGAACAGAGCTGCAGACCCCCTGGAGTCTGCAGACCCCAGCTTAGGAACCACCGGATTAGACACTATGTAGAAGAATCCACTATTCTTAAAAAGAAGGTCAGTAAATAACTGCAAGAGGCTATTTAGAGAAATCTGGAACAGAAAGTAGAGGCATCAGAAGATGTTCCAGCATTAAAAAGAAGTTCGCATCTGCAGCTTGGGACAGCAAATGAGATGTTTGCATAACTGTCAGTATGGATCTCTTCAAAGATCATCAGGAAAGTTACAGTCCTGATCTATACCACAGCATGATTTTGGCAGCAAAGAAAGATATGCGAAGTACTTAAAACACCTTGCATGTCTCCTGCAGATTACCTACCACCTACTTACTGCGGTGTTTTGAGTAGGCTGAGTTGAAGGGAAATCCCTTCCCTCTGACTCAGCACTACTCCTTCTGAAGGAGTGTGTCGTCACAGACCCTCAGTCAATCAGGGAGATCAGTCTGATGGCAGCAAATCGATCTGACGGTATGCATATATATGTGTTTGACAAGGGATGCAGCAGAGAAGACTGCTGTGTGCTGCTGGATAAGAGGGAGAGGGGTTTCAGTATACTAAGGTTTTGAGAGGGCAAGTATGTAAGTCATATACCCTACATACCATTCAGAAATGTTCCTTGGTCTGAGCAATCCCACCTCACACCTCAGCACCCAGAATATGTTGAGATTATTTCAATAAGAAACTTAATTGTATCAGAACCAAACTATATTGGAACCAAAACAAAGATCTGTGAATGAATGTACATTCTCTTATTAGTTACTCACTTTGTGCCTCAGGGCTAGAGCCTGACTCTCCATGCCAGCAGAGCTTAGAACTACTTAGGAGCAGACCTTCTCTTCATGGAGCCCCAAGGGACATAATTGATTCTTTCAACAGCACAGACTTTTGATTAATTAAAGGGTGAAAATTTGGGATTACACTGCATTCTGAGGGGGAAATGTGCCTCTAAATGTTTGCAAGCATTGTTTTCCTCTGAAAACTGATCTGTACAGTGCTTTCCACAAAGCTGAGATTTGAGGAGATTCATTCCTTTGAACATACAAAGAGCCTGTTTGGGCTGAATTTTTCACTTAAATGTATGCAGTGGAGCTGTCTCTAAAATAAACTTGCCCTATTGGTTGCATCAGCTAGGCTACTGTCTGCTGCTTTAAAGTATCTGCAACCCAGATATGAGCCACATTTTGATGTCTGATACATCATTGTAAATTCAGAATAACTGTGGATTTACACAAATAGAATTGAAGCTATGTTTACACTGTGATGTGGGGGGGCAAGGAGGGGTGAATTCCTGCTTGTCTGCATCACTCGTGCTAGCTGTAGTGCATGAGAACTCGTGTGAGTATACAGCGTAGTGTAGCCACAGTAGCAGAGGCCATGCTGGCACAGCTTAGCCCACTGGTTTTCAAACCACAGGTTGGGACCCAGTACTGGGTCACAGAGCCTCAGGTAGGGGGTTGCAGCATCCTCTGCTGCAACTGCCGAAAGATTGGAATGCATTGCTTAGAGATGTAATTGCTGGGTAGTGGACATAAATGATTTTTTTTCAATTGGGTCCTGAGGAAAAAAGTTTGAAAACCACTGGCTTAGCCAGGCCAAGTGCAAACGCACCTGAACTGCATGGCAGCACTTCTCAATGGTACTTAACAGAACTAAGCTTCAGTGCTGCTTGTGCGACTAAAGTCAGGCTACTGTTTATACTTGGTTTCACTCTTATCCAGTTACCACAAGTATGTGTATGCAAACTGGGAATCACACCCCACACTCATAATGCAGATGTGGCTTGAGACCACATTGTGACTTATTAACCTCAGTGGGGTTGCACAGGATGTAAATGAGGCAAAATTTGTTCCAGAATGTCTGCTAATATTAGCATATCAATAGATTACCTTACAATGTGAAAATGGTATGGATGCAATATCTGTGGCTAGATCAAAAGTGAAATTTTAGGTTTCACCACCATGAAGGCAGGTGTCATAAGAGATGAGACAGACAACTGTTTGCTAATATGGACGGTGCTAACGAAACTTCAAAACACTGCTTGACATTGTTTTATTTACTGAATTAATGTCTCTATAAAGACAAAGGAAAAAAGCCAGTTGTGATGCCAGAACTAGTTAGAACGTTGTTGAATGAGACATATCTAGTTTCCTTTCATATACTGAAAAAAACGTTCTTCCTAAACAAAGCAGGGTGTAGACAAGGCACAGTTCCAAGTGATTTCCAAGTACATTACTATTATTCAGAAACTTAAGGCAGGTGCTTTTAGCAAAACAACAAGGGGGGATAACAAAAAAACCCAAATGATGTTCTATTACATTTTTTTTTCTTCAAAATGATTTCAGAGTAAGACAGTTTCAGATAACCCCTTTTGCAAAATTACTTGACAATGGCATCTTAAATTGAATGCTAACCTGCATGCAGGTGCAAAGCAATTTATTGAGGCCTCTATTACTTTAAAAAAAAAAAAAGGAAGAAACTTGAAGAAGTTTACAATCATCTCTGAAGTTTTTCAAGCTACCCGCTATAGTATTGCAGCTGTTACTGAAGAATTTAGTGTGTGATGTTGCTGTGCTTTTGAGACAGTTTTTCTTTGTAACAGTCAAAATGTGCAATGCAAAAAATAAGATTTCAGGCACAAATACCTTTAAAATATATTTTATTACTGTAGTGAAATACTGAATTATGCAAATACAATACAAAATCAGGAATATATCAACTTTTTGGAACCTGATTCTCATTTATGTTATGTCCCGTTTGTGGTGCTAAGGGGCACAAAAGACCCTCAATGTAAGTGAAATTTTTACGCTATGTTATCAGGACATGACCAAACAACAATTTCTTATCTTTTTTTATAGTTCCCTTTTCTTTTCATACATGCTGTTTGTTTTGTTTTAGGGAGAGAATTTCAAAGGTGTAAATGGGAGGTAGATGCCCCATTCCCATTAATGCTGAGTAGGAGGTGGGCACCTAATTGGTCTTTATGCCTTTGAAAATCTAAATGTTTAACTCTTGAGGATGCTGACAGATATGCTGCCAAGATCCAAAGGGGTAGCCATGTTAGTCTAGTTTAGTAAAACAAACAAACAAGGAGTCCTGTGGCACTTAAAGACTAACAAATTTATTTGTGGCATAAGCTTTTGTGGGAGACAATCCCACTTCGTCAGATGCTTTGAAGATAGGGGAAACTTACAGAAGTGGGATTGTCTCCCACGAAAGCTCATGCAAAAAATAAATTTCTTAGTCTTTAAGTGCCATAGGACTCCTTGTTTGTTTGTCTGACAGACATGCTTAACTTCTTGTGGTTCCATGACGGGAGAGGACTGTCTTGATCATCCATGGCTATGTCCACACATGCATCATTATTTCGAAATAACCCATTTCGAAATGAGTTATTTCGAATAAAGTCCTTATTTCAAAATAATTAAATTCAAATTAACAGTTTGTTAATTCGAAGTAAGGGAAAGCCTACTCTCGAAATAGCCCTTGTTTTGAAATGGTTATTTCGAAACAAGGCCGTTTGGACATGTTGTTTCGAAACAGATGTTTCGAAACAATGGTGTTGTTTTGAAACAATGTGTCCGAACTCCACTATTTCGAAACAACCATTTCGAAACAACGGCTATTTCAATTAGATGCGAGGTTTAACGGTTTTGAAATTACGGCCATTATTTCAAAACAACGGATCCTGTTGTTTCGAAATAACAGTGTGTCGTGTGGACATGCTGTTTCTTATTTCAAAACAACCTCTGTTGTTTCGAAATAAGAAGCCTGTGTGGACATACCCTGTGTGACCTCCTGCATAAAACTGGCCATAGAACTTCCCCAAAATAAGTCACAGAACATATTTTTTTAGAAAAACACCTAATCTTGATTTTAAAATGGTCAGTTATGGAGAATGATTAAAGGATTAGCGCACATGCCTCACAG
The DNA here is from genome assembly GCA_007922195.1 of Podocnemis expansa. NCBI lineage: Eukaryota > Metazoa > Chordata > Testudines > Podocnemididae > Podocnemis > Podocnemis expansa. The sequence continues at coordinate 52,688,277 of ML681994.1, read as the reverse complement.
AGAGAGACTCAAAAAGTTCAGTGTATTTAGTTTACCAAACAGAAGGTTAAAGGATGACTTGATTACAGTCTAGTACCTACATGTGTTCTAATCCTGTAATCAATCTCATAGCTCTTCTCAGAAACCTTTCCAATTTATCAACATCTTTCTTGGAAATAAAAAGAGTCCCCTAGCAGATCCAGGAACAGAACTCAGTTTTCCTAACTACCAAGCATAGGATGTTACCCACCAAACCATAGTGCCTTCCTCCTTTGGTCTTAGGAAGAGCCCATTACCACATGGGCTAATGGGGCCCATGCCCAAGAGCCTCTGCACCATGGGGGCTCTCCAGTCTGCCAGTGTTGGAGTGAGGCCACCCTAGGCCAAAGGCTGGGCTCTGAGCTCCTGTCCTGCACTTGGGCCATCTGGTCCACCCCTGGGGCTGGGGCAGACTGGCTCTCTTAATTTTGGGGGTGGGAAGTGAGTTGGTGTGCTGTATGGCCTCCAGCACAGCCTTCTAGGGCTTTTGGTCATATACAGCTGCACTTGACACCAGTCAGCCCCACCACAGACTGGGGGCAGACCAGCCACAACAGAGGGCCAGGGCTCCAGGCAGGAAGGCTGCCAGGGCCCTGAGGCCCTTTAATTCACCCTTGGCTATTAGAGTATGTAGCCTGTTGTGGGCACTTGAGAGAATGACTAATTAGCCATGTATATATGTAACTGAAAGACATGAAAATGTTAAGGGCCTGATCCAAAGCCCACTGAAGTCAATGAGAGAGTCTTTTCATTTACTTCAGTGGGCTTTGGACAGTCCACTTAATGTGACAGTATGAATCTGTAAAGATTAGAGCCCAGTCTACGTTGCTGGGAAAGTTTGGTGGCAATTGACATGAGTTACACAAGCTACACAGAGTAGGTTGCAAAACTTCTGTCAGCTTCCTAACTCCCCTTTAGCACAGCGTGTTCATTGCTCTGTGCAGACAGGAAGTGCATTTCTGTTGATGCAGCACTACACCACTTGAGGGGTGGGTTGATTAAGTCGATTTCTAGCTTCACTGAGCACGTCTTAATTGACCTCTCAGTCAATCCAGAAAAATCAATCTGGTGGTGGCAACTTTACTGTCATCAGTATAGATGAAGGTATACTTGTAAAAAATCTGCAATCAATCTGCCAAGCAGCAAGAGAAGAAAAGGATGAACACGTGTAGACAATAGATCTCAAGGCATAGAGCTCTGCTCCTGATCTCCTATATGTGTCAGTTTTACAGCTTTTACGACACTGATTTCAATGGATTTACTGCTGCTTCACAGCAGCATAACCGATTTCTATTGGCTAATATGATTCTCAGTAATTTTAACTGAGAATGGCATTGTCTTATACACAGTTTTAATACTGCATGTTTGATCCGATGCACTACACCTTGTAGTCTGGGACTTTGATTTCACTTTTAAAAACAAAACATAGAAAGTGATATGAACAGTTTAGAATATACTGTTGTGTTTAATTTGTAAAGTTGTTGATGAGACGTATCTGTCACCAGGCAGGCAAACAGCCAGTCACACATCGTAAATACTGTAAGACAGTCTTTGTTGATAACAAAAGGCAACTACTCCTCAACCTTGTTTTAATACAAAGAGACTATAAAAGTCCTTGCCTATGAGAGCACAAGAGTCATTTTGAAATTAACTATACTTTAATAGGAGAAGTAGAGAGGCATTGACTCAACTGTGAGCTAACTGTCAAAATAAAGGTGGATTTTTTTTTTGTAGTTTTTATGCATACACTCAATCTGAGTCACTGGAAAGGACTATGCTAATCATTATTCATAACTAACTAAAAAACGAAGCTCCACAGCAAACGATCTTAAAGTCTAATTAGGAAATTTGCAAAAACAAATATTAATTCTTATTCATACAATCTATCAACTTGACCTAATGATTCTATAACTAACCCACTATTTTTGTAATTCTCCACTATTTACCATGTCTGTCACTATGACACCACCAACATTTAACAATAAAAAGAAATTCTTCCATATAGACATGCCAAACTGGCACACTCCAGAATTGCCCCTTTGACTTGTCTGTTGACAATGACAAAATGAGGAACAGATGGAGAAACAATGAAGCTGATGTTTTACTAAATTAGAAGGGCTCATACTGTTCCAGGAGTTGTCTACATTGACAAGTAACAGTTGAAATGCTAATTAAACTACCAGTGCACAGAATTAATTCTAGTATTCCTGTGCACCTGTAGCATGACTAAAGAAAAGAGAGAAAAAGTAAGAAAATAATGAGAGATGTAAGTAATAAGTTGGATGTTTTAGGGTAATAGATCTAAGAATTCCAAATTTTATGCAGCTTTTCAATATTGGTGCCTTATTTTCATTGTCAGTATGCAAAAATGTAATTTCTAAGATTCATATGTAAACTGTTTCTAGAACATGATTTTTTTAAATAGCTTCAGCTACCTAAAATATTCACAAAGTGGAGTGCAATAGCAACCAACAGATAGAGGCTGTAACTAGTCCCAGGGAAAGCTTTTTAGAGATTGCAAGCAATAGATACAACAACCTCACTGCACATTAAGTGGTGGGGGCATTGTCTAGCTTTTAGAAAAATGGCTGTGGCTGCTTAAAAGCTTAGCTATCTAGGGAGAGACACTGACCCATCCCATCCTTAGGTGACCAGAAGAGAGCAGAGACTATTTAGGCCCATGCAGGTTCAGGAAAACTCTTTTTTATCTGGACCAAGCAGAGTAGCACCCTCCCAGTGGCCCATGACTGTAATTAAATACCAGGTTTTGTCATACCGTGTATTATGCTAGTTGCTCCTTTCCTTGGAAGCTGAGAAGGAATTTTCTCCATCACTGCTGGTTTGGCCAATAAGAGGTGGAGGGATTTTTGTCTTCTACACAGCAATTGGCAGTTTAGTTGGGGCGTACATGAAACAGGGATTAGGCTATGAGGCCAGAACACATGTGAGCATGGGGCTGATGTCCACTTCAGGAACTCCATAGGAAAAGGATACTGTGATCAGATCAAATGGATTAGTAAAGAACATAGCTGGCGCATGTTTCTTGAATTTCAGGAGGCTGGCTCTATCCTGAGATCTGGCCCCTGCTCCATCCCAGGCCCCACTCTCATCCTGCCCCCTTCCATAAGTCCCTCCCTTTCCCCCACCCAACACACACACAAACTGATCCAAATCTTGAGTTTTTGTTCTAATTCATTGGGCTAGCCCTGCAAAGTGTAGTTCAGATTTCCGATCACATTTTGTTTTCAGACCTGATGCCAGTATCACCATTAACGGAATAACGTATAATGTCAACAGTAGCTTAAGTGCACTGAAATTGGTGTACTGTTATGAAGATATCCAGACAGAAATCATTATCAACAGTTCATAACTTTTTGTCTAGAAAGATAAATGCTCAAAAATATCTTAAAGGAAACCCAGTTTAGAACAAGTATCAGCCATGTGGTTTTAATTTCACACATTAAATATTGGTACCACAATTGGCCTAGGAATAATTATTAAATAGATATTAAATTACAGTCAGCTGTCTCAATCTAATAGTCTGTTGAATCAATACCAGACCAGTTATCCATACTGACAGAACAATCTTGTTTACTTAGATTTGAGAAGCAAGACAAGTTTTTTGCATCTTCATAGCTAAAAAGAGAAATATAATGCCTTTAGTGATTACCATAAGGTTGGCAGGAAACAAGAAAGAAACAACAACAAAAAACAAACAACCCACAACAACCCAAGATCAGCAAATTCAGCTTCAAAAACAAACAATTTTTTTGCATCTAGAATCAGTCATTTTAGGGAAAAAATTAAACCTCTGTATTTTCCTCTTGTACCTAATATTTCCACTTTTTTCCCCAGACCCACTGTAACATCTGCTTTTTATTACAAGAGAATATAAATGTTTCAGTGTTTGTATCCATAGAAGAGAGGGCTGATTGATTTAAATACTGAAGATAAAATCATGGCTCAGTTAAAGTCAATGGGAGTTTTTTCATTTGAATTGAGTAGGGCCAAGATTTCACCTTGAACTTTTATTAGGTATTCTAAACAAGTTTGGTAGCTTGAGAGAGGGATGAGAAGCTTTCAAAGAAATTTGAAATGACAAAACTGAATTACCTAAACACTGTCCTTTACCGCTAGCCCCAAACACCATAGGCATAGACCAATAGACTGATTATCAGTGCTTTAGTAAATTTACTAAAATAATCTACTATTTACTAAAGTAAAATCTACTAAAAGTAGATTTTATATTTTTGTGCAACAAACAGTTACCCTTAGTTAGAGTACCTGTTAATGTTTTAGGCTCAGTTCAGCAATATACCTGATGTCAACCTGATACCTGATATCGACAGCTCCAGTTCCAGGCTTCAAGTTAGGTTTGTATTTTAAATATCCTGCAGAATCATGGCCCTTAATACATCTTCTGCTTATAGAACCAAAAATCTTTTCGCTATCCTCTCAAGGGTTTTCCCTACTCTTTTCTCTCAGTTATCAGTCTGGGAGATTGTATTAGTTACACAGTATATAATTTAGCATCAAAGGAGTCAAACCACCCTTCTCAAAAGAAAATGGATAGTTTTTTAAACCTGATTCAGCTGAGACATTAGATCTAGTAATCTCTTCATTGTCTTCATTTTTTTTTTAAAAGAAAAATATGGTCTGTTCTATGATAGCACTAACCTTGGCACATGTTCTCCTTACTCTTATCCCCGGATGATGTCAGTAAATCAGCTAGCAGATGGAATTTAAAATTCAGGGACAGAGAGCACTAAAGGCAGGGCTAGTAGTTCAAGGCCCACACTTTATGGCCAGCTCCTAGCATGTTCGGTCAGCCAGAGAAGGATTGCAAGCTGCAGACATGCTTGCATATCACAGAATGTTGCAATATGGTAAATCCAAATACAGTATGGAATGAATAAAAAGAAACAAACCATGATACTGGAAGTCTTTCATGAAAATATCTGTAGTATGGTTGATAAAAATAACATGCACTGGCATTTTGCTAGTTACATCCAGTCTGACAGTTGCTGTTACATTTTAACTGTCAAATAACAACTGGCTTATAATGAACTTGGTTACCATGACTTTCCCCTTTTACTGAAGTGAGTTGAAAGTTTGGAATTCCTATAGTGCATTTCAGTGCACTTTCACTCCTTTAATAGTGACACTTTTTATGATGCCTGATTCTACAAGATGTTGAGCACCTCTAGCAAAATGCAATTTGAACTCAACTCCCAGTAATTTCAGCATCTTAAGAACCTCATTGTTCATTCCAAGACAATTTCACTGTGCTAATCCTATTAAAATGTAGTTATCATCTACCAGAGTCGTGTTAGGTAAGTGCCCTTTTACAAGGAGTTCATTACTTTCCCTTCTATTTACGCTCCAAAGGCTAGGTCCTGCCAGATCCTGAGCTCTTCCAAGAGCTCATTTTGTTCTCTTAACTGTACCAAAAACTGGCCATAAGTTGCAATGAATAAACAACTCCACTCATATCACAATCAGGTTCTAAGCATGTTCCTACTTAACCCACTGTGGCTTAAAGGTAGAAAATTCCCTGGTCCTCCACCAACCGGCCTGCTGAAGAGAAATTTCTTCCTGATCCATTGAACAGGTAATCAGCTAGACCCACATCAACTGTCATGCCATATTACCATTCCCAGTTCGCTTGGGTAGAGTGGGTTGCAGGAACAGAGCCAAAGAAGTTCTACATGGCCCCTGCTCCCACTTAAACAGTGGGAGTTGGGCGATGCTAGCCAATTAGCACCCTTCTCTCTCAGCTGGCCAATGAGTGCCAGAGACTCCCAGGAAGAGAAGATACTTATTGTCCCTTGGCAAGTGTCTCCCTCTCTTGCCCCTGTGACTGTCCCCATTTCTCTGCCAGCCCAATCAATTTCTCCTTCTCATTGTTGGTGGTGGGTTTCTATCAACTTAATGTTTATTACATTTTTTTTTACTTTATTTCTTACAGAATTGTGACTTTTTAAAAAATAAATTTTTGCAAGTACATCTACATTGCAGTCTGAGGTGAGACTGAGGGTTGCGTAGACATACCAACACATTCATGTCTAAAAACAGCAGTGTATAATTAACCCTACGGTTTCCAGCCATACATATAGGTCCCCAGTGTATTTGTACTGCCTGCTCTGAAGCCTACCACATCTACACTGCATTATTTAGCCATGCTAATGTGGGTATTTCTACCTTGGATTGCAGTGTAGATATACCTCAAGTGGACAAACTCAAGCCATGCTCCTCCAAAAATTTAAGCACGTGTATAAGAATCCTTCCGTGAGAAGCCTCACTGAGATTTATGAGACTATTCATGTGAGCAAAGCTGTGCCACATAGGTTTAAGTATTTGCAGTACTGATTCTTTAGTTGTAAGATTCTGAAATGGAATTCTAAACCAATATAGTCCAAAAATAAATAAATGCGTGCAGTAACATGGTTTCCTTTTAATTGTCTTTTTATTACAGAGAACTCACACATTTTAGCTATTTTGTTTAGTGTGATATTTCTGAAACAATGAAACATAGAACTGTGGGAACTAAAATAAAATTCAACTATTTTGAAGTTTAAATTTAAAACATATACAAGCAACAGAGGCCAGATGTTTGGTTATGTAAAGATTATAAACAAACTCATTCATTCCCCCTTTCAGAAATCATTAACTAAATGCACATCATTGAGGCAGACAATCCATCCATCCTCAGCTCTGTAGGGGAGGGAAGTATTTACCCATCCAGTTTCAGATCATTAATCAAAGTCCATCCAGAGTCCAACTGAAGTCAAGATTCCCCTGAATGACTTAGTGTTATAGGAAACAAAACCCAGGAAACAATGCACTTTCTGGCTTCAGTGCTGAAGTGTATAAAAAAATTTAACTACTCATGGAAGGTCATTCTGGGCTGCCTAAGAAAACATATCCTACGTGTGGAAATGCAGTTAATATATTATTTAAAAGGTGGCAATTGCAAAACATGCATGCACTGTTCAAAAACCACAGTGCACTTTTAAACTTAGACAACATGAATCATCTGAGAGAAGACTAAACTCAGTGTCCTAAATGTTTGTGATATTAGCAACAGCTTTGATTTTCAGGTGATGCCCAGATTGGGGAAGAACAGCAATGGCAGAAGTAAAAACAAAAGAAGACACTTAAAAATGATCAAGAACAGAACAACCACATTTGCCCCAAACCCTGCAGAACTTACTACATAACTTGCATCCAAGAGTGTTAAAAGACATAGCCAACAAACCTTGCAAAACCTGAAGAGTTCCAGAGACTGGAAAAAAGCTAATGTTTTGCTTTACCAATATTTAAAAAAGATAAATGGGAATTTGTAGATTGGTTACTCTTTTGTCAGTCCCACACAAAATCATGGAACGGCTGATAAGGGATCAGCTAAAAAATTAAAAGACGGTAATATAATTAATTCCAACCAACAACATTTTATGCAAACGAAGTTCTGTCAGACTGTGTTGATAAAGGGCTTTTTTTATGATTGTTTGATAAAAGTAACTGTGTTGACATACTATGCTTAAGAGGTATGTTGGTCACACATGGTATTCGGATTAAAAAATTAGGACTATACGTAATCAGTGCATTTCATATCAAATAGATTAAAACCGATTAACTGCTAGATGTCAAAAAGGAATTCTAACTGGGGAATCATGCAGTGGGGAATCTTTCTAGGGGGTTTCTGGAGGAGTCTGTTGTTGGCCCAGTGCTGTTCTACATCTCTAATAATGATCTGGAAGAAAATATAATTGGTGGTAAAATCTGAAGAGAATATAAAAATTGGTGGAATGGTAAATAATGAATGGGACAGTTATATAGACTGATCTGGATTTCTTGGAAAGGTATGTTCATTTAAACAATGCACATTTTAACAAAGCCAAATGCAAGGAAATACATTTAGCAACAAAGAATGCAGACTGCATTTATTAGAGGAGGAACTGTACCTCTTCTGCAAAGCAGTGACTCTGAAAAATATTTGAAGGTCATGGTAGGTAACTACTTGAATATGAGGTTCCAGTGTGATGTAGCGAAGATGATGAATATTTCCCATGGCTGCATAAGCAGGGGTGGGCTAGTGAAAAGCCATTATCTCTGTATGCAGCATTACTGAGACCATCCTGAGTTCATTTCTGGTGTCCATAGTTCAGAAATAAAGTTGACAAACAGGAAATGGTTCAGAAAAGAGCTACAAAAATAATGTGAGGTTTTGGAAATCTGCTTTACAGTGAAAGCCTATTTATCAAGCAGTAGTTGAGAGGTGACTAGGTCATGGTCTAGAAGTACCTTTATGAGGAATACCTTTCTGATAGTTGACAGCTCTTAATGTAGCAGAACAAAAGCATAATATGATCTAGCAAGGGCATAGACAGCCCCCTTTTTTTGGCTAGGCCCTGAGTCTGCAAGGCGGGCCCAGCAATGGGCAGCTTCTGGTTATGTGATGCTACAGTTGCTCTCATGAGGCAGAGGGAAAGGGAAAAGCAGAGAGATCAGGTCTGCCCACCAAAGTGTCCTGTGACCTAGTGATTGGAATCTCAAGTTAGACAAATTTAGACTAGAAATAGGAACATGTTTTTAGCAGTGAGGATAATTAATAATTGGAAAAATGTACCTAGGCAGGTGGTAGTCTCTCGCTCATTTGCTACTTTTAAGTCAGGACTAGATATTTTTCTAAAAGTCATGGTCCTGATGCAGAAATTACTAGGTGAGAATCATTGGCCTAAGGAGTCAGATTAGACTAACTAATGACTGCTGGTCATGAAATCTTTGACTGTATGAAAAATGACAAATTACACTGGTGAATTTTCTCTCAAAGAGAATTATGGGGGCGGGGGGTCAACAACTTTGATCTAGAAGATCTTGGGCCAATTAGAGTCAACTCAAATTATTCCAAAGGGAGACTAAACTCACCTTTGCTTTCCTTCTTTCAAAAGATGTTTTTAAGCTACTACATTTTAAAATAGTTCAAGATGGCACATGTCCAATTCACCACAGAAAGACTGAATGAGGAAACTGAAACTGGAAAAATAAGTACTGCCAGCTGAAACGTAACTGTAAAGGTGCACAATATTTGAATGAAATAGGTATGGTCCATCTTACAAAAAAACCAGTCCCCTATGTCCTCTGGACAGCTGGAATCCTTATGCAGGAACCATTAAACAGGTGGGGGTTTCCAGGTAAAGCTTTCCTACAAGGAATATTCCACTTCACACAGAAAGAATGAATTTCAGTTAGAGTCTCTTTGGATGAGAGTCTTTGGTTTAGAATTTTATTGGAACATTGCTTTTTTACTTACTCCGTTGAGAGGAAGAGTGAGCCACTGGATTAGGACTCTTGAAGCTTTGAAGACCTGCATTCAAATACCTGCACTAACACTGACTCAGTGTGAAAACAAACAGGGTAGTTACTTTAAGGGCTAGTTGCCCACCTATACCTTTTACCTCTCAGAGGTGTTGTGGGGTACATATATTAAAGATGATGAGACTCAGATTCCAAAGGGCAGGGGTTCATATAAGAGAGACAGAGGCATTATTTCACATCAAATCTGGGATATCTTTCTTATACTCACTTCCTGAAGAATGCATCTCCTTTCAGAAAAACAGAAGACCTCACAAATATGTTCGTGATGTTTGTTTATTTAAGGTTGTAAGACTCCCCTAGAGTGCAGGTGATATAGAAATGGAAATTGTGGGAAATTTTAGCAGTTATATTGAGGGCCAAATGTTTTATAAATCCGTGTCAGGGGAAAAGATCTATGCTTCATTATTGTGAGTGTGGTCATGGTAAATGAGCTATGGTCATCAAGGTGTATATCAACTGTGAATGTGCGCACAACTGCATTAAATGTACAAATAAATTACGCATGTACAATTGAAAGAATAGGAGCCAGAATGTTCCATAATACCACTGGTAGTCAATTTATATTTTAGCCTTAGACATTGGTTACCCTTTAAAAAGAACAGTATGAACAATTAGACATCCATTGTAAACCATAAAGTTGATTTATAGTGAAAGTGCATTTGTCTCTGCTTCCCAGATGGCAGTAACTTGACTACACAGTTACAGGATTTTTTTTACACAGTATATTAATAATGACAAAACAAGGCTCCTAAACAACTGCCTTTGGCATCAGTGATTCAAACATACGCATGTTGCTGCTAACAACCAAATTAATTCCACATGAAGAGAAATGTATTTACCTCCCAACTCTTTTTTTCCCCCCAAACTCTACAGACGTCTTGCAGGAAATGGCTTGACATACATTCCCAAAGGAACATTTGCTGGCCTTTTCAGTCTTAAAGTGCTGTAAGTAAACTGTGTTGTTTGATATATTTCTGATTTCCTCAGTACTCCAGGGAACTAATTAACATGTAAAGATTTGATCAAGTGAATTGCATATTTTAGTCAGTTCATTGTAAGTGATCCAGATGGAATGAAGATACATGTTAACATTTGTATATCTTTGCTTTATCGTATGGCCAATGTCCTAATCACAAATGGTTCTAAAAACAGCTTGCTCATCAATTAAATGTCAATGTATAATATCAAAGACAAAAATTGTTCCAGTTAATAGTTTAACTATCCAAAAAAGTTCTAAATTCAAGTCTAAAAGCTTGAGACATTTTTAATGGGGAAAGATTAATTACTGTAAATATGGCATAATTTCAACATACCTCTCAATTCATATCTAAATCTTGTATCCTTGTGGATGTAATCAATGCAGGATAAACTCTAAGTCAATCCACAAACCAAAATTACAGAATATTCTCCGCTGCCTTTGAGCTCACTTTTAATTAAAAACTTATACATTTGAGAAATGTAATATGTCACTTAATAAAAAGTTGTAAAAATAGCATTATGGGTCAAATCCAATTCTATTTACCTGACTCAATTTCAGAGGGAGTTTTGCTTGGGTAAAGGTGACAAAATTTGCCCTTTGCCCCTTACTGAATAAAATGCCAACTGTCTATTCAGTGTCAGCCAAATTCAAAGATCCTACTAACTTCAAAATTATGCCTAGCCACTGTAAGATGTGTAAGCGTGGAAAAGGTATCCAGTACTCTTTTCCCTGTTCACTCAGGAGTTGGCACGGTAGCAGCCTTTGGCTCAGGAAGCTCTGGGGCTGCCAAGGAATAGTGTTATTGTCAAAAATAATCTGAAATAATCTAATCTATTCTCTAATGGGAAACAGAATGGAGCAGGACCAAAGCCCCACTACCTCATCTGCGGTGACCAGCTCAACTTCTCTCTGGACACAGAAGAGAGCTGGTAACTGCACCCTCTTCAGGTGGTCATGCACCCCTTGTTATGGTTCTTTAGTGGATGGCTGGTCCATAATAGCACAATAGAGTCCTTCATTTTTACTCAAGCAAAGCCCCTTGGTACATCAGCCTTTAGCACTTCTTGGGTTTTCTGAAAATCATCTGTTCCTCTCCTAGCCCCAAATGTTGCATCAAATTCTAGAAAAAGCACAAAAGAGATGAAAAATTCATTTTAGCACCTGATAAAAAGGCAGCATGAAAATGTGATCATTATAGAATTGAGTATTTTTCAGGCCATTACCATTTTTATGTGCAACAAGGAGCAATGTCCTCTGTAGTCTTGAAAAAGACTGAACTCACCAGGCCAAATTCTAAAACCTTCACACAGGCAAAACTGTACTTCGGCAAATTTTAAAGTCCAGATGGACTCTCAGGAGTTGGTCCATTGCCTTTGAAGTTTTGCCTGAATAAGAAAGAGGAAAGAACTTGAGGTTTTGTTGGGAGGCAGGTCCATAAGTTCCTGAAAAGAGCTAGGAGCACAAGTCCTATTGAAGGCCAGCAGGATTTGTACTCTGAACTGCCTCAGATGCTTTTGAAAATCCAAACCTTAGCTAGCATGCTACTATTAATAGCTATTGCATGATCATCTTAAGAAGACAAATACACTATATGGGTTTTTAAGTTGGTTTAGTAATATTTAGATATCTGTGCACATTGCATCTTCATCTGATAAGGTCAAAATCTGCTCCCTGTAACACTCATACAATCCCGTTCTGGGAGTTTAGTGGGTATGAGAGAGCAAAATTTGGCCTAAAGTCTGTAAGGTAAAATCAAATCCTTTTCCTACAGTCTTTCTCAATTTTATGTTACTCTAAATGCAGAATGCTGCAGAACAATCAGTTAAGGCAGGTTCCCACTGAAGCACTCCAGAACTTACACAGTCTTCAGTCTCTGTAAGTATATTTGATACAATAGACTATACTATGGCTTAATGTAACAAATGTATAAGATAATGTTGTTTTTAAATAGTGTGTATACCTGGTCAGCTTTTCTTCCCACTTCCTTTGAATTCATTTTCAACTACAATTCCATAGTCTTCAATTAAACATCAGAAATGACTTCCTATGATGGACATCTACTTTATGAGTTCCAAAGGGGTAGCTGTGTTAATCTAGTTAAGCAAAACAAACAAGGAGTCCTGTGGCACTTTTAAAAACTAACAAATTTATTTATTGCATGAGCTTTCCTGGGAGAAAATCCTACTTTGTCAGATGCTTTGAAGTTGCAAAATGGGACTGTAAGTTCCCCATCTTCAAAGCTCCTGACAAAGTGGGATTTTCTCCCACAAAAGCTCATGTGATAAATAAATGTCTTAGACTTTAAAAGTGCCACAGGACTGTTTGTTGAGCGACTTTATGGTACCTCAAGCTGGTTCAGGGTCTGAGCAAAGACTCACTGCATGGTGATTCTTACTGTTAAGTCAAGTATAATTTGGAAGAGAAATTTCTTTCTCAAACTCTTCTGATCTTTCTCATCCTTAAGGCTTCCTGAAGAACATCTTTCAAAATACATTTTTAAATGTCTAAATGACATTGTTTATAATTAATTTTTTGTTTTACAGCACCAAAGACACTATTGAATCCTATAACAAGGCACAACTGGAGTTTAATTCCCTTTTGTGTAATTGCCTAAATGACACACATCAAGTAGGTCTCCAGATTTATGTGACTTGGCTGTACCATGTTAGCCTTGTTTGTGAGCCTCCATTTTATCAAACTGCTGCCTAGGTTCAAAGACCAAAAGTTAACCAGTGACTGGCTGTTTAGTGGCTTGTATGAGGTGATGTTACATGTCCTACAATAGCTCCTAGTACCCAAGCAAGAAAAGATAGTCTTGAGGGTAAAATAGTAGCAGGAGGTCAGGAGATAGAAATTCTATTTCCAGATAAGCCACAAACATCCATCCATTGTGACCTAGCTAAGAAACTGGAGTCTAAAATTTCAAAAGTATTGACTAATTTCAGGTACCAAACTTAAGACATCAGAGTAGCTGAAGCTGGGCACTCAAAATCTTAGATATCTTTCCTCTGGGAAAATATAAAAATTCAGACTGCAAATTCTTTGTGCTTCAGTTTTTCCCATCTATGGAACTCATATAACACTCATTCTCTTCACCAGAGTATGTATAATTCTTTAATATTTTTTCTGAGATTCTCACATTCAAGCCATTTGAAAAATTCAAATATATATTATTACAACAATCATGACCACAGTTTGCATTAAATTAACAGCTTCATTGGGAATCCACAGACAGGATGAGAACTCAGAGGACAGAGAGACTATGGGCTCTACCACCTAAGGTCAGAGCTTAGGTACATAGTTGGGATATTGTGGAAAAGCTTGATCTGTCTCAGACTATGCCTATAGCCCTATTCTGTATAATTCAATCTCTTTTGCATATGTTAAACTCAGGCATAAATTTAAGAAAACAGAATTTAAATGAAATATTTTGTAATGATTTCAAACATAAAATGACATCTGTGACGTTCAGTTACATATACATAATGTTCATTCTCACCTCTCTTGTACAACATTTAACTTCCACATTTTCCAGAAGTTTATTACAGACTTTATTGTAAAACAGTCTAAGAACTGGTTATCTAATAATTGTTACTTCATTCAGTGACCTTTTTCTTTATTGACAAGAGAAAGTAAAATATCTCAGGCATATGCTTTTGAGGTTATTCTTCTTTCCTTGATCTTAGTAAAAGTCATGAAAAAAGCTTTGGTCTAATGAGCACATTTGAACCTTCTGTCCCTCCAACATTTAAAAAAAAGAAAAGAGTATCTTTCTATAGGTATTCTGGACCAAAACATGATAAGCCAAGCAAACAAAGGATTCTTTGAGAGAGACTGTGGAATTTTCAGCACAGTTTCTAAATAAAATGACAATCTCTCTCCTTCTTTATTGCAAATGTCTTCCCCTGAGGTCGGGAAGAAGAAGCTGAAGAAGAAAACCATAGGGTTATGTTGTCTGTGTAAAAGACTAGTATCTGGTGACGGAATTACAATTAAAAAAGAATGGCAATGGCCAGTAGAAACTTTAAACAGCTGTGTAGCAGACAGAAGATGCAGTGATAAGGGCTTGTACAGAAAAACTACTATCAGTTGAAAGAAGATATTTGGCAAAAATGAACTCTTTGAGGAAAAGCAAACCATGATCCTTTTGTTTATTCAAACTGGGTTGTCCCTGTCAGATAAAGGTGTGTAGAGATTCAGTTTCTTGTTTCATACAGTGTAGTAATTTTCTGTTCATAAGATGACTCAGTTTCAGATATACAATCAGAATTACTTTCTGAAGCCTTGAAATAACAAAAGTTCTTTCAAAAGAGTAATTAAAAGGTTAAAAAGCTCTTGGAAAGCTTTTAACAAAACAAAATTTTCTTTAGGGCAGCCAGTTTTAGTATTTATTTATATTTAATGTTATAGTCTGGCATGATTTTAAGCCTCATTAACCCAGTCGTTAGTCTAAAGTGAACTGCTGAATATCGGTCCCAACTCTGTCATCCTTTGTTTTATTTTTTTTTTGCTAAGATTATCATGTTTAGGGAGAGAGAGTCAAGATAATTCTATTAGCCTTAAATAGTGCATAGCTGATCATGTGACTTGGCCAAATTCATTTCATTAATACAAAAATCTACAACGTTTTCCTGCTCACTCAGAGCACCTACTTTAGTAGCAATTGTTTTATTTATGCATAAAAATATACATAATAGGTGTCTTTTCCTCCATTGTCTGGTACATCAATATGTTTTCATCCCCAAAATTTAAGAAATGTATTGTAGACTCAGCCAACAATTTCTTCCTCACTTCTTCTGATAGTACTGGTGTTTGTGGCTGTTATTGTTTACATTTTGGATAGTCTTGGGTGTCTTCTGCAGCTATTCTTTACTGCTAAAACAAAAAAGAAGTCCTGTGGTACTTAAAGACTAACAAGCTTATTTATTGAATGAAATTTCGGGGGAGAAAATCCCACTTTGTCAGATGCTTTGAAGATGGGGGAACTTACTTCCCTGCATTTATTTCCTCCCATTCTGTAAAATCCTCCATCTTCAAAGCATCTGTTGAAGTGGGATTTTCTTCCACAAAAGCTTATA
Organism: Podocnemis expansa; assembly: GCA_007922195.1. Taxonomy (NCBI): domain Eukaryota; kingdom Metazoa; phylum Chordata; order Testudines; family Podocnemididae; genus Podocnemis; species Podocnemis expansa. Next base: position 52,672,824 of record ML681994.1, on the reverse strand, counting down.
CAATAAATAGATCTGTTAGTCTACATGGCACAGGTTTCCTTTGTTTGTTTCACTAAACTAGGCTAACACAGCTGCCCCTTTGGAGCTTTACTGTTGGTGACACTTAAGCTTTCAGTCATCATAGGTTTTTATTTGGAGAGGTGATTAAAAATGTAATGCCTATTACCTGCTTATTGTATGAAATCATTCTTAAACTGATGATAAGCGAGGAATCCTATGGCAAACTGATGATGACATCAGTGCTGGAGAAAACTAATGGTACATGAGGTAAAGCCCTGGGTCCTTCTGAAGCCTCACTGAAATCAGTGAGATTTCACTATCCCCACAGAACTGCCTGCCAATCAGGACTTAAATTGTGAATATTCCAAACCAGCATTAAGGTTTTCCTGTAATTTCACTGAGGTTTAAATTCAATTCTGAGTCATAGTTTTGCTTTCTTACTTCGGCCTCTTTATTATCAGAAACAACCTTAGCCATTCAGAAATTGAAGTTACAAATATTTAGATGCTTTGCTAAGGTTTACTACTCCCAAATACTATTCTGTACTTAAAATTTAAAAAGTCTTGTAGAAGCATCACAAAGTAGTTGCAAAATCATAGAAGGTAAGATTGATGCAGCCATGTGCAAGAGAGCTTGTTTGTACTGAAAAACAAGAATATGCATTATTTCACCTGAAACAACAGAAATCTGGAAAGAAAAATGTAAAACTATTAACCTGACATTTGAACATATATGTTGTAATGCACCAGAGGTCTTAGATGCGGAAATGCATTTATTTCATGCTTACAACTAAATATAAACACCCACTTTTAACACAGCCCCTTCTGGCTAAATTTATTTCTCAGGACTGATAGGTCTCTTTCTCAAATACTTCTCCTCTGTCACTTTTTATGACATCTTGAGGCCCAGTTAGTTAAAGTCTACTTCTCACCAACAAGAATTTTTTAGCGGATATGGAAACACCTACAGAGATTTCAGGAGAAGAAATCAATTTCTGCAATGTTAATGCAAGAAATATTATATGAGTTTACCATACAACTAAAAAAATTGCAGACCTCCTTATATGAATGTATATTCATAATGAGGAAACTTTGCCATTCTTAAATGTTGACTTTTTTAACATTGTATACAAAGTGTTGAAACTTTAATGAAACTTCTAAACTTGCTTTATTCTCATGTTTAGAACCATTGTTAATGAGTAACTTTGCTGTTGCTCAGCCAACATGGAAATAGTTAAAAATCAATCACATACCAGGTAATACTGTCTTGCCCATAACTCTCTGTTAAGGACATTAACAATTAAAGAAAAGCATTCCAACAATATGGATCATTCACCTATTCCTGCTCCTCTAAAATTCAACAGAAGTTCTTCTGTTGTCTTTAGTGGGAGTAGGACCAAGATAAAAAGATAATTACTACACCAAACAGAACAAATTTTTAACTCCTGAAACCTGTACATTTGAATTTACTGTTGCAAGTCAGTCTGACTTTACAGGAGGCAGGATATGAAAAAGGTACCAGTAAGATTTCAATAAGATTTTTAAAAGCTACCTGAAGCATTTCTTAAATAGGTAAAAGATGAACAAAACTATTTGGTACATACACAGTACATAATTGTGAGGTATGTTGTTACATAAAGGCTTAATTGCAAATGATCTGGGACTTTATAAGTCATTTGTGGCTAGAGCTGGAAATGGAATTTTCACCCTCCAAATTTTTTTTGACATTTCAGAATTAGTTTCTATTCTGCACTGTAAAAATAAATTAAAACATTTTACAGAAGGAAAAATTCCAAAGAGGTTTGAGCTGGCGTTTTGAAATGAAAAATAAATGAATATTTTGTTTAGAAATGTCAGTTCGGTTTTTTTATTCTCCAAAATGGAAAAATGGAAAGTTTAGTGAAAAAACCATTTTCTTATGAAAATGTTTATTTAGATGAAGCCACATTTTTCCCCAAGCAAAATGTTCATGCAAGAAACTCTGCCCATGTTACCACTCAGAAGGGATCCAGTCTGATGATGATTAAACCTTTATTCCTCAACATACCATGACATGTTATCTCTAGATATTAATAAGCTAAACCTGTACAAATGATTGTCCTTTCTAGGGAATGTGCCATCTGTCTATGTTAACATCGAACCTGATCCTGTGCCGAATTGCACAGAGTGCAGAAGAAGGTTGTCTGTATACATGCAAAGCTGCATTAAAGATAGCTTTTGCACTCCCCCAATTCTGCCATGTGTCTGGGCTTGCTTGATCCCACTGTGCAATGTTAGAGTAGTCTGAGGATCACTTGATATTACATTGGGGCTGCAGACAGTCACCAGGGCTGAAATCAGTCAGGAACTGGCATAGTGCATGGCCATCACAACCAGGCCCCCTTTCCTTGGTACCATAGCACGAGGGAGGAAGACTGGAATAGGCTACATGCCTCCAGAGGATCATACTACACTGGCAGATGCTGCCTGGGCTGGTTCAGCCAGTTGTAGACCCAGATTAAGTTGGCAGTGTTGTGCAAACAGTCTGCATTGCATCATAGGTCCTGGCAAATTGAATGTACTTCTGCTTTGCCTTAAGGAAAAACCACTCAGTTAAAAAAAAAACTGATTTTGCTGTTTCTTTTAGTGGTTGCTTTGGACAGTTTTCCCTGTATATTTATTGGCACACTCACTTGTACATCCAGGATCAAGCTTTCAAATGTGTGTCCATCAACAAGACATCAAAATTTCAATTTTAATGAGCAGAGAGACATTAAAAGTGAAATAAACAGAGATACAGCACCTTCAGCAAGCCTCAGAATTTTAACACTTATTAAGTTTTCATAGTGTCACTGTAGCAACTCTTCAGACTCACCAGAGTAAACTATCACAGGTCCCGTAGACACAAATCTCTGATGTGGTTCATATCTGCTCTCAGGACTTTGTACAAGCTGCACACTAGGACTAAAGCTCAAATCATTTCTGTCCAAGTGAATCAACACAATGTCCAGCAGATCACAACTTGTTAAATCATTGATTAGAAGCTGCAGAGTTGCCACCTATCTCCACCCAAATCAATATGTAGTCAGCAATCCTCATGTCACAGTGCACTCCTTGTACCCCCACAAATTTCTGCAACCTCATGATCCAAGAATCATGCAGAATCTACACACTGGCAACCCTGGCCAGTACCCCTTTTTCTTTTCCCTCAGCGGTCAAAGTTCATGTAATGTCAATTCCAGATCTCTGTGTACCATGCTGTGTCTCTTTGGAAATACCACATTTATCTTCCTCGAGATCAGGAAGTAGCCACTTGCTTCCCGCACAGATAAGTAAAACATAGATTTCTCAACCAACCCAAAAGCTTCCCTATGACCTGTCCTCATTTCCTGCCCCCTACATAGCCACAGTCCCTCTCCTTGCCCCTCCATTCCTCCCCAGAGAAACACAATGTTCTTCAGTTCTTCATCACCAAATATATAACAAAAAGTTAGATCAGCTGCTGACTATTTTGTTCACACAGAAGGCTCTCCATAAAATAGTTCTGTTATAACACATACAAATTGTAGGAAGAAACCTGAATTATTAAATCTTTATTGCATAGGTATACAATGCTTACTATTAAAAATGTCAGTGGTAGGATGTTCACCAGGGCAATGGCTTTAGCATAGCCCCTCAAACTACCCAGGAAGTTTAAAGTACCAACACAGATTTAACTCTTTCATAGTTTTTTTTTCCTTTAGTGGTACAAGTGCACAGTCATCCTCCAACACTCTGCATGTATGCAGATGAAAAAGTGAACATGTTCTTAAATACCATTCACAATTTAGGTCCCCAAATATTTGTGGATTCCATACATTATTTGAGTAAAACTTGATAGAATGAGAGCATTTTGACCAACATCACATTGCTAATTTGATCTCTAGCTCTATGCAAGAACAAAAATACACCTAAAAATTTTTTTTAAAATAGTTACTTTTTGGTTACTTGTATCTCTGCAACCTCTAGTTCAAATGATCCCAGATTTAGGTCACTAGCCCTATATTGCATTCTTTTGAGGCACACTAAATTTCAAAGGGATAAACTAAGCATGTTTGTTTTAGAGGACTTAGGAAGATCAACCTGTCGTAGGGCAGCAACTATATTCTTTTCTTAGATGCATGGGCATAGTTTCAGGAGGGACAGGGAGCACTGCCTGTCTTGCCCCCCACCCCCACCACAAACTGCAGTCCTACAGAAGGCACAGAATTTGACCTTCTCTCTATGCATGGCCCCTTGGCCTGACTGGAGCTGCCTCCCCAACTGGAGAAGTCAAATTACATCTAAGTCCATATCCTATAAATCCTGACTAAAGTCCAAAATACCAATAGTAGTTATGGAAGGAATTAGTGTTTTATTCCAAAATATGTGTCAGCCCTTTTACTTAAATTCACTTCTACGATTCTGCATGAAAAGTATCTATATATGAGCTGCAAAACATATGATCCAAGCATACACTGTGTGTGCAAACAACTACAGTGGACTACATTCTGCATAGTTTAAACATTCACTTTAAAGGGTTTGGACATTTTAAAGTGAGCTCATGGTAGCTGTCATTTTATAAGCTGCCTATCAGTGGAAATCAAATATTTTTGTATCCTTAAATTGGCTATCTTGCAATATAATAGAACTTTTGAACTTCCCACATGTTAACTATATATTTTAAATTATTAAGAAGGTCATGTTTATGAGTTAATGGGTTTAGTTTTGAAAGTGCCAAAACTTTGATCAACTGAATTTAAAAACTGGCCGAAAACAATTATTTTGTTCCATGTTCTATACATAAATATAGATTATTTATATTATGACAGGAAACATAGCCATTAATGAAATGTTTTATTATCTGCAAGTAGGAAAATGGTACTAAGGAAATTTTTTTAAATAAAAGATTAGATAACAAAGAAACGTTTGTGGTCATATGTTTTAAGAGCCTATGTAAGCCCTGCAACTACATTCCACACTCAGCAGTAACTTCTTCCTTTCCCATAAAGTTATATTGAAACAATAATTCGTCTAGCTTTGAATCACAATTAAATATGTTTGCATACTTACACACACATACAGGGGACAATAACATTTACATTTGGATATTTATGTTTCAACTCACTCAATTTTTAAATTTACTGTAAAATACATGTAGGAGGAAATACTGATCCCATTGAAATGGTTAAAGTATTGCAGTTATCTCCAGCACAGCCAGAATTTCACCCAGAGTTTCTATTTCTAAAACAACTTCTGTAAACAACTTGCCTTACCTTGTTCGAAAGGGGTAGTTGTGTTAGTCTAGTTCAGCAAAACAAACAAGGCCTGTGGCACTTTTAAAAACTGACAAATTTATTTATCATATGAGCTCATGTTAGTCTTTAAAAGGGCCACAGGACTCCCTGATTATTTTGCCTTATCTTGTAACCCTTGTGTGAGTAGCTTTTTTGGAGTCAATATGTGAGTAGCAGTTGCAGACAGAGATCCCACGTGAGACAATATGTTAAGTGCAATACAATAACATGTGTAAATTGAATAAAGCCCCCATTCTTTAATCAGCATAACTGTCAGACTAGTACAACTATAACTCTGTAGTTTACATACAGACATCACACAGACAAGAAATTTACTTCTAACTGAATACAAAGGAATGGTATCTATTCACTCAGTTGATACTTTCTTTGAAAACACAGGCAACGTATGTTGTTGCCTGGGGACAGGGAGAGGTACTGCATGGATATGTACGTCTAAACATTTCCAGCCTCACCCATTCTTGACAGACTCTTGAGTTATTTTGGAAGTGCTGTCTCTGTTGCTTGCCATGTCAGTTATCATGGTGAAAATTTAATTGTGCCAGGGCTTTGACACTGAACTTTATAAAATTTGTTCCAACTGACCTTGTCTCAGTTATTTGCCAGTCTGGCACGGAGCCTTAGAATTCATTATTGTTTCTCATGTAGCAGGTACAAATAGTGTGGAGCAGGAAGCAGAATGGACTTGACATTTTACGTGACTGTAAATGAGGAAACTGCTTTAAATAAAGAGATTAGTATGCCTGTCACAAAGAGTATTCATTCCCCTTCTCTCAAATGGACCCAGTTTGGTTTGTGAAGGTTTACCTTTTAATGCACAGGGTGCATCTGTTTGTTCTGTAATGTTTTAAACCATACGTTTGAAAATTCACAACTGATTTTTACTACTACTTGTAAACTGGCAGCCTAAAAGAAAGTGCTAAATAATTACTTATGTAGAGTAAACAAGTGTGCAGTCACTAAAGCAGATAGAAGCAACTAGAAGCATTGAGAAGTTGAGCATATTGATCTCACAAATGTTTTGTTGCATTTCAGAAAATTAATAGAATTAATAGATGCATCTGACGAAGTGAGTTGGAGCCCACAAAAGCTTATGCCTGGAAAAATCTGTTAGTCTATAAAATGCCACAGAAGTCTTGTTGTTTTTGCAGAAAATTAATGTATTCTTTTAATTGTTCTATATCAGTAATACAAAAATAATTTAAACCACTGATTATATAGGGCCAGATTCTTATCTCAAACCTATTTACATCCTTGAAACTGCATTGTTTACTTCTGATTTACACCAGCGTGCAATCATGAGGCTCTTAGAATCCAGAGAAAATCATCTGTGGTGCTGTTGTTCTACCTCTTTGGGTTCTACATTAGCTTTTTCTACAGATGAAGCAGCTCATTGGGAATGCTGGTGCAAAATAAATGGAAGTTGTATCTGCCCCACAAATGACATGCTCACTTCAGCCTTCATTAGAAATACAAGAAGAAACAATATTTCACAAAATTCAATAGCTACAATTAGTCAGAATTAATGTTTCTTTTTAGATTTCTAACATGGTGCTAAGTTCCAGTGAGGTAGCTGTGTTAATCTAGTTTAGCAAAACAAGGATTCCTGTGGCCCTTAAAGACTAACAAATTTATTTAAGGCGTAAGCTTTCATGGGCATAACCCATTTCCTCAGATGTTACGGAAGGGGGTTATGTCCATGAAAGCTTATGCCTTAAATAAATTTGTTAGGCTTTAAAAGTGCCGCAGGACTACTTGTTTGTTAAAATGGTGCTGAAAGGTACGGAGCACCAAACTCTTCTTTCTGTTACACAGAAGCAATCCCAAAACCCAAAGACACAAAAATAACGAAAGGGTCTCTGGATGAATTTCTTACCCATTTTTAATCCATTAAAATGATTGAGAGCTCAGAAGGGGAAATAAACTCATTGCTCAGCCCATGGAGAAGTGACCTGAGCCATTCAAAAGTGACCCCTTCAGTCCATAAAAGAGTCACATTGATGATTCCAAAGTTAGCCTGGTTTAAATATTATTGATCAGAAGAATTCTGATTATTGTATGGGTCTAAAGGACCTCAAGTACTAGAATGGAAAGTAGAAGCAAATGTGGGTATGTCCAGAGTACCACCAGGGGATGTGATTAGCCTTCTTCCCACTCACCCCTCTGGAGTACAATGTACTTGAAAATATCCTTTTAGATCTAGATCAATGGTATCAATTTATTGCCTTTGTCTCACAATCAGTATTCTAAATTTCTGGTTTTTTAGACGCCTGGATGCCAACCACATCAACTACGTGCCACCCAATTGCTTCAGTGGCTTGGTGTCTCTTAGACACCTATGGCTGGATGACAACTCTTTGACAGAAATTCCAGTGCATGTGTTTAGGAGTTTACCAGCACTTCAGGCAATGACACTGGCATTAAACAAAATACATCACATACCAGACTATGCTTTTGGGAATCTCTCCAGTTTGGTAGTACTGTAAGTTTTTTTATTATTATTATTTTCTTTTAAACCATCTTTGCAAAATCTTTGCTCAGTGGCTTAGTGATGGGGGCAATGGGGTGCCAAGCCCCTGGGTGCCAGGGTTTCAAGGGTGGCACCAGGTCAGAGGGGGCTGCATGGCATGGGGTGTCATGGAATGCCTGGGGGATCATAAATGTGGACTTGGCCACTGGGTACCAGATACCTTCCCTATGCCACTGCCTTTGCTCTTTAAAATAAATTATTTCAAGATATAATGTCTAAATTAAGCTTTGTATGAGACATTTTTATAACTAGACTGGGCAGAAATGAGAAATGCTATGTGAACCCTGAGGTTGGTTAATATGAGCTACTGTGTTATGTTATAATTTTAGCATTAAAGTGATATTTTGGGTTATAAAGCTGAAGTTTGCCATTTATTCTTGCACTGTGCTTGAAGATAAAACCTTGGCAACTTTACTAAATGACGTTTCCAGTCCACATAAAGTTTTAGCTTGCAAATATAAGAATATATTTATAATGATGTAGATAATTAATGGCAAACAAACTTCTCTTCAAAATGTTGATGCAGAGGTGTGTTGGAAAAACTGAACTATTGTATGTTAGATATTATTTGTAAAATCATATTATTGGGAGGCTTCACTTAAGATTACAGGGCAATACTAATAACATGAGGCTAGTGTGGGAAAAGGAAATGAACTAAAATTTCCTTAGGGACTAGAAGGATAGAATGCTAACAAGTGTGGGCTGCAAAAGTTCCCTTCACACACAATGTGGATAGTGTTAAGATATTTCAGGGATATACTGAACCATGGTCATTATTAAATACACCCATGGTTTGTAAGCAGCATGAAACCATTGCCTGTAAGATGTTAAATATATTTTAACATGCTGATCTATGATTGGATTACTCAGTGCACTCTATTATAGGCTACCAAAAAGCCTGATTCATCACATCTAGCAAGTGCAGAATAACAAACAAGGAGTCTTGTGGCACTTCTAAAGACTAACAATTGTATC